>CP092873.1:70469364-70550647 GCA_030710605.1 Cordylochernes scorpioides | reverse complement strand
CACATTAATATAGAGGGGGGAAGGGTGTTCAACTTACGGTTGTTTTCTTTCATATCCTGAATCTCCTTGAGCTTCATCCCGGCCCGACCTGGCAACACAGAGGTTACTGGTTTATTACAAATCTAATGCTGCACATGACTGGTACAGATCAGGGAGGGACAAGCACCAGTTCTGTCTTCCCAAGAGAACAACAGTCTGATTTCCAGACTTAAGTTTGGTCATCTACAGACAATGACTTTCCAGAATGGTTGCAAGGTTTTCCCACTATGTACTAAGTGCAATTCTCAACCTGCAACCCCGAAACACATTATTGACTGTATTGACTCATCCATTGATGAGCTCTACTCTTCCCTGGCAGACACCATCAAAAGTCTCAAGCTTTACAAGCTTGATACCCTGATATGATTGAGTGGAGATAAGAAAGAAGAAGAGAAGGTTTATTACAGCAATTAGACGTGGTGGAATCATATTTATCAAATGATCTCGAGTGGTATGAATTGACAGCATGATACAAACAAAGCTAAAAATCCTCAAAAAATTGATCATGTTTAAACTGGCGTGCCAATATCTTATGCACAACATACCTCGCACTCAAAAGGCCAATTTTGGAATATGCTGCTCCAGCCTGTAAAAGCAAACTATCCAAAATAGACAGAATCCAGACCAACGCAGCCAAAATTAGAAGTCTTCAAGGATCTTGCACAAAATCACATCACAAAACTCGAGTCAAACTTCTTATCCACTGGTGAAAAATCTATTTTTATAAATTCATACTCAAATGATTTAATTCTCTCAAAGAACACAGGAAATTTTAATTGAAATTCTGTCCCAAATCAAAGATTCACACGTCCCACCCATCTAAAATGGCATTGCAAAACCATTTCCTCATTGTCATTCAAATGAGCATTTTCCATTAAGACTTTTTGTGCTACAAGAAAATAAGACCTAATCCAAATAATTTATTAGTGTGCAACGTTTCAGCAACAACATTGTCACTATCATCAGACAAAAGAATAAATGAGAAAAATATCACAGCAAACAAGTTTAAACACTTGATAACAGTACGATTTAAGAACTTGCTGTGATATTTTTTCTAATTTATTCTTTTGTCTGATGATGGTGACAATGCTGTTGCTGACACGTCACCCACTAATAAATTATTTGGATTAGGTCTTATTTTCTTGTATTATAATCTATAATCCAAATTGTACTTTATCACTTTTTGTGCTGTTTTGGAATATTTACACTCTTGTATCTTATAAAATGCTGAAAATTTGCCACACATATCTTGCCAATACATTCCCTATTTGACAAACTCTTCCCATTTTATCTTTACAATTGAATAACTTTAAATCAATTATTAAGATCAAGGTATTTTTAGGTTTCATCATCAGAAATTTAAATGAAAATAGGTTGATAATATTTTACAAGTTATTAAAAGTCTTGTCAATTGATTTAAATATCCAGCAGGATATCAATCAAATGCTACAGGTTTCTGGAGTTTCTTTTATCATTATTAACACACACACACACAAAAGCCTTTATTAAGACACACAGGTCTTACAGATGATTCTCCTTGGGGTTACAAGACGGGGAAACCTATGAAAGTGGGAAATATACAAAGGGGTAAAAATGGAGAAAGATTATATACACATGGTAAATATATACAGATTATTATTTGAATAATCCTATGGAAAATAAGAAAATTTTTTTTTGGAAATATGGATGGGAGAAGTGGAGAGCGAAAAGAGGAAAGAAAACATCTTTATTTACATAATCTAGGGCCTTCTACAGGAGAACATAAAAATGGATAACGTTTGTTTGTTTGAATAAACATCATAATGTAAACAAAAACAAGGTTATAATAAAATAAGACTTTTTTAATAATCCCTAATACCCATGGTCATGATAATTATGGTGGGTAGTAGACGGCGACTGCTTAAGGTGCACAACATGTCTACACATGTGGAAATATTTAATCTGATATTTATAAAACATGTGGAGTGTGCAGGGCATCAATAATGAAATTATGGAATAAATTATTTTAAAAAAAAGATTGAGAAGTAACTATATTATAGAACCAACCAGTAAAATAGTGTTTTCTATGGAACTTATTATACTTATGCAAGTTATATATATATATTTTTTAATTTTTATTTTATTTCGACTTAAGAATGCTATATCCCACCTAGGGACACTTGCACTACAAAGGTAAACACAAGGTAATAAGACCAAATCCAAATAAATAAATAGTGTGTGACATTTCGGTAACAGCGTTGTTAACATCTTCAGACAAAAGTACTGAATGAGAAATTTAACCACATCAGTACTTTTGTCTGAAGATCGTAACAACGCTGTTACCAAAACGTCACACACTATTTATTTATTTGGATTTGGTCTTATTACCTTGTGCTTATAATCTATAATCCAAATTGTGCCTTATCAATCTACAAAGGTAAACTTAACATTGAAAGGACAGAAAGAAAGATACAGTTAAACCTGTCTATAGCGCCCCCTCTTGGGACTGGCCAAAATAGGGTGCTATAGACAGGTCACTTTTAATATAAAATGTTTACATTTTAATGTTTAAAATCGGGAGCTATAGAGAGGAAGGCGCTATTTAGAGGGGGTGCTATAGAAAGGTTTAACTGCATTTGAAATATGTACGAGAATTAGTATGAAGTTTTAGTTAGATGAAAAGAGAAAAAATATCAACACAATTGAAATATGAACAAAGGGTTGGTATATATGCAAATATATATGTTATATTAAAATATTATTCTATTTAAAATTATATTTCATAGATCCAAATACTCTGTTAAATCGACCGCCAGAGGTCATGCTTTCCCTATAAAAACTTGTTGTTGTTGTATCTCGCTGGCCGGCTCAAAACTTTTGTACATTATGTAAATAATCTTTTGTTTTCCTTATTCTACTCGCTTTAAGCCAGGCATTACTTTAATCAAATTATGTTTTTCATATATATTCCTTAGCTCAAATAAAGAAATCTCTGATCAAAACTATTTTCTTTAATATCATTCTGTTACCACGACTGCATTACCATAATCCTCAACATGATCTAAAATTCAAGCAGAAAATCAAATCTCATTTGTTTTTATAACATATATATGATTTATAAAATAAAACACCTACTATGTTTGCATTGAAAGAATCTTATCATCACATGACCTACTCTCCAAATACCCAGAAAAGTGAACCACATACATGTTTTAGGCTGTTGGGGGGGCCTTCAATAGTGTAGTGCTAGCTGTACCTTGATGACCAAAATGCTGGTCTTTGAGGTTTCTTGAAAAATCAAGGAATGGGTATTTAAGGTCAAAGTGAAAGTGTATTGGGATCGGAGGTTGATAAATTATAAGATTCCTGATCATATATGCAACTAAAAGTTGCTAAAGGCTTGTGCCATCTGTCAGAATAATTGATTTTTAATTATTCCAGAATTGGCCAAATACTCTTTCTTGATTAATCAAGGTAATGCCCACATAGTTAAAATGTATGAAGGATAATATAATAAGGATCTTTGGTATACATAATAAGGTCAGCTTCAGCATGGGATATTGTCAAGATTGGCCTACTATTACAAATAGTAACTGAGGAACTTGGCTAAAAGTGCATAATTTTTGCAACAAAAAATGTTCAGATCAATTTATAGAATCCTCATTATGTGAAAATCCTATGTTCCATCTATTGGCTGTCTCAGCAATCCAGTAGACTTGGGTCCATGACATCTTTGTCACCAAGCCCAGTTTAAAAGAAACTCATCTTCTAAAACTTCTTACTTGACATATCTTACTGGAAGTCTTTGACCTTTACAAGAAAAGCTAGGTACATAATCATTTCAGGCTGTTGGTCCACAATCAGTGTAATGCAAGCTGTACCTCAGAGACCAAAAATTGATTCCAACAGATAGCACAAAGTCATTGGAAGTTACATAATCAATCAGGAAATACCTTTCTCATAATTTACCAACCTGATCCCAGTACCATTTTGTACCATACAGCCAATAATTTAATTCAACAGAGAAAATTCTCATCCCTAGAAGGATGATAAATTAAAAGTTTGACTGAATAACAATCATTTCTATCATTCACTGAGAAAAAAAAAATTTAGTCTAATTAATCTTCTTCTTTCTTATCTCCACACTGGGTGAAGTAGAATGTGTCTACCTTTGTCATTAAGACTGGAAGCACTACTCAGTGGCAGGTCAACTTAGCTCCAAAAGAAATGGCCGCCTCTGACATGAGGAACAGACGCCATGTGCAGCCGCTCCTAACATGGAGTACAAACGCTGCTCATCCTGTATCCCTAGATTAGGAGCCCTAACAGGGTACTATCTGCCGGGCCAGCTGAACCCAGGTTTTTTAGTGAGCTTGTTACTGCTCCCCCTCCTCCTTTTTTATCCGGGCTTGGGACCGGCAAGGGCGGAGTTAGTCTAATTAATAAAATTTGAAAGTATAAATGCAAAATTTTATTTTTTGAAATATAAAAAGAATTCCTGTCCTTTCTGCAATGGACAAATTATTGGGAGGGCTTGGCATTTCACTGGTTAAATCTTTCAAGCAGCCAGTTAGAATTTTTTTTTTTTCTTTTTAATAATCATGGCTGCCCAATGTTTTCTCTCTGTCGGTAAATAATCAAAATTGGTTGTTGAAGTACAGCCTGCACCTTGCTGACGAAAGCTTGATTTATCAAGAAAGGTTATTCGGCAAATATTCTGGAATTGAAAAAAAGAATGAACAATTATAAAAGTTGATATTTAGTCCGACAGATAAACCATCAACAACTTTTAGTTGCACAATCAGGAGATGCTTTTTTTCTCTGTTCTTTTTTGATAAGGCACAATAATTTGATAAGGTAATAAGACCAAATCCAAATAAATAAATAGTAGGTGATGTTTCAGTAACAGCGTTGTTACCGAAACGTCACACACTTATTTATTTGGATTTGGTCTTATTACCTTATGTTTTTTCCCTTCTTTTTTTAATAATTATCTTCTACAAGTATACTCTGATTTTATTAATAAAAAAATGTAAATGACCAACAACAATATTGTATAGCATAATGGTGTCCAAAATAATAGTTGTGAAATGTTCTCACTAAGTATAATTAGAAGCTAGACACCCAACCTAAAACATTTTTTGATACTCAAAACATTCATCTTTGGAATCTTTCAAAAATAAATGAAACCTGATTCAAGGGTAAAAAAAAGTATATCATTTACTAATAGATTCAAACTTTTCAACTAAACACCCCAAGGGAGATCAGAATTTTCAGTTGATAATCAATTCATTGCAACATCCACTGCTAGTGGATATTTTTCTAGAACATTTTGTTGTCAATATTTAAGATGGTTTAAGAAAAAGGAATCTCCTGATCGTGCAACTAAGTTTCTGATGGCTTGCGCCATCTATTGGAGTAAATATGAACTATTTGTTGTTTTTTGTATTATTCCAGAATGGGCCAAATACCCATTCTTGATTAATCAAGAAAAGCTAACCATGTTTCGGGCTGTTGGCCCTCATCAGCGTGGTGCAAGTTGTACCTTCTTCTTTCTTATCTCCACACTGGGTGAAGTAGTATGCATCTGCCTTTGTCATTAAGACTGGGAGCACTACTTAGTGGCAGGCCGACTTAGCTCCAAAAGAAATGGCCGCCTCTGACATGAGGAACAGACGCCATTTACAGCTGCTCCTAACATGGAGTATTTGCCATTCTCGGAAGAGGAATAAATTTTAGTAAAATAGATTTGTCCCAGGCATATTTACAATTAGAATTGGACGAAAATTCAAAAGAAATGGCGGTAATAAATACACATAAAGGACTCTATAGATATAATAGACTTCCTTTCGGCATTGCTTCTGCACCAGCAATATGGCAACGAATAATTGAACAAATATTGTCCGGCATACCTGGAACACTTGTCTATCTGGATGATATACTAATTACCGGAGAGTCAGAGGCTGATCATCTTAGAAATTTAGAGGCAGTCTTAAATAGATTAAATGAATATATGGCCTCAAGGCTAACAGAGAAAAATACAATTTTTTTCAAGAAAGTCTTGAATATTGCGGTCATGTGATCGATAAAATGGGTTTGCATAAAACAAATGATAAGATAAGGGCTGTTTTGGATGCTCCAGAACCACTAAATGTAACCCAGTTACGAGCGTTTTTGGGATTAATTACCTATTATCACAAATTCATCAGAAACGCTGCAGATGTTTTGTCACCCTTATATGCTCTTCTAAAAAAGGGAACAAAATGGCACTGGTCAACAGAATGCCGAAAGGCTTTTAGGCAAATCAAAGAAATTATCTCTTCAGATCAAATATTGATTGCTTACGACCCTAAATTGCCTATCCGTCTGTCGTGTGACTCAAGCAGCTACAGACTCGGTGCTGTGTTGTCTCAAATTGATGTCGACGGAAATGAACGTCCCATATATTTTATCTCAAGGACCTTATCTCAGGCTGAAAAGAAATATTCAGATTGATAAGGAATGCTTAAGTATAATTTGGGCTTTAAAGAAATTTAATAATTACCTTTTTGGAAGAAAATTTGAATTAATAACTGATAACAAACCCTTGTACCATATACTAAACCCCAAGCGGGAAATATCATCGAACATGTCTGCACGACTACAGCGATGGGCATTGATCTTGTCTTCATATAACTTCACAATTGAGTGCAGGAAAACTGGAGACCACGGCAATGCCGACGGACTTTCTAGATTGCCACTAAAACAATATGAAGAAATGGAAGAAGATGCTGTAAATACAGTTCATATGATTAAACAATGTGAAGAATTGCCGCTCACATCGAGTCACATTAGGCGAGAATCTTGCAAGGACTCAATCTTGAAAATAGTATACCATAACACATTGTATGGTTGGAAAGATAAGCCATCAAATACCAAATTGCTCTCGTTTTATTTGCGAAGAGAAGAGTTAACTGTAGAGCAAGGAATCCTACTTTTGGGAACACGAGTAGTTATTCCAAGGAAATTCAGAGCGAAAATTAAAACTGAGTTGCATCAAGGACATCTAGGTGTTGTAAAAATGAAAGCACTAGCGCGAAATTTTATTTGGTGGCCTGGAATAAATCGTGAAATAGAGGAAATTACTAGTCTGCAGAGAGTGTAATATAAATAACCATACGTTAAAGCAAGAAAGTGTTCACAGGTGGGAATCTGCTCCTACACCATGGTATCAAGTTCACTTGGATTTCGCGGGTCCATTCATGAACAAAATGTTCTTAATTGTCATTGACAGTTATTCGAAGTGGCTGGAAGTTATTATAATGAATTCCACGACCGTGGGAAATAATATTAGAGTTCTGAAGGACTTATTCTCGCGCTATGGTATTCCTGACCAAGTGGTCACGGATAACGGCCCTCAATTCGTTTCGGAAGAAATGAAATATTTTTTTAAATCGAATGGAGTTTATCATTTAAGGTCTGCTTCTTATTTTCCAGCTACCAATGGTTTGGCAGAACGTTTTGTACAAACTCTGAAAAGAAGCTTAAAGAATATGAGAAATGAAGAATTAAATAAGAGTTTGGCAAATTTTCTGTTCACATATAGAACAGTACCACATTCGAGCACTAGGGAAGCCCCAGCAGTCCTTTTTTTAAAGCGGATGCTTAAAAGTAGGTGGAACCTATTGAAGCCAAAATTGGAAGTCAAACCAGGAATTAAAAAGGGATATTCCCCTGATTTTGAGGAGGACGAGGATATCTTAGTCAGAGACTTTCTGGGTCCAAATAAATGGAGGGAGGGAAAAATTATAAGTAGACTTGGAAAGTGTTTTTACACTGTTAAATTGAATGACGGTAGATTATGGAGACGGCATGTATGCCAATTAAGAAAAAGTTACATCGCGCCTAGTCCAGCTTCCGAGATATTTCTGCCGGAGCAACCGATAAATTATCCAAGAAATGAGAGCCGTGCAGAGGATGGTTCTGTGGAGATTCCAGTCTCTCCCAGTAAAGAGAACATTCCCTCCTCTTCAGGAATCTCTGCACCAGAGGAGCCCGGTTCCGCAGCTTCGGCGTCGGACCAGTATAGGACGCCCCAGCGGCGGTATCCTATGAGGGACAGGAGACCTCCCGAGAGATTTGGTTTTTGAAGGTGGGAAGGAGCTGATATGTATTTATTATTTAATTATTGTATTGTGACCATTGACCTGTGGTGCAAAATTTGCATAAGTAATTCTTGTATATTATTATAAAATGTAACTGTTGTGCCATTATGACTTATTAAATTATTAATAGGTGAATAAATGGGTGATCTTTAACCTAAATACACCACACAAACTCTGCTCATTCTGTATCCCTGGATCAGGAGCCCTTACAAGCTACTATCAGCCAGGCCAGCTGAACCCAGGTTTTTAGTGAGCTTGTTACTGCTCCCCCTCCTCCTTTTTCATCCGGGCTTGGGACCAGCAAAGGCGTAAGTTGTACCTTAACGACCAGAATAGTTATTCCGACAGATGACGGAAGCCATCAGCAACTTTCAGTTACACAATCAGGAGATGCCTTAATTTATCCACCTTGATCCCAGTACAATTTCACTTTTGTACGTCATTCTTTCACTTAAGATGGCGTTGATTTAAAACCATTGCTGAATTACAGCCAGTTAAAGTATATAGGCTGATTGGGATTTGAAAAAAAAAAAAGGTTATAGCATTAGTTAAAAGAAAAATAAACATTTGGAGCATGAAAGTTTCTTTTACACATAACTTCTACTGTCCTCCTTACTGAGATAAAAAAAATATTGGGAGGTCTTGGCTCATCAGTGGTAAATCCTCCCAGGAATTTCACTAATTTAATCTACCAGACCGCTTCTCTCAGAGCTTTAATACTGTATTGGACGATTCTGCTTTTATATGTTACACATTATTGATAAGGTACAATTTGGATTATAGATTATAAACACAAGGTAATAAGACCAAATCCAAATAAATAAATAGGGTGTGACGTTTCGGTAACAACGCTGTTACCGAAATGTCACACCCTATTTATTTATTTGGATTTGGTCTTATTACCTTGTGTTACACATTATTGTTTTCGGAAGAGCATACAAGTAAAAACTTTTATATAAATTCAGCGTGACTTCAGGATGTTGAAGGCATATTAGCCCAAAAACTCAAGAAAAACGAAACCCTTGATTCCTTATTGAATAAATCAAAGAATATTTATATGTAATTCTGTTTCCTAAAAGCTCATGTCCATAGTTTAATTAAATACACCCATCCCCCGATTTACACGGTGCTTTTTTTTACACATTTTCGCTTTTACACGGTTTTCCAAATAAGTTTTTTTTTTTTATCGCACTATACTAAATGCTACTGTGATTGAACACATGCGCTGTGTACACATCTCACGAGGAATCCCGAGCTTATGTGCCGACTACATATTTTAACTTGTCAATGCATTTTATTTTTATGTACACTTATCCCCCGATTTACACGTTTTTCTCAAGAACGTATCTACCGTGTAAATCGGGGGATAGGTGTACCATTTCTAAGATTCCATCCTTCATTGCAGTATATATAAGCAGAATGATCCAATACAGTATTAGAACTCTGAGAGAAACAGTCTGGTAGATTAAATTGGCAAACCTGCTGGTAGAGTTCACAATTGATGAGTCAAGCCCTCTCACTATTTTTTCATCGCAGTAAGGACAGTAGAAGTTTGTATAAAAGAAACTTTTGTATTTAAATGTTTAGTTTCATTATAAATAGAGTTATTGCTCTATAATGGTATTAGTTAAGGTCAGTTGATTCAAAGAGAGGATACTGTGTGATTTGACAGGGATTTGTGTGAGAAATGGCTGAATTATAATCAGTTCAGGAATAGAGTTTATACTTTATTTACATATTGGAATAATACACAAAAGGAATATAACTCCACCTTTGCCGGTCCCAAGCCCGGATGAAAAAGGAGGGGGAGCAGTAACAAACTCGCTAAAAAACCTGGGCTCAGCTGGCCCGGCTGATAGTACCCTGTAAAGTCTCCTGATCCAGGGATACAGGATCAGTCTATACTCCATGAAGTTGAAGTCATTCAGAGGTCTCTACAGCTTTCACCAGTGCAGTAAACATACTCCATGAGAGAACACTCGCGCTAGAGGACACCTCTCTAAAGACAGTTTTCATCACCAAAATTACCATTTTTACTATTTTGCAACTCTCCGGCAAGAGGAAACCTTCACTAAAGGAAACTGGCTCTCTAATTAGGTATCCTTCACAGGGAGGTTCTATTGTATATACCAACTAAGCCGCCAGCATGTCATGGAACGAAGGTGTGCATTTTGGTAATGCCCACATAGTTAAAATGTATGAAGGATAATATAATAAGGATCTTTGGTATACATAATAAGGTCAGGTTAAGCACAGGATATTGTCGGCCTACTATTACAAATAGTAACTGAGTAACTTGGCTAAAAAAGTGCATAATTTTTGCAACAAAAAATGTTCAGATCAATTTATAGAATCCTCATTATGTGAAAATCCTATGCTCCAGCTATTGGCTGTCTCAGCAATCCAGTAAACTTGGGTCCATGACATCTTTGTCACCAAGCCCAGTTTTGGAAAATTCAGAATGCCACCTTGGACACCATTGTTTTGGGCTCTCATGGCAAGCTTTGATTTACATGAGATCCAGAAGCTAATCAAGAAATTAATAAGACTGTAATAAGTAATAAGACTGTAGGGCAATCACGTTCGGCTCACCAATTTGTAGGATTGTTGCGTGATGTGTTGGTGTGGCTTGTGGAAAGGCTGCTGATAAAATTAAAATTAATTTATTTAAAGCCAGAAATATAAAAATAGAAAAGAAGTAACGGTTGAAGTAACGGCCGCTGGAGTTAGCTTAGATGTTTACCGTGTGAGTGCCAGATCAAGTGTCGGAAGCGCCAGTTGCTAGAAAGTTCCGGATGACACCCGCGCATGCGTAGTGACGTGTTCTCCCAACACATGCTTGCCGAGACATAGTGGGGCCGCCATTTTTCTGCCCGTATGTGTTTTGAAGCTTTGTCCCAGTTCGCTGAAGCAAAGTACGGTCGCCACAAGACCAAATCCAAATAGTGCATGACATTTCAGTAACAACGTTGTTACAGAAACTTCACACACTATTTATTTATTTGGTCTTATTACTTTGTGTTTATAATCTATAATCCAAATTGTGCCTTATCAGGAAATCATCTCATTTTTATGCAAGTGCCGTGCTTATATGCAAATAAAATACATTATTGACCTTGGTCCCATGAAGACCTTAATGAGGGCCTTTGCTCTATTACTGTTGAATTCACACAGACAGGAATCAATCAATTTTCACATCTATATTACAAGAGTCACAGAACACAATGGTAAAAAAGGGAAAGGTCAGCGAACAACACAACCATTTAATCCACAATATTTAGAATTGACAACCAGAAAGGATGGTGCTATTCCGGTGTAGGGATAAGTTGAATGACTTGGGACCATTCTGAGAGGGGCCATTGTCCATTGGGTTCCACGTTAGACGGACTGCTCTTCCAATCCCATGATGTCTGCGGCTCCTTCCAGTTCTGCCCATAGTTGGCTTCAATGTACTGCGCAGTATTGCACGGGACACGGACTCTCAGCTCTAGAAACTCTGTCCAGCAGAGCTGAAACTTGGGGAATTTATACTTGTACTTATTTCCTGTTCTTGCTTGAGTACCTCCGTTCCAGAAGTAGTCATCTTCCTTATAAAAGAAGAAAATATCCAGTTTGATGTCCTTGTCCAGAAAGGACAGTTCTAGACTATCTTCAACTTTGCCAAACCAATGGGTGAGGGGAAGATCATGAGTAGAGAAAGTATGAATGATGGCTGGAGTAAAATCATTAATCAAAATCCCCAAATCCACATCCTTGGAATAAGGAATGATTTCACATTGCCTCAAATAACCAAGAAGAGTTCCGCTACTAATCCAGAATGGCACACCCAGCTCGTCTAAAAGAGATTTGGCTTTAGCAATTAGTCTCCAGGCTTTTCCACGGAATTGAACTGCTTCAGGACTTTCATCTCGTGGATGCTTATCGTAGAATTCCTTGGCAGCTTGGTATGGGCATTCAATGAACTTCTCTGCAAGCCTCCAAGTTAAAGGATAGAAGGTTTTAACACCATCTAACATTATAGAGGAGATCTCAACTCTATCAAATGCCCCTGTATTGCGAGTGTATGCAAGACTTCGATGGATCTTGGATGGCCCATGCCACCAAAAACCTGCAGCTGATCTTTCATAGATTATAAGAACGTGAATCAAAAGATTATTTTTCTTTATAAACATATGAACTGGTACACGTACATTTAATCCGTGTCTAGCTAATGTTGGATCATCAATTTCTTCCAATTTCACTTTATATCCAACATTTTTCAACTTTTTTACAAATTGATTTTTATTATGTTGACTACTTAAATGAGAAAGTGTTGCTAATTGATAAATATTTTGGTTATCTGGCCAAATTTCAACTGATTGGTTATTTGTTCTTATCTTTTTTAAAATATAAGTATCAATAACAAAAAGTGGAATATTACAATCACTTGCTTCTTTATGAATTTCAGTAATATAATGAAGATTATTTGGTTTGCTACTTGTTTCTGAATCTGTATCAAGTAAAAAATAATGGATAAATAAAGTCTGAAAAAATAAAAGTGTAATACTTGCTATTGCTAAAATAAACGCGAGTTGTAAATTGCGCATATTGAAATTGTTTATATCGTTTTGTAGCTTTATATTTGAAATGTTCGATTTTAAATGCTATTTGAATCTAATAATAATATAGAGGCAAAAGTTTTTAAAGATCCAAGCTTGTGTACAAAGTAATTCATACTGTGCGTTACTTTTTAGTTATGATTCGCTTTTAAATTAAAACAGTAAGTAATGTTGCTAAAACAATTCACTGCTATTTTTATAAAATGTCAGTTACTTTAAACTATATTGCAAAGTGATAATTATTGATATATTTATAACATAGTTTTGGTAACGCACAATAGCGGTGCGGCCATAACGGTCATTTTGTCAACAGCATGGAACAAGGCGCCAAAACGACGATATTCAAATAAATTGTTTTTAAAAGTATACTTACCTAAAACTAATTTCTGACCGGATCTGAGTATGCGTATGTCTTACTTTAAAACGATAGTGTTTTAAAATTACATTAAAAGAGTTTTACCCTTCTACCGGTAGCTAATTTCCAATCTTTATTTTTCGAAAAGTGACAGTCAAAAGGACCAAATATTTTTGAGGCAACACTCCATTTTAAATTTACCAAAAAAAAAAAAAACATCTAAACTTGTAAATCAAAACACATACTTTTAGGAATTTATTCTAATTTTGTTGGAAAATAAATTATTAATTTATTAAGGATACATTTTATAACTATAAAAGTACTTAGTGTTTTATTGCAAAATAATATACTTTTTGATTTTATTAAGGACATTTTTAATTTCCGAAAGGACAGTTTTGATTAGATTGTTTATTTTAATGAATACATATTTATTTTATTAAGAACATTTTTGTTTGTATATATAAAAATTTTCTAATTTATAAAAAGCATTACTGATTTTAAAAATATATTTTTGAGCTTATCAAAATCATTTTGAATACAAATAATAAGATTATAAAGTTTTCAAACAACATTTTAAAAAATTCTCTTAGCAAGTGAAATAATTCTGCTTTAGAATCCAAGTTCTTAATATTTTGGAATTTAATATAGGCTTTACTTCTAGACTTTTGCACTAGAATGTTGCAGTCTATAACAAAATCTTGAAAGACGATCCATTTGCTCTACTCCCAAGATAAAGACCAACCTGTGAACCATCTCCTCTTCACCTGCCCAGCTTTCTAATACAATAAATACCAAAACGCCACCCTCCTAGAAAATAAATCATCAACCTCTCAGTTATTGTTGGAGGATTTGAAAGACAAAATTTAACACAATTAGTTGTAAATAGCTGGTGGCCTAAATAAACTTAAATAGGAATGAAAAGATGTTTGCAGGAGGGGGGGCAAAATTAACAACAAAAAGAGCATGTTTGTGAGAGTGTTTTGGCAGGGGAGACACGAGTCCCTAATTAACGGAGTCCTAATTCTGACAGCCAACTGATTACTGTAGCATGCAGCCTGTAATTGTAACTACAGGAAAATCCAGGGCAACCCTACTCCAGGCCCAGAACCCCGTGGAGATCTTCAAGGAGATGGCATGCTGCTGGAGCCCCCAATGACCAGGAAGTGTGTGTGATGGACTACACCAACCCTGATGTGAGATCTGGAAAGTGTGGCAAAAGAATTGTTTGAAGAAAGGCCTATAGACCTCTCTGGCCTTTCCTACTGACTACACACCACACGTGGCCTGCTACACCCCGACGCCAAGAGTCCCACAGTGATGGAGGCAAACCTGTGTGAGGTGATTAAGGACATGTGAGGCTCGATACCCTGGAGAAGATGACCAGGCCGTAGATAAGCCTGAACCTCACCACAATAACCTCCATCAACGACCTCAACTATCAACCAAGATGAAAACTCAGAACTCTACCAAATAAGCTCCAAGACATCAGGCAAGCAATTGTCTTTTGCTCTTTCTGTTTTAAGAATTATATTTATAATAGATTTCTCAAGAAGTCTCTGAGAACAATTCACCAAACACGCTGACAAGGGCCAACAGCCCGAAACGCGTTCGCGGTTGGCTTTTCTTGATTATTTCTTCACCATTAGTACATTTCAGACTGGATTTGTCTTATAACTCGTTCATTAAATGGGGGTCAATGTTTTAAAGGATTAACCTGTGTAGATGTGACTGAACAGTTCAAGAAAATTAAACCAAAAAATGAGTTGATTTCATAAAATCGAACACCATTAAAGTGTACCATTACATAATAAGAAGCCCAATCATCAGATTTATATCATCACCATCCTGATTTAAGTGGGAGAACCAGCTCCTGCAAGACTTCACAGCAAAGGCAAGTTGCTACACTTAAAACCTGCTCGTCGATTGAATGGAAATATTAACGGAAGAACCTAGAAAATCTTTCACCCTCAATGTTATAGGAACAATGGATCAGGATCAAGGCAGATCTGGTTGCCGAGAAACTGTCCCTCGCGCCTGCCATCGCCGAGTCCAGTGATGTCGAGAGGGCAAGTCACATCCTGAGGCGGAGTCGGGGAGACTATACTGCCCGCCCCAATACTCTTCCTTATCGGACCTGGGGCGTTACCTCCGAGCCAAGCGTCGCTCTCTTTTCACTTACACCGACGACTTCGACATCGCTATCTCCAGGGACCAGCTAAGGCGTTATTTTATGGGAATGCTTGAGTAGTCGCTTCGCCCAAGCTCCTAGCTCGGTTGAAGCCATCGCCGACTTCTCCACTGAAGTGACCCGACATCTCTCCCACACCAGATTGCAACAGCCATCCACTGCCTGCGAAATGGTCGTGCCTCGGGAAGGGATTAATTACTCTGAAAATTTGTCAAGGCCTTTGAATATTTATTTCGCTGAAGTTTTTGGAAAGTCTTTGAGGCTTCTCGGCTCCAGAGGGCCTTGCCACTTGCCACACAACAAAATCATTCTGCTGCCAAAGCCTCACGGAATCCCGTTCGACAGGCATTTAATCAAATCAGCCTCTGATCAACTGGCTACAGGATTTTCAGCGGCGTGGTCATGGCCCGCTACGCCGACATCTGCCAGACCTTGTGCCAGAGTGTCAGGCCTACGCAGTTCCAAGACGGGTCGACTCCTCCTGAAACATTGCATGAGTGTCCAACAAATTCGCCTGAGGAGCGAGACATGACATGACACAATATCTCTGGAACTGAAGTCGGCGCTCAACAGCATAAGCAGGAGCTCTGTTGGAGAAACTGGGCCTGCCATCTGCCTTCCTCGGGTAAGTTACTGTTTTCTATAGGGAATCGGACATCGCCATCCGAATCGAAGATGCTTACACTAAGGCCTTCCCGCTTCTCAATGGGGTGAAGCAGGGCTGTCGTCTCAGCGCCGCCTTCTTCAGCATTGGAGTTGGGCCTCTGCTACGCCGCCTTGAGATGATCTTGGGCCGCGGATGTGGGGTTACCTATACGGATGACCTCGTTCTCTTCATCAAGGACAACTCTCAGTTTGAACTCCTGCACCTGATTTTCGAAGAGCCCCGCATGGTCTCCAGGGTGGCTTTCAACTTCGACAAGAGCCTCGGGTTCTGGTGCGGTTCCTGGAAAACCCAGACAGATTCTCTTCTGGGAATATCTTGGGCGTCTGAGTCGCTGACTGTCCTGGATTGTACGATCTCTCCCCGTAACCACGTCGCCTTCTAGGCCTCCCACCTGATGGGACATCTAGGGCGAGCCATTGCGAAGTCTCCCTTTATGGCCTGTCATTGGTGGGTCGCGCCTTCGCGGCCAGCAACCTGGTCCTGGAATTCATCCTGCACTATCTTCACGACAATGTTCCATCTGAAACCACCATCTGTCGACTGCAGGCGCAACTGAGGCACTTCGTGGGGGGAACGAGCCTTGGCGCATTTTGTCTCCGAGGGTGGCGTCGGCCTGCTAGATATCGCGGGCCAGTTTCGGCTCGCTTGTCTGAAGGGCATCCAGGCCTCACTGCGCGGCGCCGCCAACGGCCACTCTTGGCTGGTTGGCAGCCAGGCGTGGTTGACCCCGCCGGCTTCTGACGTCTGGTTAACCGAGTGAAAGGAGACTACTGAGCCTCAGGGAGGCCTCGTTCAATGTCCTTGAGCTGAACCAACGGGTTATGCGGCCGTGAGTTGACAATAGGTTCCTGCGGCCGCCAGACCTGCTGGCTCCTGAGCGCTGGCTACGGGTCATCATATTATCGCGCTCAACGCGGGTTTCGGACGGCGTGGCACATAGGCGCTTTCTGCCAGCGTCTGCTGCAGGAAAACCCCAGACTAAGCTATTATGCAAAGCACGAGGTGGAGACCACCGTCCTCAGGTGATCGGCTACGCCCATTACCCGCCTTACCAGCCAGAACGCGCACCGGGCACTAGACTCGATACAGCTGGAAGAGCATATTGGGGAGCTGGCTGCGCGGTGAATCCATACCGTTGCTGTGCCTCGCTCCATCCCCTGAGCCAATCTGGGTCGCAATTGTACGACGCAGACATCGTTTTACAGCAGCCCCTTCACGCCCTACCCAATCCTAATTATCGTACCTCGAGGCGCATCAACTGTACTCCATGTGGGTACAGCAACGGGTCGCTGATCCACAGATATTGGAGTTGCCGAGCCGTGAAACCCTTTCTCCAGGTGTTCAATTCCTGCGAGGTGCTCCCGTATCTACAGTTCTGGCTCTTCAGCATCAGCCTTCTACTGAGGTAATGAAAAGACAGCAACGGAGAAGGCTACCATTTTCAAGTACCATCTTAGTCGAGGTGGGCAATGCCAGTCATAGCATCGACTTGCACACTCTGTGAGAAAGAACTCTGGCGGTCCTTCGTTGGCGGAGTCTTTCCGCGGTGGACGCCTCCATTGAAGACTATATATATGTGATATCTTGGGACCTCTGGGACCAGTGTTACCTGATGCTAGACGAACCTCGATGTCAACTCTCCCGTGCAGTCGTGGTGGAAGGCGACACAGCTGGGCCAAAGGTGAAATAAACAAACAGAGATTCCACTAAGAAGTGTCTGAACGTCAAGAAGGAATGGGACGAGGAGAGAGAGATCTTTAGAGCAAGTGTTACCTCGGTGAGATCCAAGCGAAGACTAACTATTCTTGCTTCTCGATTTAACACCACGACCTGTCTTCTTTCCCATTGGTCGAAAGGTGTCACATGGCCTTTTTCTATTGGTTGACCTATTTAGGTGATTCTTTCCTAATTGGTGGGACTATGTCACATGGCCGTTGGCTATTGGTTGACCTACTTAGGTCTTGTCTCCTAATTGGTAGGAATATGTCTTTTGTCGGAAGATATATCCGGTCTTGGCCAGGAAGTATTGGGTGTTAGCTCGACTCTTATAACTTCTGCGGTCACCAGATACGTCCGGTCCTGTCAGGAAATATTGGCTTAAACTTAGCTCGCAGGGTTTCCGGGGTCAGAAGGTTAACTGTGACTTTATTAATAATTATGTTCTCTTCTAGATCTACTTCCTAGGTCTTACTTCTACTCTCACCTAAGCCTGATTAGTTTTAACCTTAATTTTCTCCTGTTAGTCTCCATTCCTTCTATCTGTACAGTTGCTATACTTTATTAGATTCTTACGCGGTACAGATTGATGTTAGTTGAGGCTTTCTATGTGCAGTACATAAGAAGTTATATACAGTCAAGGGGTGGAACATGTGGTAGTAGATATCTAGACTATTTACAACAATTCCATGGTCTTAAATCATCACAGATGGCCCCGGATGTGAGAGGGTTCATATGGAGGGATTTAAGAGAGCGGAATAGGAAGACTGTTATTAAGGAAGTAATTTTTAAAAAAATTAATTGAAATGAGTTGGTATATAACATGGGATTGATTTCTGTATATCCATAAGAGGTAATAAAGCATAAACAACTAATATTAAACATACAAGTAAAAATAAAAATATGAATAAAATATTTAATAGAGAACATATAATGATTATAGGTGAAAATAAAAACGATTGGATGGGACAATCATGATCTCTTCGTGATGGGCGTTAGAAAGGGTTGAGGGGTTAGTTATTACTTGGTTGAGGCAATGTCACTTTGACTCAAGTCCCAAACCATTTAATGTGCACGGCGCGGAAAACCTAGGCCATGTTTCACATGTAAATTTAAGGACCGAATAAAGTTACAGTACCACAATCGAAAAGTAAGATAAGGGGGATTTTTATGGGTTTTAGTAATTAGTCGTTAAGACGTACGAATGCAGGATAAATGAGGGCGAAGATCAGTGACCAGAAATCAAAGTTTTAATTAGAGTCGTCAGGGGCTTAGCGAGAAAAAGAGTAAAATAAAAAAAGATGTGCCAGCGTGTGGCATGAGAGTGCCCTGGAATATATAAAAAAAATACAATTTGCACGTATCCAATCCAGAAGTAGGGATAGGTAAGCCTGGGGGACGGTGTGTCAATATTGTTAATTACGAAATCAAAGTAGGTCAAGTCTAGCCTGCGAAGGAATTAAAAGTTCCTGCGGATAAATGTTAGTATTTATTAAGAAGTAACCTTTAAAGTGGTTGTTTAAGGGGTTATTGAAGATTGCCCTGTTTTTAGATCATGATTTTTAGTTTGATTATAAAAGAATATATCATTGAGATATGAAATTGCGAAATTAAGGCTTTGCATATAGCGTTAAAGGATTTGAAAAATCGAAAATAGAATTGCGAAGTTAAATGCAAAGTAATCTTTAAAAAAAGTAAAAATAGTGATGATATGATACAAAGATTAACACACTACAGCAGTATATAAGGGGTAATAGAAAGTGAAAATATTAAATGAAAATTAATAATGAGTAATAATATACTCGATAGCATTGACATGGTAGCGGAAGATGAAACAATGTAAATAACATCTAATTTATAAAGTGAGAGAAAATATAAAATGACAAAATGCAAATTAGTGATATAAACATGAAATATAAACTTGAGATTATTAGATATGAAATATAAAATATAAAGTTGATTATAGAATAGAGTCATAAAGTAAAAGTAAATAAGTTTTGGTAAAGAAAAACAAAATAAAATGACACTCATCTAAACTGATTGGTGAGGTAAATAAAATATAAGAGCTAGATAATGATTATATAAAGAATATTAAAATGAAAAAAAAAAATGTTTATCGAGGAAGAAGAGCAAGTAAGATTATACATAGAAATTATATCGTGAAAGAATGGAAAGTTGTAGGCCAAACGTAATGTTCCTGTTTTTTTTTTTTAGGATGGGTAGAGAGAGCTTTAAATTGTCCTCGATTGATATCTTTGGTCTTGTTGGCCTAAGTTTTTCTAAC
Source organism: Cordylochernes scorpioides (assembly GCA_030710605.1). NCBI lineage: Eukaryota > Metazoa > Arthropoda > Arachnida > Pseudoscorpiones > Chernetidae > Cordylochernes > Cordylochernes scorpioides. The sequence continues at coordinate 70,530,677 of CP092873.1, read as the reverse complement.
TTATCGAATTTGTTTTATGTTTGACGTGACTCGTGGATCACATTGTTTCTAACTGTGAAACTAACTGAGTCTTAATGTTGTCGATTTTTTGTTCCTTGCGCCACGTTTAGGTGAAAACGTGATTCTTCCTAAAGCGGCATTTATTCTGTGTGTGCAGGAGAAACACGGCGATCTATTCTAACCGATAAAGGGTTGTTGTTGTTGTTTTTTTTTAAACATGTGTGGGTGTGTGTGATTTTTAGGTAAAATGTTGTCCTTGGTTCTAAGTGTCGATGTTAAGTGGACAAGTTAATCGAGGGCGAGAGAATGTTAGTGAACAGATTTGTTAGTAAATGTAAAATAACGTGTTAAGCAAGTTATTAGTAGCTAAACGGGATATTGGAGTAGAATAATGTGTTAGGGATTAGAACGATGTATAGTAAAAGGTACGCACTAGTATTTAATTTAATAGGTAGCGAAAAATCCATTAGAGTGACATCGGGGTGGCAACGGGCCGTAACAAGATGTCGGATGTTTGTCCATCTCCCTTCGAATTTATTATTAGCGATTTCCGGCGGTGGCGGGCATATTTATTTGGGTCAGAGGCCCTTTGTGGGGGCAGCTTGCTTGGTGGTTGTCTCCCACCTTTGTAAACGCGGTTCTTGCCTGGTTTTCTGATGGCTATGTATTCGTGACATCTTTTTTATTTAGGGGTCGATTGGGTCTGTTAATTCGGACTACGTTCGGAGATATAATTTCTATAATTGTAAACGCAAAAGCGTTTTGATTTGTCACGTTTGGTGACAAGCGTTATGGGATTGACATAGGGAGATACAGAGGGTGTAATTATTCCGTGTGTTCAAGCATTTGTTAGATTTGTGTTTGTATTTCGAAAATTCGGATATTGTATCTGTTGATATTAAATCGAATGGTTTTTGGCAGACTTAGTAAAAATGTTATTCAATGATATCGGGTTAGAATTGAATGAAATTGCGACTATCTACGTGGACAATGTGTGGTTAAATGTGTCACAGGCGTGATGAAGGCGTCTTTGGCCTGAAAAGTTAAAGAGTTTTGTGGTGTGGCTTTGTGACACGAAGCGAAAAAAAATTGTAAATGAAAAGGTGTCACGTGAAGTCTTTGTTTTGTACAAAATCTAACCTGTTTCACTATGAATAACAAATTTACTAAAGTCATGGGTGCTGGTTGTACGAACATATCGATAATTTTTATATTGTTAGTGGATATGACACGTTTAATGTGAGAAAAAAAAAAGATTGTGTGTGTTTAGTAGGGCGACGTGATGCAGCTTGTGTAGCTCGAAATTGGATTTGGGTGTGAAGTCGCGCGCTAAAAATTTGTTGCCAATTAGAAAAAGTGATGTGAGAGGGTGTTGTTTATGTTGTTAAGAGCGATTTGTCGATATTTAACTATGCATGTAAAAGGAAGGAGTGTAGTTATGTGGGAATTTAACGATTGGAATAGTTTTGGAAGGCTGTGACTTAGGTTATTTCTGTCTAAAGCTATGAAAGAAAAGGACATAGGGGCGTTGAAAATGGGATTAGGAACATTATAATGAGGTTAAATAAGAGTGTTGGAGTTCACCACGTGTGAGCAACCCGTTCCAGGAGGGGAAAATTTAGTAAATGGGACAGTTGTATTAACCTGTCCATGGGACACGTGTTGCTTGCACGAAGTGAATTGGTAAAAGGTAGTAGGTAGAGGCACATTATCTTGATACAGGAGTAGCTGAGGACAGTTTATAATTAGTAGAAATCGTTTCATGGAGTTAAGGGATAATATGATAAAAGGCAAGGGTGTATCGATGATATGGAATTTTAGATTCCGCGTTATGTTACTTATTTTTAAGATCAAAAAGATATAATCTATGGTGAAAATATTGTTAGCTATGGCATTAATAGTTAAGTTAAATGGATGGACAGGTATTTTCTTTTACAAACTGATTTCTATTATTTTAAAAGTATTCTGCCTAATTATAGCGATAGATGCTCCTTTATCAAGTAGTGGAGGTAGGTTTACATTATTGGATAGTTCAGCTCGAACGAGCAATAGTTCAACAAAAATTATAGAAGGAGGAACCTACTGTGGTGCTGTCTTGTATGTCGGGACAGGCCTGGTCTGTTGTCATAGTTGGAGGATCGTTGGGACAGTCAGAGTTCATTGCTTGCGCTGGGCTCGTGGTTTAGAGATGGTCGGGGGAGCAGGTAACATACGCTCGCGTGTTGGTAACTCGTAGGGGCGCTTGCGGGAGTTTTGCTGGCTTTCTCAGTCTTGTAGAGTATTGTAGTTGGGCCCGATCTGTTTGGGCGTCGTAGTTGTCGAAGAAGCTCTGCGCCTCGTACGAACCATCGTAACGCGGTAGTTCCACTTCTCGCGAAAGTCCGGTCACGGCAGAAAGCTGATGTAGCGTCGTCGTCAACCTCCCCAGGACATCTGACACCGGCGGCGGGGGCGTGACGTCTTCCTGGCTGGGGGCGATTTCCTCCGTTCTACCGAGAGTGTTTTCTTTCTTTGGAAAAGTGGTGTTTTCGCCACGTTCGGAGTCGGGATCGGACTCCATTGGTTCCTTTGGATCCTCCTCTCTTCCCTGTTCCATCTTTCTGTACAGACAGTGGTCTATTTGCTTACTTGTACCTTGGCGTCCACTATCCTGTCGACTCTTCGGACGGGGGAGTCTGTGATATCTTGGGACCTCTGGGACCAGTGTTACCTGATGCTAGACGAACCTCGATGTCAACTCTCCCGTGCAGTCGTGGTGGAAGGCGACACAGCTGGGCCAAAGGTGAAATAAACAAACAGAGATTCCACTAAGAAGCGTCTGAACGTCAAGAAGGAATGGGACGAGGAGAGAGAGATCTTTAGAGCAAGTGTTACCTCGGTGAGATCCAAGCGAAGACTAACTATTCTTGCTTCTCGATTTAACACCACGACCTGTCTTCTTTCCCATTGGTCGAAAGGTGTCACATGGCCTTTTTCTATTGGTTGACCTATTTAGGTGATTCTTTCCTAATTGGAGGGACTATGTCACATGGCCGTTGGCTATTGGTTGACCTACTTAGGTCTTGTCTCCTAATTGGTAGGAATATGTCTTTTGTCGGAAGATATATCCGGTCTTGGCCAGGAAGTATTGGGTGTTAGCTCGACTCTTATAACTTCTGCGGTCACCAGATACGTCTGGTCCTGTCAGGAAATATTGGCTTAAACTTAGCTCGCAGGGTTTCCGGGGTCAGAAGGTTAACTGTGACTTTATTAATAATTATGTTCTCTTCTAGATCTACTTCCTAGGTCTTACTTCTACTCTCACCTAAGCCTGATTAGTTTTAACCTTAATTTTCTCCTGTTAGTCTCCATTCCTTCTATCTGTACAGTTGCTATACTTTATTAGATTCTTACGCGGTACAGATTGATGTTAGTTGAGGCTTTCTATGTGCAGTACATAAGAAGTTATATACAGTCAAGGGGTGGAACATGTGGTAGTAGATATCTAGACTATTTACAACAATTCCATGGTCTTAAATCATCACATATATGCATATATGAATATAAGCATGTAGTAATATATGTCAATATACACTATATTTTCATATGTAGTATAATTATAAATTGTGGCCCTAAAGTGTAAATTCAATTCAACCCCCAACTTGGCGATATCATGTAATTATAAACAAAGCAATAAAGTTTAATTGAGAATCAGCTGCAAATAAAGTAAGGCGAGGTCAAATTCATAAAATCGTTTTTTCTCCCAGGGAACTTCCGCAAGTCGTTAGTGAGTTTTACGACCACCGCCGGACACCGACAAACGGGCGGGACAAGAGCAGATCATCTTTTCCTCTCGTACAGATCAGACACCCTCCTGGACTTTTCCTGTGTCGCGGCGCAGGCCTCTCTCAGGTAACATCCAACCTGCCTCGTCCTTTGTGCTACCCATAGACGCCTGACCACGAGGCCTCATGACTGCTAAGTGCTTGTGGTACGGCATTTATCAATAATTTTCTGTATTTTTATTGTCTACCTATGCATATACGAAGTCCTTTAGAAAAGTATATACCTTTTTTTTTTTGCAAAAGTCTGATGGATTTCAATGAAGCGCGCTGGCATGACATAGATGGTCACTCTCAATATCAAATTTTAATTTTGAAATTAAATATACTAAGGGAACTGAAATACCTCTTGCAGATTTTCTTTCAAGATTTCCAAATCCTGAAAAAGGGGAAAAGGAAGAGGAGAGAGAAATGGGAGAAATATTATTTTAATAGAAAATTCAATATTAGATTACGTCTTGGTATCTAACAAAACCCAAGAAGATCCAACTCTTAGAAAACTATATAAATTAATCAAGTATGATAAGTATGATATTGACTCAGTTGTAGATATAAAACCTTATCTTAGAATTAAAAACGAGATAACAATAGTAAGAAATTGCCTATTTTTCGGAAATAGAATGATAATCCCCGATTCCTTAAGAGAATATGTTTTGAATACCATTCATGAAAATCATATTGGAATAAATAAAATGAAGAGTGGACTCCACCAAACAAAGTTTGGAAGAGGATTCATCTTGACTATTTCTATTTTGCGGGAAAAACCTTTTTGATATTAGTGGATGCGCATTCTAATTGGATAGAATGTCAAATGGTTCCAAATACATCGGCGGGATTCTGCATAGACTTTTTGAGAGAATGTTTAGCGAGATATGGTATCCCGGAGGTGGCGGTAATGGATAATGGGCCACCGTTTAGAAGTTATGAAATGAAGACATTTTTCGAAAGAAACGGCATACATGCTATGTTTAGCCCCGCCTACCATCCAGAGAGCAACGGACTAGCGGAAGTGTCTGTAAGAGAGATAAAAAATGCTATGAGAAGAATTATTTCGGAGGAAAGAGAATTACCCCTCGAGTTTGCTTTGATAAAGGCATTATATGCATATAGATTGAGTCCTTTGACTAGAACGGAAAAATCCCCTGCTGGAATATTTTTAAATCGCGAGATTAGAACGAAGATTTCCATGTTGAGCAAGAAATCAGTAAGAGTAGGGAGATTGAAAAATAAAAAACAGAGCAATAGCTACAAAATAAATGATAGAGTAAGATACAGATGGATGGATAGAGGAAAGCCGAAATGGATGTTTGGGATTGTAAAGAGAATAGTAGGAAGCAACAGCTGTATGATACAAACTGATGGAATTGAAAAGAAAGTACACACTAACTATATGAGAAGTATGGAGAGAAAGGATTTTTCGTCATCAGAAGAAGGAATAAGCTACCCAAGGCCTCAGACGTCAAGTCCCCTGACTCCTGCTACAATAGTAGCAGAATCTACACCTGTACCACCGGCTGAATCTACACCTTCCCGGAGATATCCACTACGAGAGAGACCACCGGATATATATATATACCTTAATAAGTGTTGATATCTTAAAAAAGGGGGAGTTGATGTAAATGGACTTAGAGTTACGCAGACGTATAAAAATAATTAAATTGTGTATATATATTTATTTATTGGGTTTTGACTAGGACTAGAGTAAACACATTCTGTCGAGAGATATGTAAATTTTGATTGTTTAATTTTTGGATTAAATTTGTTTTGTTAAATTGCTTTTATGTAAATATTTTTAAAGAAGGTAAATAAACTTCTTTTATTTTATAAGTTCTGATATCTTTTATTTTGCTTAAAATAAATGTGTTTATACTATTTCTAATAAATTATTTAATAAGCAAAATAACAGTCATCACCCCTTAGCATGCTTGTATATTATCACTTGTAAATTAAATTATAAAAAATAGTTGTACATTCTAATCAATAAATTATTCTTACTCAAACGTTTGTAATACTTGTTATCACTACCGTGACAATATTTCAAGGATCAATCAGCGGGATGTACTGATCATTAAATTATTTTAATTTTATTATTTTTTTCTATTGTTTTTTCGTGTGTTAAGCGTATTTACGCAAGTTTGGCCTTAAATACCCATTTCTTAGTTTCTCAAGAAGCCACTGGGACCAAAAATATCAGGGAATAGGCAAAATCAATGTTTAGTTGATTTCTGTTTCACCAGATGGCGCTCTGCCTTCTGAAAAGCACATGTGCTCCTGGTCAGGATATGTCTTCTTTATTTAAAAAAAAATATGTATAAACTCCATCAAAGTAGAGCCTCATTGTTGTAAAGGACAACAATAATTAAAACTGTGGGGGCCTAATCCATCTGTTATCACGCCTCTAAAATATTCCAGTAAAGGTTTGTCTAACGAATCTCTCGATAAAGTGAACATTTTTTCCCGGTCCCTTGAAAAATACTCGATAAGTTGAATAAAATCAATATTAATTGGTTCCCTCGGTAATTGGAAGTTAAAGGAATAGTATCTTGCCTTGGAATTGTATCATTATTCTTGTCTCAAATAAATTGCCGTGTCATCCTGAATTTTGTCTTTCCTAATTTTCTACATTACAAAATCATATATCATCATGATAATATTTAGAGCAGATTGTTGAATTATAACAGATAAATTAGAATATTTATCTTGATTATTTTTAGGCGAAAAGTTATTTCAAAAATTGTATTTGCTAGAAACCTTCCCAGTACTATACTAAATAACTTCCCAAAGTTTCATGGCGTTCCAATGAGTGGTTTGGTCAGGCATAAAGGACAGACACACATACATTCATTTATATATATATAGACTAGCGGACGTACCCGGCTTCGCCCGGGTTTTACCCGAGTAAAGGTTTGTCTAACGAATCTCTCGATAAAGTGAACATTTTTTCCCCGTCCCTTGAAAAATACTCGATAAGTTGAATAAAATCAATATTAATTGGTTCCCTCGGTAATTGGAGTTAAAGGAATAGTATCTTGCCTTGGAATTGTATCATTATTCTTGTATGGACGTACCCGGCTTCGCCTGGGTTTTACCCGAGTAAAGGTTTGTCTAACGAATCTCTCAATAAAGTGAACATTTTTCCCGGTCCCTTGAAAAATACTCGATAAGTTGAATAAAATCAATATTAATTGGTTCCCTCGGTAATTGGAAGTTAAAGGAATAGTATCTTGCCTTGGAATTGTATCATTATTCTTGTCTCAAATAAATTGCCGTGTCATCCTGAATTTTGTCTTTCCTAATTTTCTACATTACAAAATCATCGTATCATCATGATAATATTTAGAGCAGATTGTTTAATTATAACAGATAAATTAGAATATTTATCTTGATTATTTTAAAGCGAAAAGTTATTTCAAAAATTTTATTTGCTAGAAACCTTCCCAGTACTATACTAAATAACTTCCCAAAGTTTCATGGCGTTCCAATGAGTGGTTTGGTCAGGCATAAAGGACAAACAGACACACATACATTCATTTTTATATATATAGATACTAGCGGATGTGCCCGGCTTCGCCCGGGTTTTACCCGAGTGAATGTTTGTCTAACGAACATTTGTTAAAACAATTCTCTTTAAACTTATAAAACGTACTCGGCTTCGCCCGGGGTTTTACCCGAGTAAAGGTTTGTCTAGCGAACATTTGTTAAAACAATTCTCTAAAAACTTATTAAAAAATAAAAAATATATATTTTGATAATTTGAAACTCGTAAATTTGAATCTCTCGATAAAGTGAACATTTTTTCCCGGTCCCTGTGTGCCTTGTCATCCTGAATTTTGTCTTTCCTAATTTTCTACATTAGAAAATCATAGTTTTATCTAGTGAACATTTTTTCCCGTGTCACATTGCCGTGTCATCCTGAGTTAATCTTACTTTTGATAAATAATATTTAAGATAACAAACTTAGTGATAAGAAAACTTGTTAACATCGTCACAATGGGGGCGCTGCTTGCGAGTTAAATCTACAAATCTGCAAATAACTCTAAGGATATTCAAGATATTCAGGAAATTATTTTTCAAAAACCTTCCCGGTGATATACCTAATAATATCCCAAAATTTCACGGCGATTGGATGTATGGTTTTTGAATCTATAGAGTACAGACAAACAGACAGACATTCAATTTTATATATATAGATTTAAATTTTTATACTACTAATAAAATATAAATTTTCAAAAAATAAATATTTTGTTTACTAAATTAATTTTTATATAATTAAAAAAATTCTATTATTTAATTAAAAAAAAAACAGATTATTTGACTATTGACCACCATATTGAATACACATATTGTTTGTAAACAAAACCATTTACTTTTGATAAATAATCATCATTTAGTTAAATCTACAAATCTGCAAATAACTCTAAAGATATTCAAGATATTCAAGAAATTATTTTTCAAAAACCTTCCCAGGGATATATCTAATAATATCCCAAAATTTCACGGCGATTGGATGTATGGTTTTTGAATCTATAGAGTACAAACAAACAGACAGACAGACATTCAATTTTATATATATAGACTAGCGGATGTACCCGGCTTCGCCCGGGGTTTTACCCGAGTAAAGGTTTGTCTAACGAACATTTGTTAAAACAATTCTCTATAAACTTATTTAAAAATATATATGTGACAATATCGTTGCGGAATTTCTTGTTGTTCGATTTGAATGGTGAGGATTGGTTGAAACGCAGTCGTTGAGTGGCAAGTGAAGCATACAGTTAGGAATAATCAGGACACGTGATGGGGTTTGAAGATAAAAGGCAACTGGGTTGGAGGAAGGAAAGCTTGAGAAGAGCGGAGCGATTTTGACTTATTAATTATCTGATCACATGGTGGTGATTGTACTTAGCTACGGGATGAGCAGAGGGAGAGAGGTCCAGAGCCGATGTCACCTCGTTGGGAGCGAAATCACTACTGACAATTCTTGCTTTTCGATTTAACACCACGAGTTGTCTTCCTTCCCATTGGTCGAAGGATGGAACGTGCCCGTTTTTCTATTGGTTGACCTACTTAGTTATTGCTCCCTAATTGGACCGGCGACTTTCTTTGGTGCTGCTTTTGTCGGAAGATATCCGGTCCTGGTCAGGAAGTATCGGATGTTAGTTCGACTCTATTTACTTCCGCGGTTATCAAATACGTCCGGTCTTGCCAGGAAATATTGGGCGTCTCTCTACTTTTATAACTTCTGGTCACCAGATACGTCCGGTCTTGCCAGGAAGTATTGACTGTACAAGTTATTTATACTTGTGCCCGCTTTTAGCCTGCTTCCTATGTCTTGTTGCTACTTTCTTTCCTCCAGTTACCTTATTCTTTATTAAATCCTTGAAAATCATACATTGTACATGCATAGTGGGTCGGGGGTGCATACAATTATATACAAATTATGACAGATGCGCCCCCTACATGTGAAGAATTCAAGAAGGGGTTAGCCTGAGAGAATTCTGTAAAGTAAAAAATAATTTTGTGGGAAAATTAGTTGTGGGTATTGAGAGTCTATATACAAGCATTGGTGGCGATATAAGAAGTAATATAGAATGGTGTTGATGATATAGGTTGAGTATAATTAATAGAAATCAAAAAATTTTTTAATTGTAAGAAATCAAAATGAATGCTATGGTACATAGTGAACTTAAAAAAAAAAAGAAAATGCGCCTAACTAATTTCTACTCGAAATTGGAAATAAATCGAGGGAGTTCTATTAGGGCTTTTGAGAAATCAAAAATAATATAAAAATAAAAAGTTGGACGAAATCAAAGTAAATGCTTGGTTGCATGGTGAGGAAAAAAAATGCTTTGTTGCATGGTGAAAAAAGAAAAGTGCTTGTTGCATGGTAAAAAGAAATGCCTAATTATATTTTACTCGAAATTGGGAATGGAAATCGAGGGATTTTTATTAGGTCTTTTGAGAAATCAAAAAATAAAAATAAAAAGTTGGAAGAAATCAAAGTGAATGCTTGATGCATGGTGAGAAAAAAAAGGAAAAATGCCTAACTAATTTTTGCTCGAATTTTGGGAAAAGAAAACGAGGAAATTTCATAAGGTGTTTTGAAGAAATCAAAGTAAAATAAAAAGTTGGAAGAAATCAAAAAATAATATAAAAGTTGGAAGACATCAAAGTAAATGCTTGGTTGCATGGTGAAAAAAAATAGAAAAAAAAGAATGTTTTTGTAAATCAAAATAAAATATAATATCCAATTTTGAAAGAAAACCAATGAGTTTTCGTTGATTGGAAACTATGATAACATAACTAAGTGGTAAATATGATAATTAATGATTAAAAGTGATAATAAGTTGAATAAATTGATAAATTGATTAAATATTTACATTTTTAATTGAGAGAAAATAATGAAAATGATTAATATGAAAAATAAGGTGTATTGGTTTGAACCCTTTTGTATCTACATGCCCTATAAATGTTTTAATTGTTCAATTATGCCCTATAAATTTTTTGTCTTTGTGTGTATTATGAAAAATGTTAGAAGTCTGTTGTGTAAGAAATGTGTGAGCGAGTTCTATGTGTTGTCTTGTGGGTGTGGAATTGGATTGTAAAAAATCGATATGTAGTTCGAATTGGGATCCAAGACTGGCGATAGGGAGGAGTCTGTGGAGGGGAAAAGCGGCGACCTAATTTTACGTGTTGGCAGAAGAGAGGGAATGAAATTGGATGCGGAAGTGGGGGAACTACGTTTCCTGTCCGCCTAATTGATTTTGTGTGCGACTTGAATCTTCTACTTGGCATTGGTTTTGTCAATTTTCTGGCCTCCTTTATCTGGGAAGAATGATGTAAAATCGTTTTTGTTTGTCGTAGGTGGTGTAATTTCGACGTTATTTGTATTTTGAAAATCCGGACGTTGTATCCATTTATTAAATCGAATGGTCGTTGTGACTTTAGTAAAAAATGCTATTCAGTGATATTAGAGTGGAATTGAGTGAAAATGAGGCTTACGACGTGAACACGTGGTGAGTGGAGACGTGTCACAGGTGTGGTGAAAGGCGTCTGTGGCCTGAAATGAAAAGTTTTGTGGGGTGACCTGTGACACGAATCGAAAAAAAAAAAATTGTGAATGAAAAGGTGTCACGCGAAGTCCTTGTTTGTACAAAATCTAACCTGTTCTCACTATGAACAACAAATTTATTAAAGTTATGGGTGCTGGTTATACGAACATATATTGAAATTTCTATTGTTAGTGTATATGGCACCTTTTAATGTGAACATTTTTTTAGTGTTTTGGGTAGACGAGATGATTGTTACTAACGACTGTGCATGTGTTTGTTGGTTGTTGTCGTCTTTTGGCGCGAGTGTCGCGCTTGTTGGGCGGGTTGTGCGTGTTTGTTAGCGTGAAAACCGTCCTTGGGATGGATGTTGTCGGTGTATTGTTGTTGCGAATGTCGTGATTGTTGCTAAATACGTTTGTGGGATTGTTGTGAGGTACATTTGCGTGGTTATGGCGTGGCGACGTATGGTCATGTATGGATTTTGTGTGGTAAGTGTGTGAGCTGTACTGACACGTTTTTTTTTTGGCATGGTGATGGTTGAAGCCGTTGTGGCTTGTATTTGAGGGCATATAGTACTGGTAATTGGGTTGAGTGATAAACATTGTGGTGGGGTCAATGAATGCAGGCAAGGGTTGTCCTGTGTGACAAATTTGATTGCAGTGCAAGTCCTTTCGGACAGGTTTGGCCTAGCCCGTGCGTGCATTCATTGAATACAAGGTTAGATACATGAGTAAAGGGGTAGGTAGGTTAGATAGAAGTCCAAAGTCAATTTCTTGACGCCATAGGGTGGGTGCCTACCTCAGTTCAACAGGTCTCCTCTGGGACGTCTTGGTTTGGGATGATTGGCTTGTGGCTCGGGACTGCTCGCACCGTCCGCGAAATTGAAGTGAAGTCCGGTACTGGAATATCGTTTTGGGATCGTTTGTGCTGTCCCGGGTCGCGCGGATTGGTTTCGGGGGCGGTGTACGGCATGGCGGTGGATGACTCCTCGGTGGTCGGTGTCCGGCCTCGGTGACACTCGCCTGGGGTTGGCGGGGGTTGTGTCCGTCGTCCTCCCCGGGGAATGGCGCTCCGGAACTCCGTCTCACTTTGCGGGGCGTTGACTCGTCGGAGGGCCACGGTCATCTGCCATATGACGGCCGCTAGAAGGCGCCTGGTCGCCTCTCTTCTTGCCCGCTTCTTTCCTCTGGGTTTGTCATTGCCGTTTGATTTGCTGGCGTCTGGGCTAATTTCCATCTTGATCCTGATTAAGCTCCATAATATCTTTATCCTGTCGACTTAACCGTTCTGTGACAATATCGTTGCGGAATTTCTTGTTGTTCGATTTGAATGGTGAGGATTGGTTGAAACGCAGTCGTTGAGTGGCAAGTGAAGCATACAGTTAGGAATAATAAGGACACGTGATGGGGTTTGAAGATAAAAGGCAACTGGGTTGGAGGAAGGAAAGCTTGAGAAGAGCGGAGCGATTTTGACTTATTAATTATCTGATCACATGGTGGTGATTGTACTTAGCTACGGGATGAGCAGAGGGAGAGAGGTCCAGAGCCGATGTCACCTCGTTGGGAGCGAAATCACTACTGACAATTCTTGCTTTTCGATTTAACACCACGAGTTGTCTTCCTTCCCATTGGTCGAAGGATGGAACGTGCCCGTTTTTCTATTGGTTGACCTACTTAGTTATTGCTCCCTAATTGGACCGGCGACTTTCTTTGGTGCTGCTTTTGTCGGAAGATATCCGGTCCTGGTCAGGAAGTATCGGATGTTAGTTCGACTCTATTTACTTCCGCGGTTATCAAATACGTCCGGTCTTGCCAGGAAATATTGGGCGTCTCTCTACTTTTATAACTTCTGGTCACCAGATACGTCCGGTCTTGCCAGGAAGTATTGACTGTACAAGTTATTCATACTTGTGCCCGCTTTTAGCCTGCTTCCTATGTCTTGTTGCTACTTTCTTTCCTCCAGTTACCTTATTCTTTATTAAATCCTTGAAAATCATACATTGTACATGCATAGTGGGTCGGGGGTGCATACAATTATATACAAATTATGACATATATATATTTTGATGATTTGAAACTCGTAAATTTGAATCTCTCGATAAAGTGAACATTTTTTCCCGGTCCCTGTGTGCCGTGTCATCCTGAATTTTGTCTTTCCTAATTTTCTACATTACAACATCATCGTTTTATCTAGTGAACATTTTTCCCGGTCCCTTGAAAAATACTCGAAAAATTGAATAAAATCAATATTAATTGGCTCCCTCGGTAATTGGAAGTTAAAGGAATAGTATCTTCGCCTTGGAATTGTATCATTATTCTTGTCTCAAATAAATTGCCGTGTCATCCTGAGATAATCTTACTTTTGATAAATAATCTTTAAGATAATAAACTTAGTGATAATAAAACTTATAGATAAAAAAACTTGTTATCATCGTCGCAATGGTGGCGCTGATGCGAGTTAAATCTACAAATCTGCAAATAACTCTAAGGATATTCAAGATATTTAAGAAATTATTTTTCAAAAACCTTCCCGGGGATATACCTAATAATATCCCAAAATTTCACGGCGATTGGATCTATGGTTTTTGAATCTATAGAGTACAGACAGTAGACATTCAATTTTATATATATATAGATTAATTAATAATAAAATACAATAATAATAATAAAAAAACCAAACATACTCCACCCCGGTGGACTAACTTAGTCCTCAGCAAAAGGTAATGGTACTATTTTAGAGACAGTTCTAGTAAGGCGTTCTTGGTGCTTGGTCTTCACCTCGACGACTCGAACTTTTCCGTCCGCTCCGCTGGTGGTGATATGGTATCCTTGAGCAAGATGAGGTCACCTTCCTTAATGTTGGGTGAGGATTTTTGCCATTTTAGGCGTTGTTGCAAATTGTTGAGGTATTCTCGATTCCAACGTTTCCAAAATACATTTTTAATTTTTTGATTTAGGCTCCAGCGATCGAGGTAGTTTATCGGAACTTCATCATCATTAGATTCTGGAGGGGCAGTTAAGGGTCTCCCGATTAAGAAGTGTCCTGGTGTAAGAGGATTAAAATCGTCTGAATCTGAACTTAGAGGACAAATAGGTCGTGAATTTAAACAAGCTTCTATTTGAGTTGTCAGAGTACTCAGCTCTTCAAATGTGAGTATCTGAGACTTTAAGCATCTGAGAAGATGAAATTTGAAGGATTTTATTCCAGCCTTCCAGATACCTCCGAAATTTGGTGCGGAAGGAGGTATAAAATGCCAGTTGATTCGTTCATTAGATATGAATTTTTGAATTGTTGAAGCTTTCAATATACCAAACTGCTCTCGGAGAATGTTGTTAGCTCCCCTAAAGTTGGTCCCGTTATCACTAAATATATCAGAAGGTTTTCCTCGACGAGAAATAAAACGCTTGAGGGCTGCGAGGAAAGCCGCTGATGATAGGTCTGATACAATTCTATATGAATTGCTTTTGTGCAGAAACATACAAATAAAGCAACATATGATTTTAATTTTACTTTGGATCTTTTGATGTTTGGTTTCATCAAAAACGGTCCTGCAAAGTCGATTCCAATTTTAGTGAACGGATTTGATTTCACAATTCGGTGCATAGGCAGATCTCCCATGATTTGCTTGGTAACTTGGCGTTTAGCCCTGAAACACACCATGCATTGGTGGATTATTTTCTTGACCAAACTTCTGCCTGCAGGAATCCAATATCGTAATCGTAGTGCTGACATGGTCAGTTGAAGACCAGAATGTAAATGATCCAGATGACACTGTCGCACTATTAATTCCGTGATAAAATGATCTCTTGGCAATATTATTGGATACTTTTCATCAAATTACAGATTTGAATGACGTAATCTTCCTCCAACCCGTAATAGTCCAGATTCATCAATGAAAGGATTCAAAGATAAAAGCCTTGAGTAAGTTGGTAAAGATTTCTTTTGTTTGCAACAGGCAATTTCTGATTGAAATTCAGAACTTTGAATGAAACGAATGTTATTGTGAATTGTACTTGTTAATTCGCTTGAAGATAGATGTCCTTTCTTTCTTTCATTGAAAGAACATTGGACATTGAATACAAATCTATAAATCCATGCTGTAATTCTAACAAGTTCGTTGATATTTGAGTATTTGAAAATGAAGTCTGGGAAAAGAAGATTAGTGGAATGAAAAACAGAGAAAGTTTTTCGTCTTTCACCTGAAATTTCTTTCGGAAAATCATATTGAGTTTGAATTGGATCTTCAAAGTTCACATCCGAGAGCCAAGTTGGTCCTCGCCACCAAAGAGAGTGATCCACCAGCTCTGAAGGAGTTATACCTCTGGAAGCGCAGTCTGCAGTATTATCTTTCGAAATGACATAATGCCAGGAAGAATGTAAAGTCAATCTTTGAACTTCAGCAATCCTATTTCCGACAAATGGTTTCCAATGTCTAGATTCAAATTTAATCCAGCTGAGAACAATTTTGGAATCAGTCCATAAAAATTCTCTATCAATTTGTAAGCATAAAGAATTGCGAATAGTATCATATAAAGTTGCGAGAAGAAGAGCAGCGCACAGCTCCAGCCGTGGTATGGAAATCATTTTCAGAGGAGCTACCCTCGTCTTGGAAGCAATCAGAGAAACTTTCACTTGGCCCGATTTGAAATGAGAGATCTTATATGAAATACTGCCGCATATGCAACTTCTGAAGAGTCTCTTATTACATGATTTGCAATTTTGCGTGAAAACGCATGACGATACTCTATGGTTAGATCTCAGACAGTTGTAACATAGACGATTATCTTTTACAAATGTCCATCTTTCAGGTAACATCATACCATTAAACTTAGGACATTTTAACAAAAAATGTTCACCTTTACATAAGACGCATGACTTGACTCTGCTATCTATACTAGAGCCAGAGGCAAATGTTGCTGAATGAGAATGAGTGGATTTATTCATTTTGTAGAATTGTTTTGAATTTTCTTTATTCTGAAAACTCCCGAGACTTCCAGCAAATCTTTCCAGGAAAGAAATCATCTTTTCATACGATGGATATTCTTTCTCAAGCAAACTCATCTCCCATTCCTTTCTTATTGAACGATCAAGTTTTGATTGAATTATATGAATTAAAATCATATCTGATAAATTATTACGTTCCAATCCGAGGATAGAGAGATTCTGAATGCTTTCGTACAAGTGTCCAATAGATCAAGTAAATCTTTAGTCGATTCTTGTTTTACATTTTTTAGATCATACAAATTTTGAATTTGTTTAAAAGCCAATTCACTTTTTTTGTCGAATCTATTGACCAAGGTTTGCCAGGCAATAGGATAATTTTCATCAGAAATATTGAACGCCCTAATAAGTCTAGCGGCATTTCCTTTTAGTGCAGAATTTAAATATTGAAGTTTTTGAAAATTTTCCAGTGTTGGATTTTGATCAATAGATCTAATAAAAATTTCCTTAAAACTCAGCCAATCTGAAATATCACCACTAAAGGTGGGCAATTGAAATTTAGGAAGTTCTAAATGCGTTTCACCAGAAAATGTATTTTTATTTAAATTTCCCAGCGATCTATTTATTTTTATCAAAAAATAATTGATTTTAGACTTTGCCTCAAAGGATACCTTAAATTTTTCTTCAGCATTAATGCCTTTATATTTTACTAATTTCACATACTGATTATCAAAGCTAGCTTTTAAATTTAACAAGTCTTCTTTATTTTGCATAAGTGCGTATTTATCATTGCCTTCTAAATTATATTCTACATCTGCTTTTATCAATTCTAAACTTTTAATCAGAGATTCAAAAATTAAGATTTCTGTTTCCATATTTAAAGATAAGTATTCAAAACCTTACCTTTCTTTATTTCTATGGCTTCTAAGAACTTTCTATTTCTTCTATTTCTTTCCCGGGTTTCGGCACCAAAAAATGTTAGCACGTTTTCTTTGAAGTTTCTTCTAGAAAGAACGAGCAGACTCAATTTGATTCAATTCGATTTATTTCAAACAACAAAAGAGAATTACATTACGATTTAATGCGATTTGGTTCTATTTATAACACATAAAAAAACAGAGAAAAAAATGATGATAAGTAACAATAAAATTCTATGAATATGAATTATAATTAATTAATAAAACACAATAATAATAATATTTATTTTTCAAAAAGGTTACCAGTTTTTCTCTAAAAAGTGTAGCGAATGGTCAGTCTATTTACATATTTTTATTTACAACTTCAATAAATGACAACAGTAAAAGTAAACAAAGATATTTACATTTGCTATCTTGACTCTTGATCAGTGCTGTGGCCCTTGCCGTTATGGTCCCCTGATGTCCTGCAGCTATCCAGCAGTCTTTCTATGGCCTCTCCTAGTGGCTCCTCGATAAGATGGTCCCCTGGCCTTAATCCATTCTTGTCTGTCAGGTCTCCTGTCATCTGCTCTAGGTCGTTCTCCTGGATCTCTTCTATGGTCGTCGTATCCCTGTGCTCCATGTCCGGTGTTCCACCTTCCTCGTCATCACATGCCAGCTCCCTACATCGTTCCAACAATCTATCCATGGCTTCCATTTCCTTATTTCTCTGTAACTTATCGTGAGGATTATTCTTCTTTTCTGTTGAGATAATTTCCATCGTCTTTTTTAGCACCAGGGATTGAATATATGCAAAGTCCCTTTTTCTTATGTTTATTCCCTTCCTGTATTGTTTGTTATATTTGGTTACTATTCCATCCCATGTTAAGACTATCGGCACTACTTTTACGGGCATTTTTTCAGTTTGGGCCATTTCCCTCGCCAGTAGCTGGTATTTTCTTTTCTTTGTCAGCTCCGAGTTTGGATATTGTCTTGGGAGGTAACGCCTATCTCTATGATTGTTATGTCTTTTTTAATTTTGTCATATACTATTATATCAGGTTTGTTAGCTCTGATATTGATATCGCTTATCATTGGCAGGTCCGTTATTATCTTGGCGTATGTATTTTCAATCTTAGTCGTTATTTTGTAGAGCCTTATCTTCTTGTTCTCTGTGAAATTATATTTTCTAGCCAAGTTGAAGTGGACGCATCTCACCACTTCATTATGCCTCTCAGTGTAGTCGTAAGGAAGCAATCTTCCACAGTTTGTAGCAAGGTGGTCCACCGTCCTCTGTACCTTTTCACAGTGAGGGCATTTCAGGTTTTTATCCTTCGGGAACACGTTTCTATCTTGTATGAACATGTAGAACCCTTCATTTTGTGGTGTGTTGTTTCCCGTTTTGAGCCACTGTGAGGATTCTATCATGTCCAATAGCGGTTGGTCTTCATTTTTAAAGAATGTCCTGTGGATTATTTTCTGGCCAATAATTCCTCTTAGATTTTGTTATTTTGTAGTTTATTTAACACATAAATATACTACAAATTAAGATAATATCTTATTTTATTATCTTTACCAAGAAAACAAACATATTAATTAGAGAGAATTATTTACAACACACTAAAAGGTAAACATTAGGGCTATACATTCCTTTGTTCTGTACTGCCAGGGTTGCTGAAACACATTTATTTTAACACCCCCCCCTCAATTGGCATTTTCACAAATGTCAATTGCACAATTTTCACCCCATGTTGGAAAGTTTCATGGATTTGTTCAACATGTCCTTACATAAGGGTTTAGTTAACATGTCTGCTATGTTTCTGCATCCCTCAATGTAGTCTATTTTGATTATGTCTTTGGCCAATAAATCCTTTATGTAGTGAGTTCTTATATCAATGTGTTTACTTCTTTTGGAGTTTTCAAAAGTTTTGGCCATGCAGATAGCACTCTTGTTGTCCACTAGCAAAGTTGTGTCCTCAAATGATGAAAAATCCTTATTTATTTCCTTCAGATAAACTAGGTCTTGTATAGAAGCAGCAGCTGCTACATATTCTGCTTCTGCAGCCGAAAGAGAAACACATCCCTGTTTCTTAGAAAACCAAGACACTGCATTTGATCCATGTAGTATTATGTTTCCACTTGTACTTTTTCTGTCAATTTTATCTCTGGCCCAGTCAGAGTCTGAATATGAAATCAAATTGTTGGATGATACTGTATATATCAGTCCAATATCTTTGGTTGCCATCAAATATCTCACTATTCGTTTCGCAGCTTTCCAAGTTGCTTGAGTGGGTTTATCCAGAGTTCTACTCAAGTACGACACTGGGAACATTATGTCTGGTCTTGTGATAGTTGCTACATATAATAGACTTCCGATCAATTGACGATAAGGAACTTTTATATCTTCTTGATTTTGTTCAGCTTGAAAGTTTAGTTCCATAGGTGTATCCACTCTTTTGCATTCTTTCATATTGAACTTTTCTAAAATTCTGTTAATGAACTTTGTTTGTTTGATCATTAACTTGCCACTTTCTCTTGATATTTCCATTCCCAAGAAATTTGTCACTTTTCCAAGATCTTTTGCATTAAATTCTTGTTTGAATATTTCTATTACTTTATCAATATTGTCTCTTTTTCCAGTAATCAGTAGATCATCTACATACAACACTATCCATGTATTATCATTTATATATAAACATGAGTCATTTAGAGATCTTGTGAAGTTGTATTTACTAGCTATTTCATTGAATTTATTGTTCCAAGTTTTTGGTGATTCTCTTAATCCATATAGAGCTTTATTTAGTTTGAATATTTTTCCATTTTCTTGATTCACTCCTTGTGGTGCTTTGATGTAAATGTCTGATTCAATATTTCCATTTAAAAATGCTGTTGGAATGTCCATTTGATTCACTTCCCAGTTTTTGTTTGTTGCATGAGAGAGTAACATTCTTATTGTTGACATTCTAGCTACTGGAGCGTACATAATATCAGATGATTCTTCCATTTGGAATCCTTTTGCTACTAATCGAGCCTTTTTGGTTCCATCCTCTTTGGTTCTGAAAATCCATTTTGTATCAATTGGTTTGATATTTGATTTTTCTCCTAATTTTATTGAAGACCATGTTTTCAATTCTTCATGAGATTGAATTTCTTTATCAATAGCTTCTTTCCATTCTTTTTGCTGAATTGCTTGATTGTAAGAAACTGGATCTTCACCATTTGTAAACAAGCAATATACTGAATATAGTTCATAATCTTCTTGATACTTTGGTGGTTTGATTATTCGACCCGATCTTGTAGTTACACTTTCTTCTTTGTCTGATTGTTCTGATGTTTGTGGGTTTTCTTCCTCATCTTGAGATTCAGTTATTATTTTTTTAGCTTCTGTTTGGTCTGAGATGATTTCCTTATCAAATTTAGTTAAAGTTTCATCAAATGTTACATCTGTTGAAATCATTACTTTATCAGTTTCCGGATCCCAGATGCGATATCCGCTTCCACTGTATCCAATCATGATTGTTGATTTTGCTCTAGCATCTAGTTTTCTTGGTTTGGGTAGAATTAGGCTCCAAGCTCTTGAGCCAAAAACCTTAAGTTTGGATAGGTCATTTTGTTTATACCATATGCTAGCCGGAGGTATTCCTTTGTTCGCACTTGTTGGACTTCTGTTTAATTCGTATGCTGAGCAGTAAATGGCTTCTCCCCAGAGATATTTTGGTAGATTTGTTTCTGCCAACTTTGTTCTCACTTTATCAATCAATGTTCGGTTCATTCTTTCAGATGTGCCATTTTGTTGTGGTGTGTAAGGTGAGGTATATTCTATTTGAATTCCTTTTGTTCTGAAAAGCTGCTTGAAGTTTCCAGATGAAAATTCCTTACCATTATCTACTCTAATTTTTTTTGTTTTCTTGTTATGTTGAGTTTTTATCAACTTGATAAAATCAATTATGTTCTGTTCGGCTTCACTTTTTGATTTGAGAAGTCTCACTACTACAAAGTGTGAGTAGTCATCTATTAGTACCTGAAAATATATTTCTCCATCATATGTTGGTGGATCAATTGGTCCTGATAAGTCTGAATGTATCAGCTCTCCAATTTCCTTAGTTGTCTTCCAGGTTTTCTCAAATGATCTTCTTGTGCTTTTTCCTTTGATACAGGTTTCACATTTCTCTTGTGAACTTGGTAGCCCTAATTTCTTTAAACTGTATCTATTCAGATGTCCCAATCTTCTGTGCCACAATGTGTCATCGGTTTTGACTGCATGCGCTGTAACACTTTCAGGGTTACTGTCTATTTCTATTTTAAGTGAGTATATATATACAAGTTTCTATAATTATTACACTTAAAATTATGGTTTCAAGTAATTATAATTACTTCATCTTGTTTAAATATCACTTGGTGGCCCTGTTGGGTAATTTTTCCTATACTGACAATAAGTTCTGTTTAATACCATCAACTATTAGTCCATGGATTGCTATTGGGATATTATTGATTTTTATATTTAAAGTTCCACTTTTATTAGCTGACATCTTTTCACCATTTGCCATATGAATTTCAACCTTATGTTCTAAAATCTTTACATCTGTCATATTTTTCTAAATCACTTTTGATCAGGTTCTGTGTTGCTACTGAGTCTAAAATAAAATGATCATTTTCATAGCAATCTATAGCATTCATTGCTACAAATGATAGTTTGCCATCCATCTGATAGGCTTGTTGTCTAGGTTGACTCTCTCTTTGTCTTTCATTACTCTCTTTTTGTGTTTGATTCTTTTCTCTTTTGAAAAATTTCTTTTTATTTCTACATTCTGTAGCCTTGTGACCTTTCTTGCCACAATTATAACATGTAAATGTGAATGATCCAAATGTCATTTCTTCATTCCTAGGTTTCCCTTGTTTATTTTTACTTTTTAGTTCTTCATCCAGCAATCTTGCCTTAACAAATTCCATTTTGATTTCAGTATTTATTGTTTCTATTGCTGTGATTACATTTTCATACTCTTCATTCAATGACAATAACAGATGACATATTTTGTCAGATTCATCCATTTTGGAACCTATATTATCCAATTCACGAATTATAGAATCAAATTTAAGAAAATGGTCCTCTAATTTTTCATTATGTTTGCATTTTAAAGTCAACAACTTTCTTTTTAGTGTTAGTTTTGTAAACACACTTTTTCTTTCAAATATATTTTCGAGCGCTTTCATCATTTCTTTAGCTGTTTTTGCATCTTTAATTATGTCTAGATGTTTATCAGTTAAACATTGAACAAGCGTAGATTTTGCCTTTGCATCTTTAATTGCAAATAACTCGCGTTCTTTTTCATCGACAAAATCATTAATTTCCTTTTCTAACGTTAGATGTATTTGTTTTTCTTCTAACAATAGTTTAACTCTAAATTTCCAGCTGTTGAAATTTGTACCAGTTAAAATTGGCAAATTAGAATTAATTACGCTCATTTTAAAATATATTCAAAGTTGTACTTACTAAACACGTTCTTGATATTTCTTTGTTATTATTTAAACTTCAGTCTCATAATCTGTTATTTTGTAGTTTATTTAACACATAAATATACTAAAAATTAAGATAATATCTTATTTTACAAGGTGGGATCAATAAATAAGGTGAATTATAATTTATTAAAAAAAAAAGAACGATATTAAAAATTAGGACTTGATTTATTCAAAATAATCACCTTGGCTTTCTATACATCGTCTCCATCGTTCTGGCAACTTGTAAATACCCTCTTTATAGGCACTCTTAGGAAGCGTGTGAAAAAAATCTTGCACCACTTTCTGGACATCTTCATCCGAGTCAAATCGCTTTCCCTTTAACTCCTTCTTTAATAGTCCAAAAACGAAATAGTCACAGGGGGCTAGGTCTGGACTATATGCAGGATGTTCTAAAACTTCAAAACCTAATTTAATGATTGTAGATACAGTTTTACATGATGTTAAGTTTTGGTCCAAATTAAGGAAATGTGGAATCCATCTGCAGCATATTTTTCTAAATTGCAATTGTTCTTTAATATTGGTGTGCACAGTTCCATAGCTTATATTCAAATAGTCGGCTATGGTAAAAGTGGATTTTTTTCTATCCTCCAAAATTAAGTTTTCAACCGCATTTATCGTGCTTGGCGTCGCTGTAACACTTGGTCGTCCAGGTCGCTCAATATCGGTACATGTAATTCGTCCATTTTTGAACTCGTTAACCCATTTATAAATGTTTTTTGAGACAAACAAGACTCACCATAGATATTTTTCATTCTTTGGCATATTTGAGATGTTTGAATACCTTCTGCATTCAAGAAACGAATAACTGCACGTTGTTCAAGCGTGGTGCAATCCTTCAAGGGAGCTTCCATTTTAGTTTATTTATAAGTCCGCGCCGCGCATTGGAAAAAAGAACAGAACACCTTAAATAGTCTCTCGATGTTATATTTTAATATTCTGTGGTTTAAATTATTTTTGCTTTTTTAATTTTTAAGAAATAAGATAATTCACCTTATTTATTGATCCCCCCTTGTATTATCTTTACCAAGAAAACAAACATATTAATTAGAGAGAATTATTTACAACACACTAAAAGGTAAACATTAGGGCTATACATTCCTTTGTTCTGTACTGCCAGGGTTGCTGAAACACATTTATTTTAACAGATTTTCAATCTGTTTTTCTTTCAGAGTTTTCATTGTGATGTTTTGGGCTTCTATTTTCTACTTATTTTCTATAATCAGTTGAATGTGTGTGAGCATTGTGTTTTCGCCCAGACTCCGTCTTCTCCCCCACAAGGGAATGCTGTTTTTGGCGCCTGCCCCTCACCTGACAACACATGGCCATCCCCCACTCATCTTCCTCCAACTTTACTATGGCCTTGTCATCCATTTTACACTATTATTATTCACTTTAAATTTTGGTCTTCTAATTGTTTTCTTATTTTACCGACGTATCTATACATTAATTTTCTACATTTTCCACTGTGCTGTTTTATATGTCGTTAATGTAGGTGTGTTGTATGTGGTTGTTATGATCTCATTCTCCTTTTGATATAAAATTGTGACAATGCTGATTGCTTTCTGAAATGAAAATTCGAAACTATTATAGACGCGTATGATTCTTTTTAAAATTAACAATTTCTACTGTCCTTACTGCAATAGAAAAATTAATGGGAGGGCCTTGTCCAATAATTTTTTCATTGTAGTAAAGGCTGTAGATATTGTTTATTTTTAAAAAGAATCATAAGCGTCTATAATAGTTTCGAATTTTCATAACAGATGGCGCGCTAATGCATTAATACTTTCTGAAATCGTTTTGAAAATAGAGCAATCAATAAATACATTTTTAATTAAAAAGGCATATTAACACCTTGATAAAGGTTTGCGTTCAGCCAACTGAAATATTGGTAAAATAAATGATATTTTGATCCAATATATGCCTTTTTAATTAAAAACTTTCTGAAATGTTTATACAATCAGAATTACTTATATGTGGAATTTTTCTCTGAGGATATACTATGGAAGCACAGGATTAATTCGTGTTCGTATCTGTCCGAATGTATATTCTTCACTTAGAAAATATTTTTATTTAACCTTAATTGAAATACTGCTTCTAGGAAATCAGAATATACCCATTATAATATTTAAGCCATTATCTATATTCATAGTGTTGCATAAATTTTAATGCGCCCTACATTTATTCAAAATATTCTATGATATTTAATATTTATTTAAAACAGATTATTTAAATTATCATCATTCCTTTTTATAGTTTCATTCCCCCCCCCCCTTTTGTAATATTTATTGTACATATATCTTGATTGGTTATTGGAGCGAGAGAGGACCTAGACGAAGACGGAGGCTCGCGATCTACGAGGAAGACAACGAATAAATAAACACAACAACTTTAAAGGGTTATTTATTTACTTTTATTTATTTTATTTGAGTATGGAAACCCGCTCGGGAAACGTGTATAACACCAAGAAGGAGGAAACCAAGGTCGACGACCCTACAACTTGGTGCAACAATAATGTGTCTTCATAGGTTCTTCGGGTAAACCCGGGCTGTTACCTGGGTCACTCGGTTAGTCCAGGGATCGGCAAACTTTGAGTCGGAAGAACCAAAAATTACAATTTACAAAATTTCAAAGTTTTTAAAGAGCCACAAAATGTTTTCTTGCCATCAATAAATAGTAGTCCCATAAATAATATTTACGTATGGAACTATATAAAGAGCTTCACATCCAAAGAGCTGCATGTGGTTCACGAGCCGCAGTTTGCCAACCCCTGGTCTAGTCAAATGATAAAAGGACAATACATCTTATGATAATCTATTGTGTAGTGTAATGTAGAATGGATGTCGCGGTATTAGAGAAATAACTCTCGAAATGAGATAAATTCCTCAATTCTTTGGGAGTTGAAGCAAACGTTCTCGACTTCAGATAAGCCTGAAGTCAAGTGGTTGAAATCTATAGGTACTTCTTCGGCGTGGAACTGAGGAGTGTTCAAGAAGACCTTGTCTGGAGGAGAACTCTCTCAAGATGGGGAAGCCTTCCTTGCTGAAGTAATTTGTACACACACACAACTATATATATTCCCCTACATTTTATCTACCCTTTATTTACTATATTATTATATATTTTTTTCCACCTTTGTAACAATTGATTAGAAGAATCAATATAATTGTTTAAATTGTCAATTGTCAAGTAGTTGAACGCGGTGACCATTCTACAGGTCATCTTCTTCCTACAACCCTTAACTCTGTAACATTGAAGTGAGCCTATTCTATGTTGGCTTAATATAAACATTGTGATTAAGATGCATTAGCGCGCCATCTGTTATCAAAATACGAAACTATTATAGACGCGTATGATTCTTTTCAAAATAAAATAATTTCTACTGCCCTTACTGCAATGGAAAAATATATTGGGAAGGCCTGGCTCATCAGTGGTGAACCCACCCAATATATTTTTCAATTGCTGTAAAGGCAGTAGAAATTGTTTTATTTTGAAAAGAATTATACACGTCTATAATAGTTTCGTATTTTGATAAACATTGTGACTTTGTTATCCCTACTGAACCAACAATAGGTATTTATGAATTCAATTGCCCCATCAATCGATAAAATATGTGATAATTATTTTATTTTTTTTTGTAAAAATGTGTTTCTTCTGATAAATATTATCAAATAACTAAAAGGTATATGAATTCAAGGCAATTTTAAAGATAAAATTCGTATTATATGAAATGATTTCATTCTTCCACTGCTAAATTGTCAGTCGATAGAGGGAATATATTGAAGAGAGTTGAATGCCCATTTCTGTTATCTGGTTCTTTTGAAACGAACTTGTTTGGTTTAAGATGCCAGGTAAAGGTAAGAGGTGAAGAGTATAAAAAGAGATATAGACAAACTCATGAGATAATATTTATTCAAACAAATAAAATATAAAAAGAAAGTTTAACAGATTTTTAAAGAAGTATTTTCGTATTTTTTAGTTTATTAAATATACATTTTATATCATAATAAGAATTTCTAGAGAAAATTAGATATAACACTATTACAATATTTTGTATATTTTAAATTGGAAACCATATAATGGCTCAACCGGGGTGGAAAGAGATTGGTACCAGAGGCAAGGTCTTGTCAAAAGTTAACCTGGCGCGCGGTTGTTTCGACCATTAACTTTATAATTTCAAAGTTTTTATCAAATTTTTCAATTTTTCCATATATATTTTTTCATTTTATTTATCAACCAGGCGCGATATTGAAATATTTGTGCCCCTTACAGAGAAAACAACAAACAAATTAGAACTTAGAATTAATTATTTACAATTATAAAAAAAAAAAAAAACATTATATATAATACAATATCAAAGTAATTATAGATTTATATGTATATTTTTCCCATAAAATTTGTAAATTTTAATTTTTTTTCTATTATTTCCCACTCCTTTTCTGTATCTCTCAGGAGAATCTATATAAAAGGCTAGAGATATATTGATTGATATTATTATAGTATTAAAAGTATTTCTTATTTTCGTAGAAGAGAACGCCAAGTATTCATAAACTCATCTTTAAATATGTTCATACATCCTAGGAGCAATATGGCCTCTCGGTCCATAAGCCGTATGTTTATACAAGTTGGTTCAATACGATAAGATAAGAGAAGACAAGACTAGTGACTGTCATCAGAAGACATCGTTTGACAGCTAGGACTTGACCAGCAGTCAATGCTATGTCCGTAGAGATCATCTTCATGGCTAAGATGTAGACCATGGAGTTCTGTGATGTCGGGAAGTCTTGGAGGAAGAATAGAGAAACTTCTGAAGCTTCTTCGTGGACTTTACTGGCGCAGTCGACATTGAGATAGAACTGTAGATAGAGCTTGGCTACAAACATCAACACACAAGAAAGTAACTGCTTAGATCCACTTGAATTATACTTGAAGGAAGTGTAGACAGCAGCGCAACATACCACAACCACTTGGCAAACATGGAGCATCAACGCTGTGGAGTAAGCATCATTCACTTTCTTCACTGTTCTTGCAACAGCTTTAAATTCATTTAGAGCATAACTTACGAAAGCTTCAGCACTTTTGGTCGAATGATAAGATACCATTACAATCTTGGCTTTCGTTTTTATTGATAGGAATCGATGTTCTAAACGGTAGCAGATGAGATCAAATAGATAAAAATGACATGTTGACATCATAATATCGAATTCAATACATGTTGCTGTGATACAAAACATTATCTGGGGCTGTAGACTTCCATCGTCATAGGTTGCCGCAATGAAAAACTTGGTGCCAACGACAAGAGAAATGGCAAGTACAACGATACCAAGGTAGCCTATGGTATGTCCTCTTGGTAAATAAGACTTAAAAGCCGAAGAGATCGTATCATCTTCCAGTATCTTCAAGATAGATTTCCCATTCTTAAAAATCAATGTACAAATTAAAGTGATGGTTGCGTTTGTGAGCAAGATCGTGAAGACAAAGAGGATATTCAGAAATCCGTAATGGTAAACCATATAAGCTGTTACACTTGGTAGACTCAAGATCAGTTGACAGAATACAAAATGAAAATTGTTCAGTTTCGTAGATTTCTTTATTGGAAGCAATCCGTAGATCATTATCATTTTATAGAGCCATAATGGCAAACAACTTTGAAGTTTACCAACACAAGTTCCATTTTGTTTCATATTCATCTTAATTTCGATAGAATCCTTGTTATTTGGCTTGTATTTAAGTATAATTTCTTACCTTAATTTTGAGAGGCCAGAGAAAATATCCGCTAGGGGCGCTAGTAGTTTCCTTTGCAGACGATCCTTCTTTAATAAGCGAGCAGACGAGAGGAGGTCAATATTTACCAAGAGACGTTTGTCGTAGAACATGTCATTTATTATTATTCCTTGTCATATTCTCATCAAAATACGCTTATCTAGATCGAGCTAATGGCGTCATCACACTCTGTTATTAACTCAATATCATTTACTTAATTTGACAAAACATTTGCCCTATCTTTTTTAATAGAAATATTTGTGTAGGAAAACACATGAATATTAGATTAATTTTGAGAATGTTTGGCTTATCAATAACTAAATTTCCAACGATTTCGACAGTTGAAGCTTCAAACTTCTATTAAATTTCGCTGTTTGACTTATAAATGGTGTTCTAAAAGTCAGTGTGCAGTTTCAAATTACCATTTATTGAATGCGTGTGCATCGAAACAATACATTCTGTGAATCGTAAAGATAGAGGCTGCCTGGCCAGCATTCATAGTTCTTCAAATTAAAGATACTTCGGCCAGTATTTTTTTTTATTGTCTCGACCTTTTAATTTTTTGTTTGCTCCTGACGAGGACAAAAGATTTTTTGTCGAAAGGTCGAGACAATAAAAAGATTTACTGGCCGAAGTATCTTTAATTTGAAGAACTATTTTGTGCCTCCTTTCGGTCCACACTCTGATGAGTAGAATATGTCACAGCACTGGCAACTCCCCTCACATTTCTAACTTGTATTCTGTCCTAAGTTTGGGCCTACCACTTCACCAGCTAAAACACCTCTTTGGCAGTCCTCTTGGTCTCCCCTGTAGTGACTAGGGCCATAACCCGATACCATATTATACTAGTTAACTTCTGTGTGAGTTTTCCAAATCTGGTTTTGTAGCTTATTATAACGAACAACAAACCCCTGAACACCTTCTGATAAACTGTCCATTAACTTCTGATCTAAGGGAAGAAAACCAACTTTACCTGACTAATACAAACCAAGCTGCTTGCAATAAAGACCAATACATCAAGTTTAATAGATTCTGCAGGATGTATATTTTGAGGCGAAAGTGTTGACTGTACATATTTCAAGCTACTACTTATAATTACTATATGTAAAATTTGACATCGAACGTTTAATTTTCATGATTCCCAATGTTCAATTGTATTAATTGTATATAATTAAAAATATACACGCAATTATCCAAATTGTGGATATGGCGTGTCTCTCCCAACTGTTAAATAAAAATAAATATTCATTAGAATATATGCTGAGAGATTATGACCAGAATGCTCTGTTTTGAGACATTTAAGAAGTACGTTGTTTTAAGACATTTATTAAAGGAAGAGGTTCCTTTTCTGCAGATGAATAATCATCATACGCACTTTTACAAGTTAATCCTTGTAAAGGGCTCTTAGTTGCATAATCAAAATTTCCCTTAAAGAGTGATGGTCTCTTATCGAAGAACAGTTAATTGGTAAAACTGGTAATTTTGATAATGAAAACTGGCCTTTGTAGAGAGGTGTCCTCTAGCGGGAGTATCCTCCTATAATTGAGATTTTCGGAGAAAAGATGGACATTGCAGTTTTTTTAAAGAATAAATATCTCCCAAAGTTGGGATAAGTACACATGCCGGTCGTAATTTCGTACTCCAGCAAGATTGGGCCCATGGCTCCCAGTCGACGATAGCCTTCTGCCAGCAGCATTTTCCTGGGTTCTTGGGCAAAGACATGTGGCCTTCAAACTCTCCGGATCTAAACCCAATAGACTACTCCGTGTGGAGTTACTTGGAGCAAAATGTCTCTTCTTCTCCTCACAAAAGTTTGGAGTCCCTAAAGAAGGCCCTGCAGCGAGAGTGGGCCAAGATGGACGTCAAGTATCCACGGTGGAGTCTATCACCAAACACCTCCAGGCCTGCATCAAGGAGCTCACACTTCGATATGTTTCTTTAATAAATTGTTTCCTTAATGTTAATTATTATATATGCTTTTTGAATTTTACAATTATGTGTTCATTTCACTGAGTTATTGCAATATGTTTTGAGGACTATACTTTTCGGTCACCCTATATATCTATATAAATTGTAGGTTTGTGTATTTTTGATGGTTCTACATTTCTGAAATATTTGAACTATTCTGGAAAAACTTTTCCATGATATGAGAGTTCAGTTTGATTGTGGTCACTGTCATATAACGAAGAATCGGAGTTAATTTGTATTGGCAATGTTAGCAAGTGTGTTATATAATAATAAATATTGCAAGAGAGAGAAAAAACTTTTTTTGCTGAAAACAATATTTGGTAACATTTCCAAAATTTATAAAATTATCAACAATTCGCTCCAACAATAGAATTTG
The DNA here is from genome assembly GCA_030710605.1 of Cordylochernes scorpioides. Classification (NCBI taxonomy): domain Eukaryota; kingdom Metazoa; phylum Arthropoda; class Arachnida; order Pseudoscorpiones; family Chernetidae; genus Cordylochernes; species Cordylochernes scorpioides. Next base: position 70,500,349 of record CP092873.1, on the reverse strand, counting down.
CTTCAAAACATATTATTTGAATCATAGAATTCGTAACCGGTCTCCTAAACATCATAAATTATAGTAAACGAATAATTGCGCTGCAAATATTAAAAAATAAAGATACAAAAAACCTTTCGCAATGAGTTTCTTTTATTACAATAAACGCGAGCTTTCGGGATGGAGCCGCCCTTCTACAGGCAAAAATGAACTATTTGATTTTTTGAGAGACAGTTATATACATTTAATTTGTTACCAATTTTACATATATAAATCCGGAAGAAAATTATTGAATCTACATATATTATTACTATTTTACTATGTTTAACAATTGGAATGGAAATTAACCTAAATTACAATATTTTAAAAAATTAAGTTTTGGACTATGATTTAGATAAACGAGAGATATGAATTTTGTGGTATGGAATATGACTAAATTGTTCAGGGATTTCTATTCTGCGATTAATGCTATTATGTTGTTTGGAGATCAGAGATTCGAGGATTAATCTTTCGGATTTGGCGGTTATATTGCTGTAGTGGCAAGTTGGACTATCTAAATTAAATTTGTGACCGGTATTAATGGTATGCTGAAAAATGAGGGACCTAGGATCTTTGGTTTTCATATTGTACGTATGCTCTTTCAATCTTGTTATAATTTTTCTGCCTGTTTCTCCGACGTATATGGATGGGCAGTCAATGCATGAAACAGAATAAATGGCGTTTTTCCTCTGTAGGGGGTTCTGATCTGTGGACGTTTTTGTGATGGGATTTCTGAGGATATTGCCGATGGGTCTTGGGGTCCGGAAAAAGAACTTGATGCCGTATTTCTGTGTTTCTTGGGCTATTTTTGAATTAGTTGGTGAATAATTAATATAACAGGTTGTTTTGAAGGTCCGCTGGGTTCTATGATGGGATGGATTATAACAGTGATATCTATGAACGGTGGGGGATAGCCAAATTTTCTAAGATTTCTATAAATATTATTTCTTTCTATTTCTTTAAATTTGGGGAGGGAGCAATGGGTGAATAAACGTTTGGTTAGGGTTTTTACTACTGTTATTTTGTGAGAAATGGGACCATAAGAATTAAACGGGAGGTATGATGGGTCGAAACTGTTCTTGTAATAAACGGTGGTGTGGAAACTATTTTCTGTTCTGATTATGAGGGAATCGAGATAGGGCAAAACTCCATTTATTTCTTTTTCTATTGTGAAGGATATTTTATGGTGGTAGCCGTTGAGGGTATCTAAGATGAGTTGTTCTTTTCCCGATTCAAATTCACAATAAATATCATATATGTATCGTCTCCATCTCATTATGCCCAGACCTCCATTACGATTTATCCATCTGTCTATTTTGATTAGGACTATTTCTGCGGCTATTAGGGATAAAGGGCTGCCCATTGGTGTTCCACTGGTCTGCTGGAATATTTGGTCTTGAAATGTAAAATTGCTAATGGAGAGACAGGAATTAAAAAGGGCGGCAATTCTGTCTATTTCTGCCGGACTTATGCGGGACTGCTCTAACATTTCATGCAGATTTTCCAATATAAGATCATGAGGCAGACAAAGAAAGAGGGATACCACATCGAAGGAAGCCATACTACAGTTTGGTGCGGGGCGGGTTTCTCTAATGTCTTGAATGAAATCGGATATCTTGTCTATGGAGAAGGCGTTGTGGGAACGGACTATTGGTGAGAGGTACGAAGACAAATAACGGGGAACGGCTATAGCTGGTGAGAGATGGTAGGCGATGATAGGTCTAAGAGGTATATTGTCTTTATGTATTTTCGGCATTCCATAAATATAAGGGAGGTCTGTGGTGTTAGCGGTAAAAATCTTGAATTGTTAATCTGTTATATGTTTTCCTTTAACCAGGGCCGATAAGGTCTTTCGAAAAATGGCTATAGATCTGGAATTTTCGGATTTGGAAATGGGTCTAAAGGTATCTGCGTCGCTCAATATTTCATTCATTTTCCTGTGATAATCTGCTGTATTCATGACAACTGTGTTTCCACCTTTGTATGCTTTACATATTACGAGATATTACCAGAAATAAATATCCACCACAATAGAAAAATAAATAAATGGAGTTTTGCCCTATCTCGATTCCCTCATAATCAGAACAGAAAATAGTTTCCACACCACCGTTTATTACAAGAACAGTTTCGACCCATCATACCTCCCGTTTAATTCTTATGGTCCCATTTCTCACAAAATAACAGTAGTAAAAACCCTAACCAAACGTTTATTCACCCATTGCTCCCTCCCCAAATTTAAAGAAATAGAAAGAAATATTATTTATAGAAATCTTAGAAAATTTGGCTATCCCCCACCGTTCATAGATCATCACTGTTATAATCCATCCCATCATAGAACCCAGCGGACCTTCAAAACAACCTGTTATATTGATTACTCACCAACTAATTCAAAAATAGCCCAAGAAATACAGAAATACGGCATCAAGTTCTTTTTCCGGACCCCAAGACCCATCGGCAATATCCTCAGAAATCCCATCACAAAAACGTCCACAGATCAGAACCCCCTACAGAGGAAAAACGCCATTTATTCTGTTTCATGCATTGACTGCCCATCCATATATGTCGGAGAAACAGGCAGAAAAATTATAACAAGATTGAAAGAGCATACGTACAATATGAAAACCAAAGATCCTAGGTCCCTCATTTTTCAGCATACCATTAATACCGGTCACAAATTTAATTTAGATAGTCCAACTTGCCACTACAGCAATATAACCATCAAATCCGAAAGATTAATCCTCGAATCTCTGATCTCCAAACAACATAATAGCATTAATCGCAGAATAGAAATCCCTGAACAATTTAGTCATATTCCATACCACAAAAATCATATCTCTCGTTTATCTAAATCATAGTCCAAAACTTAATTTTTTAAAATATTGTAATTTAGGTTAATTTCCATTCCAATTGTTAAACATAGTAAAATAGTAATAATATATGTAGATTCAATCATTTTCTTCCGGATTTATATATGTAAAATTGGTAACAAATAAAATGTATATAACAGTCTCTCAAAAAATCAAATAGTTCATTTTTGCCTGTAGAAGGGCGGCTCCAGCCCGAAAGCTCGCGTTTATTGTAATAAAAGAAACTCATTGCGAAAGTTTTTTTTGTATCTTTATTTTTTAAACATCATAAAATTGAATATAAATTTGTTTCCTTGAAGAAAGTGCTTCTTGGATTGAAACATACCATAATCAGAGAGAGGGGAAGCAGTATCAGGACTGTAAGGGGGATGAGGTAGGATCTAAGCTCTACATCCAGTTCTTCCAATTTCTACTTAGCCATTCTAGTTGAAGTGATGCCTAGCATTGTGTTGATGAACCAAGTGCTGCACCACATCAAAGACTCTTCCTACCTGTTGACAGTGAAGTTCTGTATTGATGGACTTTTCATAAAATACAAGTTTGTATTGAAAACCTACTTCAAGTTCTACCAACTTTGAATCAATTATTATTATCACCCAAAAACCCAACTCACTCTGGACCATATATACAGTTGCCCGGCCATCCTTGCAGTCCTCTATATGGCAGGCATTAATCCAGAAGAGGACATCCATACGGCACCTCAGTTAGCCGGTATTGTGATCAGGGTGCATGGACCAATCCGATCTGCTCCATGGACAAGACACCACCACCACCTCGGTTGGCTGGTATTGTGATCAGAGTGCATGGACCAATCTGATCTGATCCTTGGACAAGACACCATCACCTCAGTTGGCCTGTATTGTGATCAGGGTGCATGGACTGATCTGATCTGCTCCATGGAGAAGACACCATCACCACCTCAGTTGGCCGGTATTGTGATCAAGGTGCATGGACCGATCTGATCTGTTCCATGGACAAGACACCACCACCACCTCAGTTGGCCGGTATTGTGATCAAGGTGCATGGACCGATCTGATCTGTTCCATGGACAAGACACCACCACCTCAGTTGGCCGGTATTGTGATCAGGATGCATGTACCGATCTGATCTGCTTCATGGACAGACACCATCACCACCTCAGTTGGCCGGTATTGTGATCAGAGTGCATGGACCAATCTGATCTGCTCCATGGACAAGACACCACCACCTCAGTTGGCCTGTATTGTGATCAGGGTGCATGGACCGATCTGATCTGTTCCAAGGACAAAACACCACCACCACCTCAGTTGGCCGGTATTGTGATCAGGGTGCATGGACTGATCTGATCTGTTCAATCAACAAGACACAAACACCACCTCAGTTGGCCGGTATTGTGATCAGGGTGCATGGACCGATCTGATCTGCTCCCTAGACAAGACACCACCACCACCTCAGTTGGCCGGTATTGTGATCAGAGTGCATGGACCAATCTGATCTGCTCCATGGACAAGACACCACCACCTCAGTTGGCCTGTATTGTGATCAGGGTGCATGGACTGATCTGATCTGCTACATGGACAAGACACCATCACCTCAGTTGGCCTGTATTGTGATCAGGGTGCATGGACCGATCTGATCTGTTCCATCAACAAGACACCAACACCACCTCAGTTGGCCGGTATTGTGATCAGGATGTATGGACCGATCTGATCTGCTTCATGGACAAGACACCATCACCACCTCAGTTGGCCGGTATTGTGATCAGAGTGCATGGACCGATCTGATCTGTTCCATGGACAAAACACCACCACCACCACCTCAGTTGGCCGGTATTGTGATCAGGGTGCATGGACCGATCTGATCTGTTCCATGGACAAGACACCACCACCACCTCAGTTGGCCGGTATTGTGATCAAGGTGCATGGACCGATCTGATCTGTTCCATGGACAAGACACCACCACCTCAGTTGGCCGGTATTGTGATCAGGATGCATGTACCGATCTGATCTGCTTCATGGACAGACACCATCACCACCTCAGTTGGCCGGTATTGTGATCAGAGTGCATGGACCAATCTGATCTGCTCCATGGACAAGACACCACCACCTCAGTTGGCCTGTATTGTGATCAGGGTGCATGGACCGATCTGATCTGTTCCAAGGACAAAACACCACCACCACCTCAGTTGGCCGGTATTGTGATCAGGGTGCATGGACTGATCTGATCTGTTCAATCAACAAGACACCAACACCACCTCAGTTGGCCGGTATTGTGATCAGGGTGCATGGACCGATCTGATCTGCTCCCTAGACAAGACACCACCACCACCTCAGTTGGCCGGTATTGTGATCAGAGTGCATGGACCAATCTGATCTGCTCCATGGACAAGACACCACCACCTCAGTTGGCCTGTATTGTGATCAGGGTGCATGGACTGATCTGATCTGCTACATGGACAAGACACCATCACCTCAGTTGGCCTGTATTGTGATCAGGGTGCATGGACCGATCTGATCTGTTCCATCAACAAGACACCAACACCACCTCAGTTGGCCGGTATTGTGATCAGGATGTATGGACCGATCTGATCTGCTTCATGGACAAGACACCATCACCACCTCAGTTGGCCGGTATTGTGATCAGAGTGCATGGACCGATCTGATCTGTTCCATGGACAAAACACCACCACCACCACCTCAGTTGGCCGGTATTGTGATCAGGATGCATGGACCGATCTGATCTGTTCCATCAACAAGACACCAACACCATCTCAGTTGGCCGGTATTGTGATCAGGGTGCATGGACCGGTCTGATCTGCTCCCTAGACAAGACACCACCACCACCTCAGTTAGCCGGTATTGTAATCAGGGTGCATGGACTGATCTGATCTGCTCCATGGACAAGACACCACCACCACCTCAGTTGGCCGGTATTGTGATCAGGGTGAATGGACCGATCTGATCTGCTCCATGGACAAGACACCACCTCAGTTGGCCGGTATTGTGATCAGGGTGCATGGACCGATCTGATCTGCTCCATGGACAAGACACCACCACCACCTCAGTTAGGCGGTATTGTGATCAGGGTGCATGGACCGATCTGCCCCATGTATAAGACACAACCAACACCTAAATTTCAGTCTGTGTGTTCTTGTTCAACATTACAGTCCTCCAAATTCTTTAATTCAACACTCCAGGAGAACAGAAATTTAGGTGGAATTGAAGTCAGTGTTGAATTATAGTCGGTTAAATTAAAGGAAATAGGCTGATTGTGGTAAATGAATGAAATTTGGTTGTGTTAAAGTCGGTGTTGAAGTAAAGAGGTTCTTCTGTAATTTTATTCGGTACCACTCAGAAATAGTTATAGGAATAATAACAGGAAAAGTATTTTCTTGTAATAAACATGTGGTTATTTTCTCTACTTTAACTGTAAAATGATAGAATACATATAGGGTGTGTTTTAATGTCCATCCATACAAAGTTCAAAACAACAACTACTCTCACCCGCGTCCCCGCGCAGGCCCGGTCACGCTCCGCCGCGGCACGTGGGAAAACATACAATGTTCTCAGCACATCCCCCTTTTTAAGATTTGAACAATATAATATAATATAATATAATTAATAAAGAAGGCGATCCACGGGTTTAACAATTCGTCCACTCCGGGTTCTTATCTGGCCGTCTTCTGAGTCGTTAGAGGGATAATCCACAACTGGGGTCTTTTCATTTTCAACCAGTTCCTCCCCCGAAAAGGTCGGCGTCGATGGGTCGGCTGGATATTGCACCGTATCTCCTTTTCGTAGATGGAACCTGTTTCGACGTACAGTCCCAACTGGAGTATCAACCATATATGACCTTGGTGTCGATGCTTTCTGCTTTACAATCCCCCAGATTCGCATATCTGTAATCCAAACCGTGTCACCCTCCATAGCTCCTCCATGTCCTAGCTCCGCAGCGTCGATCATATCTGGATTTCATATCCTTTCTCCTTCTCCCCTCCTTTCTTTTCAGCGTCTGAGAGTCCACCAACCTTGGATTAAGATTCTCTGGTGCAATTGGCAAGGTCGTTCGGAGTTTACGTCCCACGAGAAGCTCAGCAGGGCTGTAACCGTTCTCCAAAGGGGTCGATCGATACTCCAGGAGTCCAAGCGATGGGTCTTGATTTTTCTTGAGGATCAACTTAGCAATTTTCACACCTGCTTCTGCCATCCCATTGCTCTGCGGGAATCGAGGACTTGAAGTGACATGTGTGAATCCGTACTGCCTTGCGAAATTTGCAAATTCACGAGCAGCTCCAAATTGCGTCCCATTATCGCTTACAACAGTTTCTGGTATTCCATGTCGGACAAATATGGATTTGCAACTACGCACCACCACATTGGCTGTGAGCCGATCCAGCTGAATCATTTCAGGAAAGCGATAATAATAGTCAATGACGACTATATACCACTTATTCTCGAACTTGAACAAATCCATTCCAATCTTTTGTCACGGTCGTGTAGGAAAGTTGGTTGGTATCAAAGGTTCATGTTTTGAGACGGCTTCCTGGATACAGATACTGCACTTTCTGACCGTTTCCGCGATCTCTTCCGAAATTCCAGGCCACCATACTGTCTCACGTGCGCGAAGTCTTGTTTCTGTAATCCCGAAGTGCCCAGCGTGCAACTTATCTAGGATCTCCAGTTTCATACTTACTGGAATAACAAGACGACAGCTACGCATCAGTAGTCCATTTTTAACGCCGAGTTCATCCTTGACATGCCAATAAGAGAGCAGAGCCTGTGACATCTTCTTCTTATCTGGCCAGTCTTGCTCAAGGTAGTTGACTACTGCTTTCAGGGTCGTATCTTCTTGTTGAGCTTCAAAAATCTTCGTCAACATCTCGTCTTTGTCGGTTATACACGAGAGAACTGCATTTATATGCGCTGAGGTTGGCCGTTCGTTTTCACCTCCCTCGGTTGTAAGAAGTGGTTGTCTGGATAATGCATCGGCGTCGAGCAGCTCCTTTCCAGGGATATGCACTATTTCGAATCCAAACCTCATCATACGCATTCGGAAACGTTGCAGTCTTGGGGTCAGCGAACTCAATTCTTTCGTCGAAAATAGAGGAATGAGAGGCTTATGGTCGGTCTCAATTCGGAAACGCTTTCCAAGCAGGAAATCTTGAAAACGTTCGCAAGCCCATGTAATTGCTAGAGCCTCTTTCTCGATCTGAGCATATCGTTTTTCGGTAGGTGTCATAGTTCTAGAAGAATAAGCAACAGGTCGCCAAATTCCATTCTTTCTTACTTGCTTCAGTACCGCTCCCAAGCCGTATGAAGATGCGTCGGATGACACCATAGTTGGTTTCCTGTCGTCGTATGCTGCCAAGATGGGTTGAGTCGTGAGCAATTCTTTCAACTTTCGGAATGCTCGCTCCTGGCTGCAATCCCAAACGAAGTCTTGACCTTTCACCAACAACTGGTTCAGTGGAGCCACAATTTCAGATAAATTTTCCACAAAGCGTCCCAGATGGTTCACCATGCCAAGAAATCTTCTTACGCCATGAACATCGGTCGGAGCAGGCATCTTCGCTACTGCTTCGATTTTCGCTGGATCTGGTCGATTACGTCTTCATCCAGTATGTGCCCAAGAAAATTAATTATTGGCACGCCGAAGACACACTTGGCCTTGTTTAGTGTAACTTTCGCCTCTTTCAGTTTTCGGAGCATTAAACGAAGAATTCGATCGTGAGTCTTGGAGTCGGAGGCAAATATCAGGATATCGTCCAGGTAACACATTACACCGTCCATGCCTTGCAAGATTATTGACATAACTTTCTGAAAATACTCTGGAGCGAGTGAGATTCCAAATGGCATCCTGCAGTATTTATATCTCCCAAAAGGAGTGATGAAGGTCGTTAAATGCTATCAGTCCGGGCTCAACAGAATCTGCTGAAAGCCACTGTTCGCGTCCAGTTCTTGCTTCCCCCAGTTTCCCCAGCATGTGCTCCACCACTGGCATGGGATGCACTTCGCGCTGTACATTTTCGTTCAGCCTTGAGAGATCCACACAGAGTCGTATGTCGTCATTCGGTTTACCAGCAATCACAGTCGGTGCACACCATTCAGTCGCAACGTTAACTTGTGCTAAGATTCCCGCCTTCTCGAGCTCTTCCAATCTTGTTTTGAGCTTTTCCATCAAAGGTATTGGTACCCGTCGAGGAGTATGCACAGCATATGGTTTTGCTCCAGGTTTCAATTTGATTTCATAAGAGTTTCCGATCTGTCCCAGTCCTTCAAATACTTCAGGGAATTCCTTGATCGGGTTAATTCTCGTCGCAACCATTTCAATCCGCCTCCTCAGGTTCAAGAGCTCACATGCCCGGCGACTCAGAAGAGGTTCACTCAAACGACGAATGACATAAATCTTCTCCTTGATTTCATAATTGCCATTGCGCAGCGTTGATATAAACATACCCACAGTCTGAAGTTCGGAAAATTCAGCAGCTCTAATGTTGATATCACTTTCCACTAGTCGTTGCTGTCCCATTATCTTCTTGAAGAGAGACAGAGGAACACATGTAACATCCGCCTGGGAGTCAAACTTGAACTTCACCTGTTTCCCGTTAACTTGGATTTCTGCTGTCCATCGCCTCCTGCACTCGCCTTCATCATCATCGAGTTTAGATGAATCCTTCACAGCTGAGACCTCCAGGAGAACACCAATTTATTCATCAAGTTCAGAAACAGCTTTGACTTCCGCAGTCTTCGCCTGCTTATCTGGGCAGCAATTTGCAAAAATGGCCAATTTTTGAACATAGGTTACATCTTTGTCCTTCAGCACGGCAAGCCTGTCCTTCCCTGTGGGTGAAACCTCTGCATTTTGGACATCGTGATCTTGTTTTGGCTGACTTCTCCTTCTTCCTCGAAGGCTGCTGTTGTTGTTTCGGTGATTGTTTCTTCGAGTTGAACTTCACCTGATTGACCTTTTGGCTTGTTGAGGGACGCTGCAGGTCGACTTGCTGCTGTCGAACGGCTTCCTGCTCTCGAACCATTTTCACCGCCTTTTCCAAAGTCAGTTCGCTGTCCAACTGCATTCTTTCAGATAAAGTTTTGTCCCTCACTCCAACCACTATTCGGTCACGGATCAACTGCTCATGAAGACCTTCAAATTCGCAACTATCAGCCAATTTGTACAATGAAGTGATGAATTCGTCCACTGGCTCCCGATCCTCTTGGATTCTTGAATTAAATTTCGCACATTCATAGATAATATTCTTTCTGACACAGAAGTGGCTGTCAAACGCCTTGAGGACGGAATCAATTTTCTTTGCCTCTTCCTCCTTTTCGAACTTGAAGGTCCTGAATATATCATCCGCGCGGTCACCCATCAAGTACATGAACAAATCGATCTTGTGCGCCTCCTCTTTCTTCTTCATTCCACTGACCACGAGGTATCGTTCGAATCTCTTCCTCCATTTGGGCCATTCGTTGGGAGTCGAGAAGTCGAAAGTTTCTGGAGGTTGAATCTGAGCCATGTTGAATTATCTTCCAAGGTACACAAAAATAGATATTTTGCAATATACGGGTTCGTATATTATCCATTTATCGCTGCCACCATGTTTCAATGTCCATCCATACAAAGTTCAAAACAATAACTACTCACCCGTGCAGGCCCGGTCACGCTCCGCCGCGGCACGTGGGAAAACATACAATGTTCCCAGCACAGGGTGATCCAAAAGGCTTGCACAACTTTAAAAATTAATAACTCCACGAATATTTGCGCTAGACGCGCTAGATGCGGTAAACACCATTGTGTTCGGGATTCAATGGCATTTTTAAGGCAAAAATGAAAAATTCGAAATTGATTTCAGTTAAAATTTTATTCGCTAGATGGCGTTCTACCAGAATCAGATATTCAGCGGCCGAATTGTTTGATAAATTGAAAAATATAACTGATCGACGCGTATTTTTCCTTTTTGAATACCAGGAAAGAACCCTAATAATATCAAATGATACATTAATAAAACACCATTTCGCCAAAAGTAGAATAATTGGATGACGATTTTTAAATGCAATCCGAGATATGTAAAATAGCTAAATGCAAATTAAAACGTAGCAAAAAAAAAAATTATATTTTAGATGCGGTTTTGTGAAATAGATTAAATGTTTGAAAAACACTGCTGAAATCAATACACGATTTTTTGAAATGTTAATATAGTATCAAAAATTATGATGGCACTACTAATAGGATTTCTTGCTATAAGGAATGTGTAGTTTCTTGACTGATTGGCGACACTTGACTATTTAACTGGATATTTGTCATGATCCAACAAATGAAATATAGATGGAGTGACAAAATCTATTTGTCGCACTTATTCCAAACATCCTATGGGCTTGCCAAATGTTATCATTGCTTATTATACTGTACAAAATTTTAAAAATGTGTCCCCTCAAATAAAAATCATTTTTAGATCGACCTTTTGCGTTGAATAACGTGGTAGTAAAATCATTTTGTATTATTTTTTTGCGCAAAATTTCTAAAGTTGGGGGGTACAGATAATATTCCTTATGCTATTTCTTCTAATGAGCGAAAAACGATAAACTAAACATAAGGGGTAAAATTGTGTTTACCAGTGTTATTCGAGAAGTTATAACACTTTGGCCTGCACGACATAATATAAGATGTGAGCAAATGACAAAAAAAAAAAAAAAATACTGCTCACAAAAAAAAAAAAGAGTCAAGATGTGAGGTCGGCATTTATCACCCCCATAACCCAACACAAAGAACTGTAAAATATTGGTAGATAATATAATACATGGCAGCTTATATAACACATGAGGTAACGGCCTTCTCTCTTGTATTAGGTCACAATCCTTGCTCAATGTGGCGCCCTTCATTCTCAAACACCGCCTGCAGACTATAGATGACAGAATGGACAGCATTAAATAACATTTCTGTTGAAATTGATGAGACGTGCCATCCGATAGAAGCCTTCAATATGGCCAATGTTGTGGGCCGGCATCAATAAACACGTGACTTAAAGTACCCCGATAGCCAAAATTCGCAAGGCGTCAAGTTTGGTGATCTTGGAAGCCACTGGTGTATAAAATGGCGACTTATCACACTATCTTCACCGAACGTATCCTTCAGCAATTGTTTGGCACCGCTGGAGATATGAGGAGGTCCTCCATCTTGCATGAATGTTATTTCGCTTAGTGCTTGTCTGTCCTGCAATATGGGAATAACTTTTTCTCTCAAAAGTTGAACATAATGTGTTACAGAAATGGTTTTAAAGGTTCTTCCATTGATTTCTTCAAAGAAAATTGGCCCTATAATAAAAGAAGAAGTGAACCCACACCAAACTGTAACTCTGGGCTGATGAAGTGGCATTTCTGTACAAATCCTAGGGTTTTCTGTTGCCCAAATGCGGCTGTTTTGAGTGTTAACTTCTGCGTTTAGAGAAAAGTGAGCTTCATCTGTCCACAGAACATTCGACAGCCAATTTTCATCAATATCAATTTTCCGGAAAACCCATGCAGCGAATTCTTGACGCTTCTCAAAATCGCCGACTTTTAGCTCGTGAAATCTGAATTTTGTTCGGGTAGTTTTAAAGAAAAATTCTTAGTGCTCTCCAAAAACTGTTCCATGCGAAATCCCCGTTTGTGGAGAAATTTGTCGAGTGCTTACTTCTCCATACGTGGATAACGTTTCAATAACTTCAACATTCTGCGAAACCGTAACAGCCACTGACTTGCATGTCGATGGTCTTCCACTTCGAGGTTTTGCTTCCAGAGATCCAGTCTTCTCATTTTTTATCATTCGCCTTAGAGAGTAGCAAATCATGTGTCCTTTGCCGCTTCGAATACCTTTAAAGGTACGAAACGCTCATAAAGCTTCAGTGTCAGATTCTGAATTGCAATACAAAATTTCACCAAGAGTGCTTCATCCTTTGGTGACAGAATTCCAGAGTAAAAAATATTATCAGAGATAGATAAATATTTTCAGATGAATTAAAATAAATATAATCGATACTGAGAGAGTGAGATTGAAACTGATTTATTATAACGTCCATATAAGATTATATAAGGTTAAATACATAAAATGAATAAAAAAGATTAATAATGATAGATATATAAAATAATTGATAAATATACATACACTGCGTGACATTGAAAATGGAACACCAAGAAATAGTGGCCAGAAAGTGATAAAACTCGGCAGACAGAGAGAGAGACAGGGACGAACAATAAGTGAACCCAATTTCAAAATGATAGTCATAATACAGAGCGAGAACGGCGTCGGCTTAGTAGCAAGTAGGACCACCGCGGACGGCGATGCACGCAGCAACACGTCTAGGTAGAGAGTCAATCAGAGTACGGATGGCGTTCTGAGGGATGGCTCTCCATTCCCTCTCTACCATTTGCCACAGTTCGTCTTCTGAACGCGGCTGTGGCAAGGCATGTAAACGGCGTCCAATGATGTCCCAGACGTGCTCGATTGGTGAGAGATCAGGAGAGTACGGTGGCCAGGGAAGCATCTGTACATCTTGCAGAGCTTGTTGGCTAATGCGAGCAGTGTGCGGTCGGGCGTTATCCTGCTGATAAAGGGCATTGGGTACCCCCTGAAGGTAGGGGAGTGTCACCGGTCGCAGCACATCATCAACGTATCGTTGGGCCATCATAGTGCCCTGAATACGAGTAAAGGTGACCTGGAATCATACGCGATTGCGCCCCAAACCATGATTCCACGTTGTCGCACGGTGGGGCGTTCCACAATTGCTGCCGGATTGGACCTTTCTCCACGTCTACGCCACACGCGTACACGGCGACTATCACTGGACAAGCAGAAACGCGACTCATCTGAGAACACGACCCTGTGCCATTCCGTCATCCACGTCGATTTAGCCCGGCACCATTCCAAACGTTGGCGCCTATTCGGTGGGGTCAATGGCAGTCTTCTTAGCGGACGGCATGAGTGCAAGCCATTAGCAACCAATCGACGGGAAATGGTTCTGGTCGAGATGGAATGATCTAGGGTGTCTTGCACATGTTGCAGGATGGCGGTACAAGTGGCTTGTGGGGCCGCCACTGCTTGTCGAAGGATACGCCGATCCACACGTGCTGACGTCACTCTGGTTGCACCGGCATTCCTATAAATTGCCACATTTCCTTGTTCCAACCATCTTCTCCACAGTCGGTGCACCGTGGACGCACCAAGGTGTGTATCAGCTGCGATTTGACGTATGGACCAACCTGCCCTTTTCAGTCCGATCACCATGCCCCTCGTAAAAGCGTCTGTCTGCTTGTACTGCCTCCGTTTACGATGACCTGGCATTCTCTGTTATTACACGTGTCTTTTGACACAAGAACAAAATTTCTACAATGAATTTCCTTGAAGAAATAACGACACGAATACTGTCCTTTCTGCAAGTTCCTTCCCTTATATCTTACTCCATGTGCGCACGAGAGCTGCGCATTTTACATCATTTGCATAACTCGGTTAGGCGCGTCTACCCTGAAATTTGCATAATTTTCTGGCCACTATTTCTTGGTGTTCCATTTTCAATGTCACGCAGTGTATATATATAAATATATATACAAGGTCTTCATTGGTGGCGCCCACCGCGAGAAAGACTCCGCCACCGATGGACTGCGAGAGTTCTTTCCCACAGAGTGGGCAGGTCGAGGTTTTGGCTGGCATTACCCAACTCAAGACCAAGATGATATTTGTAGATGGTAGCCTTCGCCACACTTGTTAGCTTCACTGCCTCGGGATGGAGGCCGACGCCGAAGAGCCAGGCCTGCAAATCCAGGGGCAAGTCGAAGGAAGCGAACAGGGGGCGCACGGCTCGGCAACTCAAATATCTGTAAGGTCAGCGATCAATTCTCCTACCAATTCAATTTTTTTTTCAAATTTTACAGTAATTATAAAATATATACATTTTTAAAATGCCAAAGAATGTACAGGGTGATCCAAAAGTCTTGCACAACTTTAATAATTAATAACTTCGCGAATATTTGCGCAAGAGCAATGCGGTAAACACCATTGTGTTCAGGATGCAATGGGATTTTTTAGGGCAAATAATGAAAAATTCGAAATTCATTTTAGTTACAATTTTATTCGCTAGATGGCGCTCTATCAGAATCAGAGATTCAGCGGCCAAATTGTTTGATAAATTGAAAAATATAACTGATCGACACGTATTTTTCCTTTTTGAATTCTAGGAAAGAACCTTAATAATATCAAATGATAAATTAATAAAACACCATTTCGTCAAAAGTAGAAGAATTGGATGACGATTTTTAAATGCAATATTCTCATGAATATAAGTCGGTGGACGAGTGGGTAACCCCCTCGATTCCCGACAGTCATGAACCGGGATTGAATCCCGCGTTAAAATTTGTTTAATATGTGAATAACCTTCACATATTATTCAATGTTCAATTATCATGAACTAGGTTGCTCTTGCTGAGCGGTACCTATTTATGTGAATTTGAACCATATTCTCATGTTCAGCAATGGCATCAGCCTTGCACAAAATTGACATGGACCCAGAACAGCAGCTTACGGATCCAAGATAGAGAACATTGCGACTGCTGTAGTAATATAGATGGATGAAGACATCTGAGGCTCTTCATTGGACACGACAACAACAACAACAAAAAACTATAAGGCACGGTTTTTATTTTTTTTAAAATAAAAACAAACTTACTACTGTCCTTACTCTTGCGAGATAATATTGGGAGGGTTTGTCTTATCAATGGGGAACCCTCTTATCAGTTTCACCAATATAATCCCCCAGACCGCGTTTTGAAAGCTCTAACACTGTATTGGACTATTCTGCCCTTACTTGTGAAACTTATGTAAACAGAAAACGAGGAAGGAACTTCAACTAGTCTACAGGTGACGCTTCCTAAAGGAATTGAGTACAAATAAATTTACACCACCACAGAAATATACGACGAGATTACAAAATATAAGTTTACCGGGTATTCGAGGCATCTTGGATATTTTACAGGTCTTAAAACTATGAAACGAACCTGAACCTAACCTAAATTAAATAAGAAATTTTAATATCAATTAATAATTAATTTTATAATAATTTAAAATATCTGACACACACCATTGCTTTCAAGGTATTAACATCGCGTGTATTCATAACAAACTCGTGTTTACAATTACGTAAAATTATTTTCAAAAAAATTTCAAATTTGAAATAGAAGGCCATTTAGACAAAAAATATATAGTGACAATATAAATTAATCACAGGTATTTAAAATATTAAAAATTAAATCTTGTTTAAAAAAAAAAGAACCAATCATAGCCTTTGTTTACATCGGGCGTCACCGTGACGTCACAACCAATGAGAGGCTTAGTCTCAGATTGGACCAAATGTCGAGGGGTCGCCCCAAATTTCAATATAGAGAAATGCCTGAATACGTCAAGTGTGGGAGAACGACTTCACCATCGAAAGTAACAAAGACATGTCATATGAGGTATGGACACCCAATATTATAACAGAACATCTATTGTGTAGTAACTGAAGAACAATTTATTAGTTAATTCATCACTATTTTATTCTTAGTTGCTTCACCGCTATTTTATAATTCGATTTATCCAATGTTCATTTGGCCATGATAACCATGATGATATGAGTGAACTGTTTAACTGTAAGTGAATTATATGTCTACATGTTGCCAGAGCCCTGTTTGTTAACTTGTACTTACTGTTGAGATGTTGGGCCAGTACAAGAAACGTAGGCCTTAGACACTGTTGGAATAGCGATCCAAAGATTGGCGTGGAGTATTGGAGGCTCGACCAATCAACGGCCGCGGCGGCGCTGCGGTCGACGTCAAGATATTTAGTCTTTGTCCCTCGCCTTCCTACATATACTTGCCTTTAAAATGTTGTTACTTTAACATCTTGTTTAAAGTTACTTTGTTTAATAAATAATCCTTTTATTCCTTGATTCAATCTCAAACTTCAACAGGTTATGGGCCCAGCACGCTTCCACTGCGCCTAAAAGGATTAACCGCCAGCAGTGAGTAAGCCTTTGTTTTGCTCGAAGTTTAGGCGTCAACCGCCAACCATAACCCTAGTTTCTTTTTGTCGTTGGCCGATTCCAAGACAAAGAAGATGAGCGAAGATTGTCTTTCAAGGATTAAAGTTTTTAATGGTGAAAACTTTTCACTATGGAAATTCCAATTCAGGCTTCTTATGGAACAACAAAAATTACTAGAATTATTGGAAGGCTTAGAAATAAAGCCGAATGTTGTTTCCTCCGACAGTAACTCTGAAAGTTCACTACAGAATTGGAAATCAAAGGACGTTAAGGCAAGGATGTTGTTATCACAGGCAATCGAATTAAGGTTTCTTCAGCCCCTGATGAACTGTACTTCCGCTTCACAAATGTGGCAGAAATTACTTGCTATTCATGAACAAAAATCCGAATTTACTATTGGCCTACTTTGGCAACAATTCTTCGATGCACGATTGACATCGGAAACAATAAGTGATTACATAGCAAAAATTGAAAATATTTCAGCACAAATTTCACAAATGGGTGGAACCATAACGGAAGATCAAAAGGTAGCAAAAATTTTAAATACTTTGCCTTCGAGTATGCGCTACTTTGTTGCAGCGTGGGAATCGTTAGATCCGAAAGCTCAAACTCTTAACAATTTAACTGCAAGACTTTTGATTGAAGAAACAAGGAATCAACAAAGCGGTTCTTCTAAACAAGATGAGGCCTTATTACACAGGCAAGCACGAACGAAGCCTAAAGATACACAACGTTCTTTTCAAGATGCCAAGAAGAACACTAAATGCCACTATTGTCACAAAATTGGACATTGGAGCCGCGAATGTAGAAAAAGATTAGCTAATGAGAAAAATAAATCCAAAAATCTTCATGATTCAAAAGGAAGTTCAAGTGATTATGGACTTATTTTGTGCGATAATCAAGTAGAGCCCAATGATATTTGGTATGCTGACAGCGGTGCAAGCTGCAGCATGACATTTCGACGAGAGTGGTTCAAGACCTACACGCCGTTCACCAGTGATCATCCAATCTACTTGGGAGACAACTCGACACTACTTGCAGAAGGCATGGGAGACATCGAGATTCAAGCCTACGTCGACGGTGGATGGTACAATACGTACATAAGAAATGTGCTCTACTCGCCGCAACTAAAGAAAAATTTGTATAGCCTTTCTACGTCCACAAGAAGAGGATTCAACGTCATTATCAAACATGACAAGCTACAGATCTAATGGATAATGACCTAAAAGCCATAGGAGTGCGTCATGACGACCTCTACAGGATGCTCTTCAAGGTTACGTCATCATCACAAGGATACATCACCAGCGAGAACAAGCTTCAGTTGTGGCACGAGAGACTTGCGCATCTTCCAGTTGCTACACTTCGAGAGATAGCGACCAAAGGATTGGTGGATGGTCTGCAGCCTCAAGATTTAGAGGGAGAATTTTTCTTCTGTGAAGGATGCCAACTTGGAAAAGCCCATAGAAAGTCGTGCTCTCCCTCAGATGGCAAAAACTACCAGCTAGGTGAGTTTATTTATGCTGCTATTTGTGGCCCAATGCAGACTCAATCATTAAGTAAATATCTGTATTTCTGCTTATTTAAAGATTACTTAAGTGGTTATCGCCATATTTATTTTATTAAAAACAAATCAGATGTGCTAGATATATTCAAAGAATATGCTACTCTAATCTATACTCAAACTGGAAATAAGATAAAAGTTCTTAGGACTGATAATGCGCTAGAATTCAAAAGCGATAATTTGCAGATTTATGTAAAAGATTTGGGATAATTCACGATTTCACTGCAACTTATGTGCACGAACAGATAGGACGTATAGAAAGAGACAATCGTACGATTGTGGAAGCAGCCAGGTCCATGCTAAATTCACGAAATCTTCCAGGATCTTTTTGGGCTGAGGCATGTAACACAGCAACCTATATTCTAAATAGAAGTGCGACTAAGCAAACCCCTGGAACGACACCTTATGAACTTTTCTTTGGCACAAAGCCTAATGTAGCTAACTATAAAATATTTGGCTGTAATGCTTATATGCATATTCCCAAAGAAAACCGTAAAAAGTGGGATAATAAATCGATAAAACTTATGTTTTTAGGTTATGAGAATACAAGCAAAAATTTTAGATTATGGGATTGGAAAACTAGAAAAATAAGAATTTCTAAAGCCAAACCCAAAGAAATAATATTTCAGATTAACAGCGCTCCGGATGAATCACCAGTTGCGACAGCAAACATTCCAGTGCAGGAAATGCCGCCAGTATCCGATATCAGTTCGCATCCAATGATAACACGCTCTAAAGTTTCGAATAGCCAATGTAACTTTGCGCTCGCTGATGAACCCAGTAACTATGTAGATGCAATAACGAGTTCAGATTCAGAAAGATGGAAATTAGCCATGGATGAAGAGATTGATGCATTAAATAAAAATAAAACATGGACTTTAGAACGTTTGGCAGATGGTCATAAACCTATCGGTTGTAAATGGGTTTATAAAATTAAAACGGAGTCCGATGGTACAATTCAACGGTTCAAAGCCAGATTAGTTGCAAAAGGCTATTCTCAAATCAAAAATGTTGACTATTTCGATACGTTTAGCCCAGTAGTCAGGTATGATTCGTTACGCATTCTTTTATCACACGCTGCTTCTGAAAGGATGTTTCTTAAGCAATTCGATGTAAAGACAGCTTTTCTCAATGGCGAATTAGAGGAACTTGTTTATCTTGAACAACCAGAAGGCTACAAGAGAGATGATAATAGCTGCTATAGATTACATAAAAGTCTGTATGGTCTTAAACAATCTTCTAGAAATTGGAATAAGAAATTTACCATTTTTTTGAATAGCCATAATTTCAAAACATCAGACGCCGACCCGTGCATTTTCATTGGAACACACAATGATTCAAATGTTATCTTAGCTCTCTATGTTGATGATGGAATTATTCTATCTAAAGATAAAGAGGCAATAGCTATTATAATGGATGAGTTAGAACACGCATTTGAAATTACATCTGGAAGTGTTAACTTTTTTGTTGGGCTACAAATTGAGCAGTCAGAAGATAGGGCAAGTATTTTCATTCACCAGTCATCATATATTGACAAATTTTTGAGTGAATTTAATATGGCTGACTGTATTCCTGCTTCGGTGCCTATGGATCCTTCTGTCATCTTAACAAAGCAGGACTGTCCTACTCCAGAACAAAAGGAAAAGATGCCTAAATTCCCTTTTCGAGAAGCTGTTGGATCCCTTATGTTTGCATCATGTGTTTCACGTCCAGATATCACTTATGCAGTTTCACAAGTGAGTAAATTCCTAGAATATCCAGGACCTGCACATTGTACAACAGTGAAGAATATTTTCCGTTATCTGAAAGGCACTCCACACATGGGAATTCTCTTCACTGGACAAGACCAACTTGTTGGCTACTCTGATAGTGATTTTGCTCGTGATGTTGACTCCAGAAAAGTACGACTGGTTATGCCTTCATGATGAACGGAGGAACTGTTTCTTGGGCAAGCCAACGACAACCAATTATCGCACTTTCAACCACCGAAAGTGAATACATCGCTGCCTGCAGTGCTGCTAAGGAATTGATTTGGATCAGAAGACTTCTACAGGGCATCGGCTGTGATATTACTAAAGAAACTGAACTTTATATCGACAACCAAGCAGCAATGAAACTTACTAAAAATCCAGTATTCCACAAACGAACGAAACATATTGATGTTCGCTACCACTTCATTAGATCCAAACATGAAGAAGGTGAACTTAAAGTGCATCATGTTTGCAGCTCAGAACAGCTAGCTGATATAATGACTAAACCTCTTCCACGAAAGAAATTCCACTACTTAAGAGGTCTACTGAACATTTTGGATCGAGAGGGAGTGTTGGAATAGCGATCCAAAGATTGGCGTGGAGTATTGGAGGATCGACCAATCAACGGCCGCGGCGGCGCTGCGGTCGACGTCAAGATATTTAGTCTTTGTCCCTCGCATTCCTACATATACTTGCCTTTAAAATGTTGCTACTTTAACATCTTGTTTTAAGTTACTTTGTTTAATAAATAATCCTTTTATTCCTTGATTCAATCTCAAACTTCAACAGACGCAATTTTTAAAACTTTAATCTTGAATATTCTAAAGTTCAATAGTACACATAAACGTCTAGATTGTGACATAATAATGATAAAAATTAAATTATTTTACATTATATGAATATTAATAATGTATATGTATACGATAAAGAGAGGTGTAAAAAAATGTTGATCAATTTTGCAAATTATTTACAACTTTATTTTAAATTGGAAAAGGGAGAGGGAAACTTAGAAGGAAAAGAATTGCGATGCTTGCTTTGTTGTTTGTTTTTCTCTTCGGACAATTTTCTTTGGTTAATTATGTAAAATAATGAATTGAACAGGATTGTATATAGCCGATTTGTTGTGATGTAGAGAGAGGTATCAACGCAAATATCCCTGAGTTTGGGATATCGCGTTTCATGATGTTAATAAAATCTTTCGAATAGAAATAATATTCAATATTTAGCAATTTTTATATTCACAAAAAAAGTCAATCTTCATGAAATTTTTTAAATAAAATTGTAAATATATTTCTAAATATCAGAATGTGTGATATAGGTATGATGTAGAATTGAAAATATAGAGAGTAAAGAATTTATTTTTATTTAAAAATATTTATTTCTCATATCTTTCAACATTCAGCAACAAATGAGTTGAATCAATAATTGAGTCTTAGATCCCAAACGTTGTTATGACAATCTTCAATAATAAACACATGAGAAGCTACCAAGGAGGTACGAGACAATGGAAAGAAGGAGTGGCAAAGGAGGAAAGGATAAGAAGACTTTGACCCAGTAGGGGAAAGAGGTGGTGTGGGTCCGAGGTAGAAGGAGGATGGCCCCAGGGGGTGTGGGCCAAGAGAGGAGAAGGAAGAGCCCTAGTGGTTTGAACCAAAGGAGAATAAGAAAAAGTCCACGTGGTGTGGGGCCAAGGGAGGAGGAGGACGAGCCCTTGTGGTTTGGGCCCAAAGGAGAATGAGAAAAGGCCCAGGTGGTGTGGGGCCAAGAAAGGAGGAGGAAAGGCTCTAGTGGTTTGAGCCAAAGGAGAATGAGAAAGGGCCCAGGTGGTGGAGGCCAAGGGAGGAGGAGGAAGGGCCCTAGTGGTTTGGGGCCAAAGGAGAATGAAAAAGGGCCCAGGTGGTGGGGGCCAAGGGAGGAGAAGGAAGAGCCCTAATTGTTTGGGGCCAAAGGAGAATGATAAAAAGCCCAGGTGGTGTGGGGCCAAGGGAGAAGGAGCAAAAGCCCTTGTGGTTTGAGCCAAAGGAGAATGAGAAAGGGCCCAGGTGGTGGAGGCCAAGGGAGGAGGAGGAAGGGCCCTAGTGGTTTGGGGCCAAAAGAGAATGAGAAAGGGCCCAGGTGGTGGGGGCCAAGGGAGGAGAAGGAAGAGCTCTAATTGTTTGGGGCCAAAGGAGAATAAGAAAAGGTCCACGTGGTGTGGGGCCAAGAGAGGTGGAGGAAGAGCCCAAGTGGTTTGAGGCTGAAGAAGAATTATAAAGGGTTCAGGTGGTGGGGCCAAGAAAGTAGGAGGAAGGGCCCTAGTGGTTTGGGGCTGCGGAAGAATGAGAAAAGGCCCAGGTGGGTGTGAGGCCTTTAGAGGAGTAGGAAGAGCCCTAGTAGTTTAGGGCCAAAGGAGAATGAGAAAAGTCCCAGGTGGTGGGGGCCAAGAAAGGAGGAGGAAGGGCCCTAGAGGTTAGGGGCCATAGGAGAATGAGAAAAGGCTCAGGTGGTGGGGGCCAAGAAAGGAGGAGGAAGGACCCTAGTGGTTTGGGGTTGAGGAAGAATGAGAAAGAGCCCATGTGGTGGGGGCCAAGGGAGGAGGAGGAAGAGCCCTCGTGGTTTGGGGCCAAAGGAAAATGAGAAAGAGCCCAGGTGGTGTGGGCCAAGGGAGGAGGAGGAAGAGCCCTAGTGGTTTGGGGCCGAAGGAGAATGAGAAAAGGCCCAGGTAGTGTGGGCCAAGGGAGAAGGAGGAAGAGCCCTAGTGGTTTGGGACCAAAGGAGAATGAGAAAAGGCCCAGGTTGTGGGGACCAAGAAAGGAGGAGGAAGAGCCCTAGTGGTTTGGGGCCAAAGGAGAATGAGAAAGAGCCCAGGTAGTGGGGGCCGAGGGAGGAGGAGGAAGAGCCCTAGTGGTTTGGGGCCAAAGGAGAATGAGAAAAAGCCCAGGTGGTGGGGGCCAAGGGAGGAGGAGGAAGAGCCCTAGAGGTTTGGGGCTGAGAAAGAATAAGAAAGAGCCCAGGTGGTTTGGGGCCAAAGGAGAATGAGAAAAGGCCCAGGTGGTGTGGGGCAAAGAAAGGAGGAGGAAAGGGCCTAGTGGTTTGGGGCTGAGGAAGAATGAGAAAGAGCCCCGGTGGTGGGGGCCAAGGGAGGATGAGGAAGAGCCCCAGTGGTTTGGGGCCAAAGTAGAATGAGAGAAAGCCCAGGTGGTGTGGGGCCAAGTGAGAAGGAGCAAGGGCCCTTGTGGTTTGAGCCAAATGAGAATGAGAAAGGGCCCAGGTGGTGGGGGCCAAGGGAGGAGGAGGAAGAGCCCTAATTGTTTGGGGCCAAAGGAGAATGAGAAAAGATCCACGTGGTGTGGGGCCAAGAGAGGTGGAGGAAGAGCCCTAGTGGTTTGAGGCTGAAATAGAATTAAAAAGGGCTCAGGTGGTGGGGCCAAGAAAGGAGGAGGAAGGGCCCTAGTGGTTTGGGGCTGAGGAAGAATGAGAAAAGGCCCAGGTGGGTGTGAGGCCTTGGGAGGAGTAGGAAGAGCCCTAGTAGTTTAGGGCCAAAGGAGAATGAGAAAAGGCCCAGTGGTGGGGGCAAAAAAAGGAGGAGGAAGGGCCCTAGAGGTTAGGGGCCATAGGAGAATGAGAAAAGGCCCAGGTGGTGGGGGCCAAAAAAGGAGGAGGAAGGACCCTAGTGGTTTGGGGTTGAGGAAGAATGAGAAAGAGCCCATGTGGTGGGGGCCAAGGGAGGAGGAGGAAGAGCCCTAGTGGTTTGGGGTCAAAGGAGAATGAGAAAGAGCCCAGGTGGTGTGGGCCAAGGGAGGAGGAGGAAGAGCCCTAGTGGTTTGGGGCTAAAGGATAATGAGAAAAGGCCCAGGTGGGGTGGGGCCTAGGGAGGAGGAGGAAGAGCACTGGTGGTTTGGGACCAAAGAAGAATGAGAAAAGGCCCAGGGGGTGGGGGCCAAGAAAGGAGGAGGAAGGGCCCTAGTGGTTTGGGGCTGAGGAAGAATGAGAAAGAGCCCAAGTGGTGGGGGCCAAGGGAGGGTGAGGAAGAGCCCTAGTGGTTTGGGGCCAAAGGAGAATGAGAAAAGGCTCAGGTTGTGTGGGGCCTTGGGAGGAGGAGGAAGAGCCCAAGTGGTTTGGGGCTGAGGAAGAATGAGAAAGAGCCCAGGTGGCGGGGGCCAAGAGAGGATGAGGAAGAGCCCTAGTGGTTTGGGGACAAATGAGAATGAGAAAAGGTCCACGTGGTGTGGGGCCAAGGGAGGAGGAGGAAGAGCCCTAGTGGTTTGGGGCAAATGGAGAATGAGAAAAAGCCCAGGTGGTGTGGGCAAAGGGAGAAGGAGGAAGAGCCCTAGTGGTTTGGGACCAAATGAGAATGAGAAAAGGCCCAGGTTGTGGGGGCCAATAAAAGAGGAGGAAGAGCCCTAGTGGTTTGGGGCCAAAGGAGAATGAGAAAGAGCCCAGGTAGTGGGGGCCGAGGGAGGAGGAGGAAGAGCCCTAGTGGTTTGCGGCCAAAGGAGAATGAGAAAAAGCCCAGGTGGTGGGGGCCAAGGGAGGAGGAGTAAGAGCCCTAGTGGTTTGGGGCTGAGAAAGAAAAAGAAAGAGCCAAGGTGATTTGGGGCCAAAGGAGAATGAGAAAAGGTCCACGTGGTGTAGGGCCAACGGAGGTGGAGGAAGAGCCTTAGTGGTTTGGGGCTGAAGAAGAATGAGAAAGGGCCCAGGTGGTGGAGGCCAAGGGAGGAGGAGGAAGAGCCCTTGTGGTTTGGGCCCAAAGGAGAATGAAAAAAGGCCCAGGTGGTGTGGGGCCAAGAAAGGAGGAGGAAAGGCTCTAGTGGTTTGGGGCTGAGGAAGAATGAGAAAGAGCCCCGGTGGTGGGGGCCAAAGGAGGATGAGGAAGAGCCCTAGTGGTTTAGGGCCAAAGGAGAATGAGAAAAAGCCCAGGTTGTGTGGGGCCAAGGGAGAAGGAGCAAGGGCCCTTGTGGTTTGAGGCCAAAGGAGAATGAGAAACGGCCCAGGTGGTGGGAGCCAAGGGAGGAGGAGGAAGAGCCCTAATTGTTTGGAGCCAAAGGAGAATGAGAAAAGGTCCACGTGGTGTGGGGCCAAGAGAGGAGAGGAAGGACCCTAGTGGTTTGGGGTTGAGGAAGAATGAGAAAGAGCCCATGTGGTGGGGGCCAAGGGAGGAGGAGGAAGAGTCCTCGTGGTTTGGGGCCAAAGGAGAATGAGAAAAAGCCCAGGTGGTGTGGGGCCAAGGGAGAAGGAGCAAGGGCCCTTGTGGTTTGAGCCAAAGGAGAATGAGAAAGGGCCCAGGTGGTGGGGGCCAAGGGAGGAGGAGGAAGAGCCCTAATTGTTTGGAGCCAAAGGAGAATGAGAAAAGGTCCACGTGGTGTGGGGCCAAGAGAGGAGAGGAAGGACCCTAGTGGTTTGGGGTTGAGGAAGAATGAGAAAGAGCCCATGTGGTGGGGGCCAAGGGAGGAGGAGGAAGAGTCCTCGTGGTTTGGGGCCAAAGGAGAATGAGAAAAGGTCCACGTGGTGTGGGGCCAAGAGAGGTGGAGAAAGAGCCCTAGTGGTTTGAGGCTGAAGTAGAATTATAAAGGGCTCAGGTGGTGGGGCCAAGAAAGGAGGAGGAAGGGCCCTGGTGGTTTGGGGCTAAGGAAGAATGAGAAAAGGCCCAGGTTGGTGTGAGGTCTTGGGAGGAGTAGGAAGAGCCCTAGTAGTTTAGGGCCAAAGGAGAATGAGAAAAGGCCCAGGTGGTGGGGGCCAAGAAAGGAGGAGGAAGGGCCCTAGAGGTTAGGAGCCATAGGAGAATGAGAAAAGGCCCAGATGGTGGGGGCCAAGAAAGGAGGAGTAAGGACCTTAGTGGTTTGGGTTGAGGAACAATGAGAAAGAGCCCATGTGGTGGGGGCCAAGTAGGAGGAGGAAGAGCCCTAGTGGTTTGGGGCCAAAAGACAATGAGAAAGAGCCCAGGTGGTGTGGGCCAAGGGAGGAGGAGGAAGGGCCCTAGTGGTTTGGGGCTGAGGAAGAATGAGAAAGAGCCAAAGTGGTGGGGGAAAAGGGAGGATGAGGAAGAGCCCTAGTGGTGTGGGGCCAAAGGAGAATGAGAAAAGGCTCAGGTTGTGTGGGGCCTTGGGAGGAGGAGGAAGAGCCCAAGTGGTTTGGGGCTGAGGAAGAATGAGAAAGAGCCCAGGTGGCGGGGGCCAAGAGAGGATGAGGAAGAGCCCTAGTGGTTTGGGGCCAAATGAGAATGAGAAACGGTCCACGTGGTATGGGGCCAAGGGAGGAGGAGGAAGAGCCCTAGTAGTTTGGGGCAAATGGAGAATGAGAAAAAGCCCAGGTGGTGTGGGCCAAGGGAAAAGGAGGAAGAGCCCTAGTGGTTTGGGGCTGAGGAAGAATGAGAAAGAGCCCAGGTGGTGGGGGCCAAGAGAGAATGAGGAAGGGCCCTAGTGGTTTGGGGCCAAAGGAGAATGAGAAAAGGCCCAGGTGGTGGGGGCCAAGAAAGGAGGAGGAAGGGCCCTAGTGGTTTGGGGCTGAGGAAGAATGAGAAAAGGCCCAGGTGGTGTGGGGCCTTGGGAGGAGGAGGAAGAGCCCTAGTGGTTTGGGGCTGAGGAAGAATGAGAAAGAGCCCAGGTGGTGGTGGCCAAGAGAGGATGTGGAAGGGCCCTAGTGGTTTGGGGCTGAGGAAAAATGAGAAAGGGCCCAGGTGGTGGGGGCCAAGAGAGGATGAGGAAGGGCCCTAGTGGATTGGGGCCAAAGGAAAATGAGAAAAGGCCCAGGTGGTGCGGGCCAAGGGAGGAGGAGAAAGAGCTCTAGTGGTTTGGGGCCAAAGGAGAATGAGAAAAGGCCCAGGTGGTGGTGGCCAAGAAGGGAGGAGGAAGGACCCTAGTGGTTCGGGGTTGAGGAAGAATGAGAAAAGGCCCAGGTGGTGTGGGGCCAAGGGAGGAGGAGGAAGAGCACTGGTGGTTTGGGGCCAAAGAAGAATGAGAAAAGGCCCAGGAGGTGGGAGCCAAGAAAGGAGGAGGAAAGGCTCTTGTGGTTTGGGGCTGAGGAAGAATGAGAAAGGGCCCAGGTTGTGAGGGCTAAGGGAGGAGGATAAAGAGCCCAGTTGGAGTGGGGCAATATGTTGGAGATAGGCAATAAAAACAAGCAGCCTATTTGGTTATGGCATAGGTAGGGCGAAGAGGGCACGTGGTGAGTGGCCTTGAGCACTTCAAGCGGAATAAAAGCTCGCTTGTTATGGGCAAAAAATTGCCAAAATGTTGAGGCCAACATATTTGACCAGAGGTGGTGCTCTAAAAGAAAAGGAGTACTTCAGTACTCGGCCCTCGGGATGATCACTTGAAGAAGTGAGGACTCTACCAAAACTTCTTTGGCGCCCTCAGCTTCTTGACAGCCTCCTTCGACATTTTCTTGAAGATGGGTTCCTCGTTAAGCTTTAACTTTGCTTCCTCCATCTTCGCGTCCAGCGCGTCCAGTAGCAGCTGGTTGCTGACCATTTCTCGGTACAGCTTTCTGAAGTCGTCATTCAGACTTCTGATGAGGGCATCCTCGAAATAATTATCCATTTAGATATATTTGTCTTTACTTCGTTGTTAAGCGTCAAGCCTTATCGCTCTCTAACAATTGAATGAAAACTTATCTCCATAGAAACCTGAATAGAGAGATATTTAAATTAAGTTACATTTCAAGTCTCACATATACGTGATTAATTATATTGACACAAATAAAATATAAATGAAGGCGTGTGTATAAATATATCTAATATATTTCTATTATGGTCAACATATAAACAATTAATATATCTAACAAAAGGTTATCCAAAAGTCTCTTCATTTTAAAATAAGAAAACCTTTCGATTTTTAAATTTTATGTGTATTCACTTTTATCAAATTTTAAAATATAACAAAAACATCACCTTGTGTTAAAAGTATAATGAATGAAGAGTTATTTCACTTAGAAGGCCCCCATCACAACTACAGGCTCTTACACTTACACTATTCATTAAAATATTTTATTTAACTTGCTCCCTTGTCTGCCTGTCCACAAATCTTCTAATCCATGTTTAATATACTTCTAGAGCACATAGAAATCTGAAATATTTTATAGCCTTTGAAACCCGATGAACATTTATGTTGAAATATTGTCGCAGAGATAAAATAAAGCAAGGACAAATTTGGGGATAATTAATTTATTATTAAAAGGATTTATCTTTTAGTTCTCCAATAAAATTATATACAATTGGTATTTATAGGGAGAGAGATAACATCACAACTTATCCCAAGGTAAAGATGATAATAATGAGCGTCGTCAGCCACCGAGGCGTCTCATTTTCCTTATTTGCCGATAAGATTCCGAGAACCCCTCACACCTGTGGTCCCCCTCCCCCTGGAGTCCAGAGATGGTTGACATGTGTCCCATGGAGCTTCTTGTGCCCGGAGTTTCAGAGCTACTTGACATTACTACCTCTTTAGAGAAAACAGCGACCCGCTGATTAGCTTGTCTCAGCCCTTGTTCTGGAAGAAAATCTATCACGGCTTGTGTTCCATAGCAGAATGGAATGTTGATCTTCAGGGTTCAGGTGGGGCTTCATCCGAATGACATGGACGATTTTCTTGGCTTTCCGTGATCGGGGAGAGGGGTCCACGGGCTCTACTTCATACGTAACTTCTGAAAGCTTCTTGGTCACCTTGTAGGGACCGAAGTATCTCTTCAGTAGTTTTTCTGATCGTCCTACTTTTCGGATGGGAGTAAAAACCCACACGAGATCATCCTTCTGGTAATAGACTGGAGTATGTTTCTGGTCGTAAATTCTACGGTCTTTCGCCTGTGATTGTAGAAGGCGTGATCGGGAGAGTTGACGCGCTTCCTCAGCTCTGGTCACAAGCTCTCCAACGTAGTCGTCAGAAATATCATCTGATAGAAAAGGTAGTACGGCATCGATGTAGGTCTCGGCCTCGTGGGCGTGGACAAGAAAGAACGGAGTGTAGCAGGTCGCCTCTTGTTTAGCAGTGTTGTAAGTAAAAGTTACGTAGAGTAAAACTTGGTACCAGTCCTTCTGCTCAACACCTGTGTACATCACAAAATATCTTCCGGAGTTTTGTTGAACCTTTCAGTCAGGCCGTTGGTTTGGGGATGGTAGGCCGTTATAAATCTGTGCACAATTCCACACAGAGCATTGGTCTCTTTTATTACTTGAAAAATGAAATTTCTTCCGCGATCTGTTATCATCTCTCTAGGAGCTCCATGCTTCAAGATAACATCTTCAACCAGGAACATAGCTGTTTCAATTGCTCCTCCGTCTGGGATCACTTTCGTTATGGCATACCTTGTCATATAATCGGTGCCCACAATGATCCAACGGTTCCCTTCTTTAGATACTGGTAATCTTCCAAGGAAATCAACCCCGAACTTTTAGAATGTCTTTTCTACGGGCGGTATGGATACAAGTTGTCCAGCCGGACGTCGAGGTAATTTCTTCCTTCGTTGACACTCCCGACAATGGCTTACATATTGGCGAACAGTTCTATAAAGGCCAGGCCAATAGAATCGTTTCTTCACTTTGTCATACGTTCGGGCGAAACCCAAATGCCCAACTGTATGAGCATCATGTAAATCTGCCA
Source organism: Cordylochernes scorpioides (assembly GCA_030710605.1). Classification (NCBI taxonomy): domain Eukaryota; kingdom Metazoa; phylum Arthropoda; class Arachnida; order Pseudoscorpiones; family Chernetidae; genus Cordylochernes; species Cordylochernes scorpioides. The sequence continues at coordinate 70,470,557 of CP092873.1, read as the reverse complement.
TACCTTCCGATCTTAAGTGCTTAGGAATCATCATAAGCCAGGGTGTTCCAGTTGTGCTATAGTTTTTCTTGTATAAGATGCCGTCGATATTGCTAAATTCCTTTCTGATGTAGCCCGAGTTTAAATATCGATGATTTTTTTATCTAAATCCGGGTCTTTAGTCTGCTCTATATCGACGTTGGTTAGTGACATCACAGCACTTGGTTTATCGTTCTCAAGCGGGCTCCTTGACAGACAATCGGCATCCTTATGTTTGCGTCCGCTCTTGTAGATAACGGTCACGTCAAATTCTTGCAACTTCAGCGCCCATCATGCCAAACGGCCAGAATGATCTTTTTGCCCTACCAACCAACATAGATAATGATGGTCAGTTACAACCGTGAATGGTTGACCAAACAAATATGGACGGAATTTGCTAATAGACCAGACTATAGCAAGGCATTCTCTTTCTGTTGTAGAATAGTTATTTTCAGCCTTTGTCAAGCTTCTAGTTGCATAAGCTATAGGCCGCTCCTTTCCACCTTGTATTTGTAGAAGAACAGCTCTAATGCCATGTCCGCTTGCATCCATGTGTAGATGGGTATCAGCGGATTCATCAAAGTGTCCCAAGACAGGCTCTGAAATTAGAGCTGTTTTAAGGACTTCAAACGCTTTCTCTTGAGCTGCATCCCAATATAATTGTTTATCAGGCTTCAGTAGGTCATGCAAAGATCTTGCTTTGTCGGCAAAGTTTTCAATAAATCTTCGGTAATAGGAACATAATCCAAGAAAGCTCTCAGGTTCAGAGATATTCTTTGGCCTCGGAAATTTAAGACGGCTTCAACTTTATCTGGATCTAGATGAATTTCATTGGCGTCAACAAGGTGTCCCAAATTCTTTATCCTCCTTAATCCAAAAAGACACTTTTTGTGGTTTTAGCTTAGTCCAGCTTTCTGGATGCACCTTAATACAAGTTGTAGACGACGTAGATGTTCCCCAAAGGTAGGTGCGTAAACTACGATGTCGTCCAGGTAGCAAAGGCACATGTTTCATTTAAGACTGCCCAGAACACTATCTATCATCCTTTCAAACGTTGCTGGAGCGTTGCATAGACCGAAAGGCATTACTCGGAATTCATAAGCCCATCTGGAGTAATGAAGACAGTTTCCTCCCTGTCTTTTTCGTCCACTTCAATCTGCCAATACCCGACCGAA
>CP092873.1:70455370-70469264 GCA_030710605.1 Cordylochernes scorpioides | reverse complement strand
GTGAAGACAAAGAGGATATTCAGAAATCCGTAATGGTAAACCATATAGGCTGTCAAACTTGGTAGACTCAAGATCAGTTGACAGAATACAAAATGAAAATTGTTCAGTTTCGTAGATTTCTTTATTGGAAGCAATCCGTAGATCATTATCATCTTATACAGCCATAATGGCAAAGAACTTTGAAGTTTACCAACACAAGTTCCATTTTGTTTCATATTCATCTTAATTTCGATAGAATCCTTGTTATTTGGCTTGTATTTAAGTATAATTTCTTACCTTAATTTTGAGAGGCCAGAGAAAATATCCGCTAGGAGCGCTAGTAGTTTCCTTTGCAGACGATCCTTCTTTAATAAGCGAGCAGACGAGAGGAGGTCAATATTTAACAAGAGATAATTTGTCGTAGAACATGTCATTTATTATTATTCCTTGTCATATTCTCATCAAAATACGCTTATCTAGATCGAGCTAATGGCGTCATCACACTCTGTTATTAACTCAATATCATTTACTTAATTTGTCAAAACATTTGCGCTATCTTTTTTAATAGAAATATTTGTGCAGGAAAGAACATGAATTAGATTAATTTTGAGAATGTTTGGCTCATCAATAATTAAATTTCCAACGATTTCGTCAGTTGAAGCTTCAAATCGCTATTAAATGTTGCTATTTGACTTCTAAATAGTGTTCTAAAAGTCAGTGTGCAATTTCAAATTACCATTTATTGAATGCGTGTGTATCGAAACAATACATTTTGTGAATTGTAAAGATAGAGGCTGCCTGGCCGGCATTCATAGTTCTTCAAATTAAAGATACTTTGGTCAGTAAATCTTTTTTATTGTCTCAACGTTTTAATTTTTGTTCGCTCCTGACGAGGACAAAAGATTTTTGTCGAAACGTCGAGACAATAAAACAGATTTACTGGCTGAAGTATCTTTAATTTGAAGAACTATTTTGTGCATCCTTTCGGTCCACACTCTGATTAGAAGAATATGCCACAGCACTGGCAACTCCCCTCACACTTATACCTTGTATTCTGTCCTAAGTTCGGGCCTACCACTTCACCAGCTAAAACACCTCTTTGGGAGTCCTCTTGGTCTCCCCTGTACTGATGAGGGTCATAACCCGATACCATATTATACAGATTGACTTCTGTGTGAGATCTGGTTTTGTAGCTTATTATATTAATTAGAATATATGCTCAGAGATTATGACCAGAATGCTCTGTTTTGAGACATTTTTTATTTTATTTCAACACACAAAACGCGATATCCCGGCTAGGGATAATTGCGTCTATTTACATTTTTTTAAAAACAGAAACAGTTATAAACATATTATACAAGAAAAGGAATTAAAAATAAAAAGAGAAAAAAATAATATATATTAGGAACCTGAACCTTTCAGGCCCGAAAGACAATCATAAATATATTTACAAAAATAGTTAAACCTATGATAATTCTCTCTGCTATTTACAAATTGATATAGATCTACAACATTATTTATTTTCTCTTGTCTGGCGTTAGAAAAGAATTGGCATTCCAGCAGTAGGTGTCTTGAATCCTGGAATTCGTTGCCACAATGACAGCTAGAGTCTTCAACCGCTCCAATTTTTGATAAAAATCCCTTAAAATTTCCATGGTTTGTTGTAAACTGAGCATTATAAAAATTCGAACGGAAAAATGTTGGAATTCCAAACGGGAAAAAGCTTTGGAATGTTTCATTTGTTTTTAGAAATAATTCATCCATTTTGAGGCATTTAAGAAGTACGTTGTTTTAAGACATTTATTAAAGGGAGAGTTGCCTTTTTTTTGCAGACGAATAATCATCATACGCACCTTTACAAGTTAACACTAATAAAGGGCTCTTAGTTTCATAATTAAAATTTCCCTTAAAGAGTGATGTTCTCTTATCGAAGAACAGTTAATTGGTAAAACTGATAATTTTGATAATGAAAACTGGCCTTTGTAGAGAAGTGTCCTCTAGCGGGAGTATCATCCTATAATTGAGATTCTCGGAGAAATGATGGACATTGCAGTTTCTTTTAGAGAAGAAATATCTCCCAAAGTTGGGATAAGTACACATGCCGGTCGTAATTTCGTACTCCAGCAACACTGGGCCCATAGCTCCCAATCGACGATAGCCTTCTGCCAGCAGCCTGGGTTCTTGTACAAAGACAATGCGGCCTTCAAACTCCCCGGATCTAAACCCAATAGACTTCTCCGTGTGGAGTTACTTGGAGCAAAATGTCTCTTCTTCTCCTCACAAAAGTTTGGAGTCCCTAAAGAAGACCCTGCAGCGTGAGTGGGTCAAGATCGATGTCAAATACCCCACGATGGAGTCTATTACCAAACACCTCCAGGCCTGCATCAAGGCCAAAGGAACCCACACTTCGATATGTTTCTTTAATAAATTGTTTCCTTAATATTAATTATTATATGATGTGCTTTTTGAATTTTACAATTATGTGTTCATTTCACTGAGTTATTGCAATATGTTTTGAGGACTATACTTTTCGGTCACCCTATATATCTATATAAATAGTAGGTTTGTGTATTTTTGATGGTTCTGCATTTCTGAAATATTTGAACTATTCTGGAAAAACTTTTCCATGATATGAGAGTTCAGTTTGATATATTGTGGTCACTGTCATATAACGAAGAATCGGAGTTAATTTGTATTGGCAATGTTAGCAAGTGTGTTATATAATAATAAATATTGCAAGAGAGAGAAAAAAAACTTTCTTTGCTGAAAACAATATTTGGTAACATTTCCAAAATTTATAAAATTATCAACAATTCGCTCCAACAATAGAATTTGCTTCAAAACATATTCTTTGTATCATAGAATTCGTAACAGGTCTCCTAAACATCATAAATTATAGTAAACGAATAATTGCGCGGCAAATATTAAAAAATAAAGATACAAAAACCTTTCGCAATGAGTTTCTTTTATTACAATAAACGCGAGCTTTCGGGCTGGAGCCGCCCTTCTACAGGCAAAAATGAACTATTTGATATTTTGAGAGACAGTTATAGACATTTAATTTGTTACCAATTTTACATATATAAATCCGGAAGAAATTTATTGAATCTACATATATTATTACTATTTTACTATGTTTAACAATTGGAATGGAAATTAACCTAAATTACAATATTTTAAAAAGTTAAGTTTTGGACTATGATTTAGATAAACGAGAGATATGATTTTTGTGGTATGGAATATGACTAAATTGTTCAGGGATTTCTATTCTGCGATTAATGCTATTATGTTGTTTGGAGATAAGAGATTCGAGGATTAATCTTTCGGATTTGGTGGTTATATTACTGTAGTGGCAAGTTGGACTATCTAAATTAAATTTGTGACCGGTATTAATGGTATGCTGAAAAATGAGGGACCTAGGATCTTTGGTTTTCATATTGTACGTATGCTCTTTCAATCTTGTTATAATTTTTCTGCCTGTTTCTCCGACGTATATGGATGGGCAGTCAATGCATGAAACAGAATAAATGGCGTTTTTCCTCTGTAGGGGGTTCTGATCTGTGGACGTTTTTGTGATGGGATTTCTGAGGATATTGCCGATGGGTCTTGGGGTCCGGAAAAAGAACTTGATGCCGTATTTCTGTATTTCTTGGGCTATTTTTGAATTAGTTGGTGAATAATCAATATAACAGGTTGTTTTGAAGGTCCGCTGGGTTCTATGATGGGATGGATTATAACAGTGATGATCTATGAACGGTGGGGGATAGCCAAATTTTCTAAGATTTCTATAAATATTATTTCTTTCTATTTCTTTAAATTTGGGGAGGGAGCAATGGGTGAATAAACGTTTGGTTAGGGTTTTTACTACTGTTATTTTGTGAGAAATGGGACCATAAGAATTAAACGGGAGGTATGATGGGTCGAAACTGTTCTTGTAATAAACGGTGGTGTGGAAACTATTTTCTGTTCTGATTATGAGGGAATCGAGATAGGGCAAAACTCCATTTATTTATTTTTCTATTGTGAAGGATATTTTATGGTGGTAGCCGTTGAGGGTATCTAAGATGAGTTGTTCTTTTCCCGATTCAAATTCACAATAAATATCATCTATGTATCGTCTCCATCTCATTATGCCCAGACCTCCATTACGATTTATCCATCTGTCTATTTTGATTAGGACTATTTCTGCGGCTATTAGGGATAAAGGGCTGCCCTTGGTGTTCCACTGGTCTGCTGGAATATTTGGTCTTGAAATGTAAAATTGCTAATGGAGAGACAGGAACTGCCGGACTTATGCGGGATTGTTCTAACATTTCATGCAGATTTTCCAATATAAGATCATGAGGCAGACAGAGAAAGAGGGATACCACATCGGAGGAAGCCATACTACAGTTTGGTGCGAGGCGGGTTTCTCTAATGTCTTGAATGAAATCGGATATCTTGTCTATGGAGAAGGCGTTGTGGGAACGGACTATTGGTGAGAGGTACGAAGACAAATAACGGGAAACGGCTATTGCTGGTGAGAGATGGTAGGCGATGATAGGTCTAAGAGGTATATTGTCTTTATGTATTTTCGGCATTCCATAAATATAAGGGAGGTCTGTGGTGTTAGCGGTAAAAATCTTGAATTGTTCATCTGTTATGTGTTTTCCTTTAACCAGGGCCGATAAGGTCTTTCGAAAAATGGCTATAGATCTGGAATTTTCGGATTTGGAAATGGGTCTAAAGGTATCTGCGTCGCTCAATATTTCATTCATTTTCCTGTGATAATCTGCTGTATTCATGACAACTGTGTTTCCACCTTTGTCTGCTTTACATATTACCAGATATTACCAGAAATAAATATCCTTCACAATAGAAAAATAAATAAATGGAGTTTTGCCCTATCTCGATTCCCTCATAATCAGAACAGAAAATAGTTTCCACACCACCGTTTATTACAAGAACAGTTTCGACCCATCATACCTCCCGTTTAATTCTTATGGTCCCATTTCTCACAAAATAACAGTAGTAAAAACCCTAACCAAACGTTTATTCACCCATTGCTCCCTCCCCAAATTTAAAGAAATAGAAAGAAATAATATTTATAGAAATCTTAGAAAATTTGGCTATCCCCCACCGTTCATAGATCATCACTGTTATAATCCATCCCATCATAGAACCCAGCGGACCTTCAAAACAACCTGTTATATTGATTATTCACCAACTAATTCAAAAATAGCCCAAGAAATACAGAAATACGGCATCAAGTTCTTTTTCCGGACCCCAAGACCCATCGGCAATATCCTCAGAAATCCCATCACAAAAACGTCCACAGATCAGAACCCCCTACAGAGGAAAAACGCCATTTATTCTGTTTCATGCATTGATTGCCCATCCATATACGTCGGAGAAACAGGCAGAAAAATTATAACAAGATTGAAAGAGCATACGTACAATATGAAAACCAAAGATCCTAGGTCCCTCATTTTTCAGCATACCATTAATACCGGTCACAAATTTAATTTAGATAGTCCAACTTGCCACTACAGTAATATAACCACCAAATCCGAAAGATTAATCCTCGAATCTCTTATCTCCAAACAACATAATAGCATTAATCGCAGAATAGAAATCCCTGAACAATTTAGTCATATTCCATACCACAAAAATCATATCTCTCGTTTATCTAAATCATAGTCCAAAACTTAACTTTTTAAAATATTGTAATTTAGGTTAATTTCCATTCCAATTGTTAAACATAGTAAAATAGTAATAATATATGTAGATTCAATAATTTTCTTCCGGATTTATATATGTAAAATTGGTAACAAATTAAATGTCTATAACTGTCTCTCAAAATATCAAATAGTTCATTTTTGCCTGTAGAAGGGCGGCTCCAGCCCGAAAGCTCGCGTTTATTGTAATAAAAGAAACTCATTGCGAAAGGTTTTTGTATCTTTATTTTTTAAACATCATAAAATTGAATATAAATTTGTTTCCTCGAAGAAAGTGCTTCTTGGATTGAAACAGACCATAATCAGAGAGAGGGGGAGCAGTATCAGGACTGTAAGGGGGATGAGGTAGGATCTAAGCTCTACATCCAGTTCTTCCAATTTCTACTTAGCCATTCTAGTTGAAGCGATGCCTAGCATTGTGTTGATGAACCAAGTGCTGCACCACATCAAAGACTCTTCCTACCTGTTGACAGTGAAGTTCTGTATTGATGGACTTTTAATAAAATACAAGTTTGTATTGAAAACTTACTTCAAGTTCTACCAACTTGAATCTATTATTATTATCACCCAAAAACCCAACTCACTCTGGACCATATATACAGTTGCCCGGCCATCCTTGCAGTCCTCTATATGGCAGACATCAATCCAGAAGAGGACATCCATACGGCACCTCAGTTGGCCGGTATTGTGATCAGGGTGAATGGACCGATCTGATCTACTCCATGAACAAGACACCACCTCAGTTAGCCGGTATTGTGATCAGGGTGCATGGACCGATCTGTTCTGCTACATGGACAAGACACCACCACCACCTCAGTTGGCCGGTATTGTGATCAGGATGCATGGACCGATCTGATCTGCTTCATGGACAAGACACCATCACCACCTCAGTTGGCCGGTATTGTGATCAGAGTGCATGGACCAATCTGATCTGCTCCATGGACAAGACACCACCACCTCAGTTGGCCGGTATTGTGATCAAGGTGCATGGACCGATCTGATCTGTTCCATGGACAAAACACCACCACCACCTCAGTTGGCCGGTATTGTGATCAGGATGCATGGACCGATCTGATCTGTTCCATCAACAAGACACCAACACCACCTCAGTTGGCCGGTATTGTGATCAGGGTGCATGGACCGATCCGATCTGCTCCCTAGACAAGACACCACCACCACCTAAGTTAGCCGGTATTGTAATCAGGGTGCATGGACTGATCTGATCTGCTCCATGGACAAGACACCACCACCACCTCAGTTGGCTGGTATTGTGATCAGGGTGAATGGACCGATCTGATCTGCTCCATGGACAAGACACCACCTCAGTTGGCCGGTATTGTGATCAGGGTGCATGGACCGATCTGATCTGCTCCATGGACAAGACACCACCTCAGTTGGCCGGTATTGTGATCAGGGTGCATGGACCGATCTGATCTGCTCCATGGACAAGACACCACCTCAGTTGCCGGCATTGTGATCAGGGTGCATGGACCGATCTGATCTGCTCCATGGACAAGACACCACCACCACCACCTCAGTTAGGCGGTATTGTGATCAGGGTGCATGGACCGATCTGCCCCATGTATAAAACACAACCAACACCTAAATTTCAGTCTGTGTGTTCTTGTTCAACATTACAGTCCTCCAAATTCTTTAATTCAACACTCCAGGAGAACAGAATTTTAGGTGAAATTGAAGTCAGTGTTGAATTATAGTCGGTTAAATTAAAGTAAATAGGCTGATTGTGATAAATGAATGAAATTTGGTTGTATTAAAGTCGGTGTTGAAGTAAAGAGGTTCTTCTGTAATTTTATTCGGTCCCACTCAGAAATAGTAATAGGAATAATAACAGGAAAAGTATTTTATTGTAATAAACATGTGGTTATTTTCTCTACTTTAACTGTAAAATGATAGAATATATATATAGGGTGTGTTTTAATGTCCATCCCATACAAAGTTCAAAACAACAACTACCCACCCGTGCAGGCCCGGTCACGCTCCGCCGCGGCACGTGGTAAAACATACACTATTCCCAGCACATCCCCCTTTTTAAGATTTGAAATATATATACATTACAAACTTCAAATGCATAATATAATTAATAAGGAAGGCGATCCACGGGTTTAACAATTCGTCCACTCCGGGTTCTTATCTGGCCGTCTTCTGAGTGGTTAGAGGGATAATCCACAACTGGAGTATTTTCAACCAGTTCCTCCCCCGAAAAGGTCGGCGTCGATGGGTCGGCTGGATATTCCACTGTATCTCCTTTTCGTAGATGGAACCTGTTTCGACGTACAGTCCCAACTGGAGTATCAACCATATATGACCTTGGTGTCGATGCTTTCTGCTTTACAATCCCCCAGATTCGCATATCTGTAATCCAAACCGTGTCACCTTCGGATAGCTCTTCCATGTCCGTAGCTCCGCAGCGTCGATCATATCTGGATTTCATATCCTTTCTCCTTCTCCCCTCCTTTCTTTTCAGGGTCTGAGAGTCCACCAACCTTGGATTAAGATTCTCTGGTGCAATTGGCAAGGTCGTTCGGAGTTTACGTCCCATGAGAAGCTCAGCAGGGCTGTAACCGTTCTCCAAAGGGGTCGATCGATACTCCAGGAGTCCAAGCGATGGGTCTTGATTTTTCTTGAGGATCAACTTAGCAATTTTCACACCTGCTTCTGCCATCCCATTGCTCTGCGGGAATCGAGGACTTGAAGTGACATGTGTGAATCCGTACTGCCTTGCGAAATTTGCAAATTCACGAGCAGCTCCAAATTGCGTCCCATTATCGCTTACAACAGTTTCTGGTATTCCATGTCGGACAAATATGGATTTGCAACTACGCACCACCACATTGGCTGTGAGCCGATCCAGCTGAATCATTTCAGGAAAGCGAGAATAATAGTCAATGACGACTAGATACCACTTATTCTCGAACTTGAACAAATCCATTCCAATCTTTTGCCACGGTCGTGTACGAAAGTTGGTTGGTATCAAAGGTTCATGTTTTGAGACGGCTTCCTGGATGCAGACACTGCACTTTCTGACCGTTTCCGCGATCTCTTCCGAAATTCCAGGTCACCATACCGTCTCACGTGCGCGAAGTCTTGTTTTTGTAATCCCGAAGTGCCCAGCGTGCAACTTATCTAGGATCTCCAGTTTCAAACTTGCTGGAATAACAAGACGACAGCTACGCATCAGTAGTCCATTTTGAACGCCGAGTTCATCCTTGACATGCCAATAAGAGAGCAGAGCCTGTGACATCTTCTTCTTATCTGGCCAGCCTTGCTCAAGGTAGTTGACTACTGCTTTCAGGGTCGTATCTTCTTGTTGAGCTTCAAAAATATTCGTCAACATCTCGTCTCTGTCGGTTATACTCGAGAGAACTGCATTTATATGCGCTGAGGTTGGCCGTTCGTTTTCACCTCCCTCGGTTGTAAGAAGTGGTTGTCTGGATAATGCATCGGCGTCGAGCAGCTCCTTTCCAGGGATATGCACTATTTCGAATCCAAACCTCATCATACGCATTCGGAAACGTTGCAGTCTTGGGGTCAGCAAACTCAATTCTTTCGTCGAAAATAAAGGAATAAGAGGCTAATGATCGGTCTCAATTCGGAAACTCTTTCCAAGCAGGAAATCTTGAAAACGTCCGCAAGCCCATGTAATTGCGAGAGCCTCTTTCTCGATCTGAGCATATCGTTTTTCGGTAGGTGTCATAGTTCTAGAAGAATAAGCAACAGGTCGCCAGATTCCATTCTTACTTTCTTGCTTCAGTACCGCTCCCAAGCCGTATGAAGATGCGTCGGATGACACCATAGTTGATTTCCTGACGTCGTATGCTGCCAAGATGGGTTGAGTCGTGAGCAATTCTTTCAACTTTCGGAATGCTCGCTCCTGGCTGCAATCCCAAACGAAGTCTTGACCTTTCACCAACAACTGGTTCTGTGGAGCCACAATTTCAGATACATTTTCCACAAAGCGTCCCAGATGGTTCACCATGCCAAGAAATCTTCTTACGCCATGAACATCGGTCGGAGCAGGCTTCTTCGCTACTGCTTCGATTTTCGCTGGATCTGGTCGAGTACCGTCTTCATCCAGTATGTGCCCAAGAAAATTAATTCTTGGCACGCCGAAGGCACACTTGGCCTTGTTTAGTGTAACTTTCGCCTCTTTCAGTTTTCGGAGCACTAAACGAAGAATTCGATCGTGAGACTTGGAGTCTGAGGCAAATATCAGGATATCGTCCAGGTAACACATTACACCGTCCATGTCTTGCAAGATTATTGACATAACTTTCTGAAAATACTCTGGGGGCGAGTGAGATTCCAAATGGCATCCTGCAGTATTTATATCTCCCAAAAGGAGTGATGAAGGTCGTTAAATGCTGGCACTCCGGGCTCAACAGAATCTGCTGAAAGCCACTGTTCGCGTCCAGTTTCGAAAATAATCTTGCTTCCCCCAGTTGCCCCAGCATGTGCTCCACCACAGGCATGGGATGCACTTCGCGCTGTACATTTTCGTTCAGTCTTGAGAGATCCACACAGAGTCGTATGTCGCCATTCGGTTTACCAGCAATTACAGTCGGTGCACACCATTCAGTCGCAACGTTAACTTGTGCTATGATTCCCGCCTTCTCGAACTCTTCCAATCTTGTTTTGAGCTTTTCCATCAAAGGTATTGGTACCCGTCGAGGAGTATGCACAGCATATGGTTTTGCTCCAGGTTTCAATTTGATTTCGTAAGGGTTTCCGATCTGTCCCAGTCCTTCAAATACTTCAGGGAATTCCTTGATTGGGGTTAATTCTCGTCGCAACCACTTCAATCCGCCTCGCCAGGTTCAAGAGCTCACATGCCCGGCGACTCAGAAGAGGTTCACTCAAACGACGAATGACATAAATCTTCTCCTTGATTTCATAATTGCCATTCCGCAGCGTTGATATAAACATGCCCACAATCTGAAGTTCGGAAAATTCAGCAGCTCTAATGTTGATATCACTTTCCACTAGTCGTTGCTGTCCCATTATCTTCTTGAAGAGACACAGAGGAACACATGTAACATCCTCCTGGGAGTCGAGCTTGAACTTCACCTGTTTCCCGTTCACTTGGATTTCTGCTGTCCATCGCCTCCTGCACTCCCCCTTCATCATCATCGAGTTTAGATGAATCCTCCACAGCTGAGACCTCCAGGAGAAAACCAATTTCTTCATCAAGTTCAGAAACAGCTTTGACTTCCGCAGTCTTCGCCTGCTTATCTAGGCAGCAATTTGCAAAATGGCCAGTTTTTGAACATAGGTTACATCTTTGTCCTTCAGCACGGCAAGCCTGTCCTTCCCTGTGGGTGAAACCTCCGCATTTTGGACATCGTGATCTTGTTTTGGCTGATTCTCCTTCTTCCTCGAAGTCTGCTGTTGTTGTTTTGGTGATTGTTTCTTCGAGTTGAACTTCACCTGATTGACCTTTTGGCTTGTTGAGGGACGCTGCAGGTCGACTTGCTGCTGTCGAACGGCTTCCTGCTGTCGAACCATTTTCACCGCCTTTTCCAAATCAGTTCGCTGTCCAACTGCATTATTTCAGATAAAGCTTTGTCCCTCACTCCAACCACTATTCGGTCACGGATCAACTGCTCATGAAGACCCTCAAATTCGCAACTATCAGCCAATTTGTACAATGAAGTGATGAATTCGTCCACTGGCTCCCGATCCTCTTGGATTCTTGAATTAAATTTCGCACGTTCGTAGATAATATTCTTTCTGACACAGAAGTGGCTGTCGAACGTCTTGAGGACGGAATCAATTTTCGTTGCCTCTTCCTCCTTTTCGAACTTGAAGGTCCTGAATATATCATCCGCGCGGTCACCCATCAAGTACATGAACAAATCGATCTTGTCTGCCTCCTCTTTCTTCTTCATTCCACTGACCACGAGGTATCGTTCGAATCTTTTCCTCCATTTGGGCCATTCGTTGGGAGTCGAGGGTTCGAAAGTTTCTGGAGGTTGAATCTGAGCCATGTTGAATTATCTTCCAAGGTACACAAAAATCGATATTTTGCAATATATGGGTTCGTATTTTATCCAGTTATCGCTGCCACCATGTTTTAATGTCCATCCATACAAAGTTCAAAACAACTACTCACCCGCGTCCCCGCGCAGGCCCGGTCACGCTCCGCCGCGGCACGTGGGAAAACATACAATGTTCCCAGCACAGGGTGATCCAAAAGGCTTGCACAACTTTAAAAATTAATAACTCCACGAATATTTGCGCTAGATGCGGTAAACACCATTGTGTTCAGGATGCAATAGGATTTTTTAAGGCAAAAATGAAAAATTCGAAATTGATTTCAGTTAAAATTTTATTCGCTAGATGGCGTTCTACCAGAATCAGAGATTCAGCGGCCAAATTGTTTGATAAATTGAAAAATATAACTGATCTCGACACGTATTTTTTCATTTTGAATACCAGGAAAGAACCCTAATAACAGCAAATGATAAATTAATAAAACACCATTTCTCCAAAAGTAGAAGAATTGGATGAGGTTTTTTAAATGCAATCCGAGATATGTAAAATAAGTGAATGCAAATTAAAACATGTTGCAAAAAAAATACATTTTAGATGCGGTTTCCTGGAATCCTCTCAGCGATTTAAATTTCGAAGAAAATAAATATCTATTTTTTAAATTAAACTCTCTCTCAGTATCTAGTATGAGTATCCTGGACGCGCAGCATCTGGGGGCCTTCTGCCAACGTCTCCTGCGGGAAAACGCCAGCTCCAGCTATCATGCGGAGTACGAGGCGGAGACCATCGTCCTGCGGGGATCGGCGACCCGCCTCACCAGCCAGAGGGCGCGCCGGGCACTTGATTCAGGAGTATCCTGTTGCCGAGCTAGCTGCAGAATAATTGGATGACGATTTTTAAATGCAATCCGAGATATGTAAAATAGGAAAATGCAAATTAAAACGTAGCAAAAAAATATATATATTTTAGATGCGGTTTTGTGAAATAGATTAAATGTTTGAAAAACACTGCTGAAATCAATACACGATTTTTTGAAATGTTAATATAGTACCAAAAATTATGATGGCACTACTAATAGGATTTCTTGCTATAAGGAATGTGTAGTTTCTTGACTGATTGGCGACACTTGACTATTTAACTGGATATTAGTCATGATCCAACAAATGAAATATAGAGGGGAGTGACAAAATCTATTTGTCGTACTTATTCCAAAAATCCTATGGGCTTGTCAAATGTTATCATTGCTTATTATACTGTACAAAATTTTAAAAATGTGTCCCCTCAAATAAAAATCATTTTTAAATCGACCTTTTGCGTTGAATAACGTGGTAGTAAAATCATTTTGTATTATTTTTTTGCGCAAAATTTCTAAAGTTGGGGGGGTACAGATAATATTCTTTACGATATTTGTTCTAATGAGCGAAAAGCGATAAACTAAACATAAGGGGTAAAATTGTGTGTACCAGTGTTATTCGAGAAGTTATAACACTTTGGCCTGCACGACATAATATAAGATGTGAGCAAATGACAAAAATATATATATATATATACTGCTCACAAAAAAAAAAAAAAAAAGAGTCAAGATGTGAGGTCAGCATTTATCACCCCCATAACCCAACACAAAGAACTGTAAAATATTGGTAGATAATATAATACATGGCAGCTTATATAACACATGAGGTAACGGCCTTCTCTCTTGTATTAGGTCACAATCCTTGTTCAATGTGGCGCCCTTCAATCTCAAACACCGCCTGCAGACTATAGATGACAGAATGAATGGACAGCATTAAATAACATATCTGTTGAAATTGATGAGACGTGCCGTCAGATAGAAGCCTTCAACATGGCCAATGTGGTAGGCCAGCATCGATAAACACGCGACTTAAAGTACCCCGATAGCCAAAATTCGCAAGACGTCAAGTCTGGTGATCTTGGAAGCCACTGGTGTATAAAATGGCGACTTATCACACGATCTTCACCGAACGTATACTTCAGCCATTGTTTGGCACCGCTGGAGATATGAGGAGGTCCTCCATCTTGCATGAATGTTATTTCGCTTAGTGCTTTTCTGTCCTGCAATATGGGAATAACCTTTTCTCTCAAAAGTTGAACATAATGTGTTACAGAAATGGTTTTAAAAGTTCTTCCATTGATTTCTTCAAAGAAAATTGGCCCTATAATAAAAGAAG
>CP092873.1:70415271-70455270 GCA_030710605.1 Cordylochernes scorpioides | reverse complement strand
CTAAATATCAGTTTGAGATTACACCTTTCAGTGTAGCATATATAAGAAGAATGATCCAATTTAGTATTAGAGCTCCAAAGAAGCGGTCTGGTAGATTAAATAAGCTAAACCGCTTGGAGGGTTCACAACTGATCAGCCAAACCCTCCCAATATATTTTATCGCAGTAAGTACAGTAGAAATTTGATTTATTTATGAAAAGAAACATTTGTGTATTAATGTTTTCATTTGTTAAAGACATTGTATATGTTTCAAAATCCCCTAATCATGGCGATCTGATGTGCTCCACCATTCGCACACCAGCGTGGCTGACCACCTCTATTATATCAGCCCCCGTTGTAAAAAAAAAAATAATTTAGAATTACCTCTTCACCATCGGCTTCCATCTTAAAATTTAGAAACCTCACCATATACAAGGTCTGTTTAATTATTTCCCAGAAAAGGCAAACATAAGAAAAATGATGACTGAGAAAGATATTCAATAGTATTTCAAAATATCCCGCATCTATGTACAGCTTCCATCGTGTCTCCAATGTTTCAAAACATTTACAAAAGTCGTCTTTCGGGATGCTCTTCAAGACCTTTTTCTATTCTTCCAATATGGTTTCTCTTGTGTAAAAATCCTCACTTTCAAAGTATTTTGATTTTTAGGAATAGGAAAAAGTAATTAGGAGATGAGAGTCTGGAGAATAAGAAGGTTGGTGAAGTATTAGAATTCCGTTCTTGGCTAGAACATTCATCACATATGTAGCGGCGTGTGGTCGAGCGTTGAAGTGATGGAAAAACCATTATTTGGATTCTCAGATTTCGCTTTTTTAAGGCGAATGTTTCATGTCTCAGAATGTTTAAATAAACTTCCTTATTTATTGTTTGTTATTTTCAAAGTATTCGTAGAGTAGAATCCCTCTATGATTATTATTTTTTGTTTATTATTTCAACACACAAAACGCGATATCCCGGCTAGAGATAATTGCGTCGATTTACATTTTTTTTTAAAACAGAAACAGTTATAAACATATTATACAAGAAAAAGTAATCGAAATAAAAAGAGAAACAATAATATATATTAGGAACCTGAACCTTTCATGTTTGAAAGAAAATCATAAATATATCTACAAAAATTGTTAAACCTATGATTATTAATTAATTTGGTTTTTGACTTGTGTAAAGACGAGATTTCTTTGTTCTAGGCTCATCTTCTCTTTTCCACCTCATAAATTGACGTTTAAGTTTGGGGTCATAGCCGTAAACCCATATTCCGTCTCTAGTTAATTATGTTTTCTTTCCAATTAGGGTTTAATTCGACCATTGCAAGCATGCTTTTTGAGCCATCAACTTGATCATTTTTATTTTCCAATGTCAGCATTTTAAGAGCAAATTTGGCAGGGGTCTTCCTCAACTACAGATCTTATTTAATTATCATCCCTATATTGAACATTAAGATATCCCATTTTCTATCGCGATGTAAGGTAGGTCGATTAGTGGATTTTCCTTTTTCGACTAGTCCTATTTATTGTGTTTTCAGAAATCCTGTGAAGGATGACCGGCAACGTGTGCATCATCGTCAACTGATTATCTACTTAAAAAAAACTGAATATCATTCATATATGGCTGATTTATCTAATGATCACATCGCACCGATGGCTATTTTTAATAAATTAGAGGTTTCGAATACAGACTTATCTATTTTGAAATAAAATTTCATACAAACACTTGCTCTTCAGTTTTGAATCCATTTGATATTGAAGAGGCTACTTGAAGTGATATTTTGAAATTCTTTTTATTCAGTACTGCCCGTAAAAAATCGTGATTCTATTTGCTACCGTTTTGCTAAAACTTTCTATTCATTAGAATTGGTGTTCGAAAATTTTCTCATTATTCATATTTTAAAAATATTGGAAGTTTCCAAGAAATTATTGAACAGACCTTGTATATGTTTCAAAATCCCCTAATCATGGCGATCTGATGTGCTCCACCATTCGCACACCAGCGTGGCTGACCACCTCTATTATATCAGCCCCCGTTGTAAAAAGAGAATTCAGAATTACCTCCTCACCATCAGCTTCCATCTTAAAATGTCTATAGCCGCTTGGCACCGTAGAATTTTGATTCATAATGACCAGTCCAGAGTTGTGGCGAGAGATTTTGGATGCATCAGAAATAATAATAAATAAGCTAATTATAGCTATAACAACAGTGTTACAACATCTATAACAACAGAGTTACAACATCTAAAACAACAGAGTTACAACATCTATAACAACAGAGTTACAACATCAAGAAATAAATGGTAGCTGTCACTACTTACGCGCCCTCGTCCCCACTGAACCAAAGGTCCAGTGAGGAATCGCTGCTTGACAGCGACTCCCTCGCCGATCGCCAATCATCCTCCGACGACTCCTCTACCAGAGGAGCCGCCTCTTCCACACAACAGTCCGTGTTAGCAAAGAAGGACCTTACCTTTCGGCGGCTCCATCCCACGACGGTCCTCCACCTCTACATCACACCATACAACACGTGCCATTTATTACAGTTATGTGGAGAGTAACGATTTCTGATTTCAAACAGAGGTGAATAGTGCGTGTGTTGTTCTGCAATAGATTATTTCAAATCATTGCGATATTTTGGTCTGTAATTTGAATATACAAAGAGGAGAAGAGCGTTGCGAAGAGCAGGGTGAAATGACGCTTCATGATGGTGTTCTTAAATAAAAATATTTGCCAAGCGCTTATAAACATGCGATATCAGTTAAAGGCGAGTTGTTGAGTATGTTATCATTGATAATGTAATAGACTATTTATTACTTCAACCACAGATTGTCAATTTCGTTAATCTGTTACTCACATATTTTTCTTATTGCTTTTTATCATTTCATGCTACTAAGTTAAAAATTGTTACGATAAAAATAAATTGTCTTGCCACCCTTAAGTTTGTCTTATTTTTCTAGATGGAAATTTGGTGGAGAATATGGGAAGATTAAAGAAGGCAAACTAAATATTGTCAAAGAGATTTTGAGGCCATGGATTCTGTGAACCACATTTTCCGCAATTGACTCTAGGATTCCCGGCGTGTGAAAGACTGCTCTTCAATAAGACGACGTTCCTAGAGTTCCGCTTCACATCACAAGAAAAAAGACGTGAAGCCACTATGGACAACTTTCAAAACGCTAGGAAAACTTTGATCAAAATATTGAAGATCCGTGCCAGTAGCAGCAAAATTTGCAATATGCGGGTCACAACTCCCGAAGTGAAAGAGGTTTTAATCGGAACATTCATTATTCCATTCGCAGATTATTAATTTTTATATTTTTTCACTCAGTATATTTTTCATTTATTGGTCTTTCCTATTATTTTATTCTAATATGTCTGAAATTGTTTTGATAAAAATAAATGGCCTTGTCATCCTTAAGTTTTTCGTTTTTACTTTTTATACGTGACAATTGTCGCGTTCAGCGGCGTAGCGCCCAGGCTCTATTTTGCCCAGACGCCCGAAGTCTCTTATTCTGGTCCCGGGGAGGAAAAAAACCGTGGAATCTCAAAGGTAGAGAAGAGCGATTCCCAAGAAGTCAAATCTACGGAAGTGTCTAAGGCAGGTATCAACCAAGGCGTAGACCTCTCGAGAGCGGGCCGAGAAACCACACGAGTCTAACCAGTCAACATAATAGTTTATTTTTTGTCACGAATATATATATACATATAAATATTTACATATGACAAATATGTTTCTTATAATGGATTAAATTTACATATATTTAGAAAAATATAAATCTATAAGAAAATTAACATTCTATTCCCAACATACTCCCACCTTGAGTTTTTTCTACAGAAACTCAACCAATAGTTGGGAAACGACCGTTTTTTCATTCCAGTTCTTTAGGATTGGGCTATCTTCGTAGGGTCTTTACTGGCTTCTCCTCGGGAGCCTCCCCGGCGTGGTTCCGACTGTATACTCCTCAAGGTACTCCCCAGATCGGCGGGTATCTCTAAATTGTAGAGCCGTTGAACCGGCCTAATCTGGACGCCCTTGCTGGATCTCAACTTGGCGACCCTCACAGGTCCATCTCGGCCAGGGTAGACCTCCACAACTCTCGCAAAAGGCCAATTGACTCGCTTAGCATTATCTTGTCCAATCAACACCAGATCTCCCACCTTGATAGGTCTTGTCTTCGAGCGTCTTCTAGTCTCTTGCCTTAAGAATCCAAAATACTCCGTCCGGAATCTCTTCCGCAGATCTTCTCTTAACCTTTGTCTAAATCGGTATCTCTTCTGAAGACTAGCCCTTTCAATAGAGTCCAGATCTGGAACTCCTATTTCTTTGAGGTCGTGCAAGAACAAGGCAGGGGTTAATGGACGTGAGTTCATCAAAGACTCTGTGTCACAGATAATGGTGTAAAGTTCCTCAAATTCCAAACGAGCTTGACCAAGAATCTTCCTAAGGAGTTGTTTCAGCAAACCAATCAATCTTTCCAGATCTTGTCTCCTACTTATTTTAGTTTTGACCCTCAACAATCCCAAAGAATCGCAGCATAACTTAAAATCCTTCAACCTCTTGTCCTCTGGTCCAGTGAAGGATTCCCGTTGGATAACTCTCACCAGCATCAGTTCCGCCCTTTTAATTTCATTCACAGTAAGATCACCTTTCACTCGCTGACCTATTGTTCCTCTCGCATTTGTTAAAAACCGGTTCATCCAGGCAGTTACTCTCAATATCTTGTAGTAGTTTGAAAAGCGATAGTAGTACTGATCTTTTTTCCCTTTCAATACATGTTGATGTTAAAACAATCTTTCTCTTTTCCGAGTTCACAATATCTGGGTCAGGGTATATTTCCCTATGGGGCCAATCTCTTCTTGGTCTTCTCAACCAACTCGGGCCCTCTCACCACTTCGATCTCTCCAGAGAATCGGCTAAGCACCCCCGTGATGGTAAATCCGCTGGATTCAAACATCCTGGTACACGACACCAATCCTCTGTCTCACTGAGAGATCGGATCTCCATAACTCGATTCATTACAAAAGTCGCCCAGTTATCTTCCATTGCAATTTCTGGAACCTCTTGAGAACATTGAGCTTTACATCCTGAAGAATCAGGATCTTATGCCGAGGCATCGTCTTTAGGCTTAGAGGTATCGTCTGAAGGCCCACAGCAGCCATAGGACTCTGAACTCTTCCTTAGAGATCTCAAACCACTCAATATAATAGTCCTATGATCTACAGGATTCGCAATCCTTTCCGGTCTAGCACTTTCACCAGACTTTCTGGAGACTTGTCTCCCAAATAAAGACCTTTTCGCTGGAGTAGGCACTTGCCCCTTTGGAGAACTGGCCGGAGTATATAACATTGGAGTTACTGCAGCTCCAGAAACAGTTTCCTTCGATACAAGTTACATTCCATTGCTTGGAAGATATTTGCCAATTGAACCTTTTTCTATTGGCTCTCCCCTCACATAGGTGATCTGGACAGTGCAACCCTGCTTAGAAAGCGTTTCACCTTCTCCAACCCTGCATCATCATTCAACCATTTACTTTTCTTCCGGATTTAGAGGCACGGGCACTCAACCAAAATCGTCTACAACGATTTCCCGCTCAAAACCATCAGTTGTCCATCTTTTTTTTTTTTCCAAAGAAATTTGAGGTAGTCCCAATCATTATCTCTGATGGCGATCATCTGGAAATATCTTTTCAGGTCGGCCACAACTCCGAACTTATTCCTCCGAAGCTTTATCCTTATCTCAGGGATTCTTCTCAGCAGACTGTGTATCCTCTTCATATATCGCTTCAACGAGAATCCGTTTCGTCCTCGATAGGAAGCGCCGTCTTTCTCTGGCCGTACAGGCGCAGCCCTGGAGTCACACCCACATACAGGGCGATCAGGCAAATAGTATCCCTTTACTTTAAATTCCGCATCTCCTATCTGTCCTGCTTCCATCAATTTACTCGATGCTGGAATTCTGACAACTCTTTCCTCAATATCATCAATGGACTCAGCCTCACCATCTGCAATCTCCACTTGATCCGCGCCTTCAGCTACCGCTTTAGAGTTGCTCACCGATTCACAAGCCTCAATTGCAGTTCCAGAATCCTCCACTTCATTATCCTTGGTTTCAGCTTCAGAATCCTTTACTCCGTCGCCCTTAGGCTCTTTACCTTGTTCTGCATATGGCCTTTCTGCCATCCTTAAATCGGTACCTTGTTTTACATAGAGCAGCTTCACTTCTTCGGTGTTCTTTGAATCCATTCCTTGTTCCACATCCAGCACTTTCTCTTTATCTGCTTCAACGGATTCTTTCTCAACTTCAGCCCTATTACTTTCATCAACTTCTACAACAGACTTCTTCTTGACTTGAGCCTTTTCACCGTCTTCAGCACAGCGCTCTCTTACTACTTGAGCCTTATTACTTTCTTCAACAGCAATCTGCTTGGATGGCTCCTTTACCATTTGCTCGGATGATACCACCATCTCAGCATCTTCCTTAATAGAAGCTGGATCAACTCCTTTCATCAGGGTAACTCCGACAACACTTGGCTTCTCACTCATCCCGATTTCCAAACTGCTCCCATCGCAGATCCTCATATCCATTGTCAATTTGGGTAACTTAACCATCCCAGTTAGAGTCGGTCGACCGATTTCTCCTGGATATTCCTTCTTCGTGGCAGTTGCAGTTTCCCTCTGCATTCCTTCCGCTACCACCAGACTTCTTTTCTTTAGCAAATATTTCCACGCCACGGCCTTTTCCCGGTATTCCTCTACCATCTTTAGATCTTTCTCTAGATCTTTGATGTCAATCAGCTTACCGATTTCTTCGTCTACCCGCCTCAGTTCTTCGTAGACATCCGAAAGCTGCCCCAGCAGTTCCTCGTGGTCACACTCCTTGTGCACGTCATATTCCTCTATTCTTTTCCCGTACTTGGATAAAGACGTGCGGAGTATGGTTCTCTTCTTCTTGAGTCTCTCTAGCGCTTCTTCTCTTTCCAACTTCTGATCCAAAATGGTTCCAAATATAGGCACGGCTTTCTCCTCGCGTCCCGGCTGGGATGCCAAATGTCGCGTTCAGCGGCGTAGCGCCCAGGCTCTATTTTGCCCAGACGCCCGAAGTCTCTTATTCTGGTCCCGGGGAGGAAAAAAACCGTGGAATCTCAAAGGTAGAGAAGAGCGATTCCCAAGAAGTCAAATCTACGGAAGTGTCTAAGGCAGGTATCAACCAAGGCGTAGACCTCTCGAGAGCGGGCCGAGAAACCACACGAGTCTAACCAGTCAACATAATAGTTTATTTTTTGTCACGAATATATATATACATATAAATATTTACATATGACAAATATGTTTCTTATAATGGATTAAATTTACATATATTTAGAAAAATATAAATCTATAAGAAAATTAACATTCTATTCCCAACAACAATATTAGAGATTTAAACAGTGCTTAACTCGATAAATTCTATTTGATGTTCGATTTTTATATAAGAATTTCCCTTTTAAAAGTGGGGTATGTGTTTTGAACCAAAACACGATCTAAAAAGTATTTTAAAATATATTTGTATATGATATATATAATTTATTATATTAATTAAAAATACAAATAAAACATATATACGTTTTTAAGGGAAATAAGTTATTGACATAACTGCTTGGAGGTCTCGGGACAAACTTCTTGGTTCACAAACACAACTCTAGTGTAAAGGGTCTACACAAGCTATGAAGAGATTAGGTGAGGTTAGGATAGGTTAAGGTTATTAGACCAAGGAGCTATTCCCAAAGTTTTCCAAACTATTTTTGTGTGTGTTTGCCTTTTAGTTTCGTGTCATTTTTTATATGTGATTTTAGGAAAATAATTAGAATATGATAAAAGAATATTTGTACAAAATATCAACTTCTGATATTTACTGATTTGGTCCCCATAATTATAGGTTTCAAATGAATAAAAATTCGGCATTTATTTAGAAACACCAGTCAATTAAGGTTATAAACAAACATGGATACTCATAAAGGTGTCAGACCGCGAGTGTTTGTGCGGGTTGCAACCGCGTGATGGCCCCCTGTGTTTACTTCCCACTCTCTTGTATGACTCATTATTTAACTTCTACTATCTTATATGTACGCTCAAGTTTTTAAAAATAGAAATGACAAATTAATTGTTTTATTTCTTCTCTTTGATATATATGATGTCTTTTCAAAATAAAAATTTTAAAAAGAGACTGTTCAAACGCATCATCTGCAAATTCAACTTAAAAGAAGAAAGTAAAATTCCAAAAGCAGCTCTTACCTTGCACCGGCACGGCCGCGGACAACCTGCAACAACACCGGTTAGAAGAGACTGGCAACACACATGGCAGTACTTACCAAGACAGGATCCCATTCTTCTTGTTGTTGTTGTTTTTGGTAGAGTTCGCTTCAAAGAGAAATGTATTCACAGAGGAAATCTCAGGGCAACAAGTCGTAGCAAAGTTTAGGCTCAAAGTAACTCTAACAATGGACGGTCGCTAGGTAGCGAGCGTTTCTTGATATCCTCACTTATATTTAACCAGCATTTGATTTAAAAAATATTATATCTCCTGAAATATTTCAAAATTTTACTCGGATGAAAAATAAAATCGCTTTTTTTGTATAAAGGTCTTTAATATTTATTTTCTTATCCCTCCGTTTCCCAAAGTTAAGCACGAAACCTATAATTGAAAATATTTTTCAAATATATTTTTACCACAAAAATTATTCAAATATTACTTTTAAATAATATATAAGTGATTCAATAGACTAAATTCATAAATAGAATGTATACGCCTATTATTTTTATCTTTTAACTTTATTAACATCTTATAACGCGATATACCAAACTCAGGGATATTTGCGTCAATACATTTCTTTACATCATAACAAATTGGCTATATACAAGGAGAAAGTTCAAGGAGAAAAAAGACAAACATACAAAAGCAATTCCCTCAAAATTTACTTCCCTCTCTTTCCCAGTTCAAAAGATAGTCGTATATACACTTGTATATCTACAAAATTGATTAAAATCTTTACGTACTCTTTTTTCTTATCTACCGATTCATGTAGCTGTCCGATGCCACCAAATTTCCTTCCCCTTAATCCCGAATAATAGGGCATTCCAGAAGTAGATGTTTCGAGTCTTGAAATTCTCCTCCACAGAAACATCCCGGTTCCTTCATCGCGCTGATAGTTGCCAAAATTTCCATGATAAGTGATAAATTGGACATTGTAAAATTCGGGACGGAAAATATTTGGAATTCCAAACACAAAAAAGCATCTAAATATTTATTTGTATTGACAAAAACTTCATTTCTAACTCTAAAAATGACCACTATAATTTGAGCATGGGGTTCATAAGTGATTAAATATTCTGTTGATAGTTGAGCTAGATCAAAATTGATTTCAGTTAGAACATTTAAAACCACTTCATCAAACTGTGTACATAGTCTAGAAAAATCCCACTCCTAACAGATTGATGTACACAGTTTGATGAAGTGGTTTTAAATGCTCTAACTGCCCATTAAATGATCTGATACTGCATAGAATTCAGTTTTTGTTTACAAAAATTGTTTTGTATAAAGTTAAACTCTTTTGAGCATTCAAACCCCACATATTGCCGCTTAGTGAACATAATAAATTTTTCATTCGTCCTGACTTACATAGGATATCATTAACATGAAGTGTAAAGTTAACTGTTTTTTTTTTATGATTGGAAAATGTCATTTCTCGAATTTTTATTTGATTAACTGGCAATTATTATTTTATTATTGATCCTATAGGGAATTTTATGCTTGTTTTGCAGGTATAACATATTAGTTTTCTCTGTACTGATCGTTAATTTATTTCTATTACAGCATTCAACCACCTGTTTTAAGGTGTATTCACCTATGGTTTTTAATACATCTACAGTCTTATTCCAGCAAATTATTGTGACCTCATCTGCATAACATATGATATCTGCATTTAGAGATTCGAAATATTTCAACAAATCATTAAGCAAAATATTCTATAAAGGTGGGGATAAAGGTCCACCCTGTTCTTTAGTTAGTTTCTTACAAATAGTTGCTTATTCGTATGTGAATTTCAACAACCTTTCATTGTTTGAATTATATTTTATAATTTGGGTTGAATCAGAAGGAACATTATCATTATCCAATCTTCTATTGATCACAGGCGACCATGCATTGTCGAATGCACCAGTTATATCTACGGTTATCAAGGAAGTCAGTTCATTCTGTTTATGCTTCAATATAGTTTCTATTTTTTTTTTCCATTCCAGTATTTGTTGATCTAGATTTCATAAAACCGTGTTGCCTTGAGCTCATTAAATCATTCTCTAAATATTAGTTACTTAATTCATTTTTTAAATTATATTGTCAAATATTTTAGAGATGTTAGATGTTAATGTGTGATATAGGTCTATAACTTCTATTTTCTTCTTAATTATTTTTGCCTGGTTTTGAAATCATTTTCAAGTATGATTTTTTTCCATTCATCTGGATAATATTCCATTTCTATACATTTGTGGGCGGCATAGAATTCTAAGCGGAGTCAGGCAACAAATTATTTATCATAAACTGAACTTTTAATTACATTTATCCAATACAAATTATCAGAAGGTGTTAAATTGTTGTATACTACATGTTGATGTTCTTTTTTGTGTGTGTGGTGGTCAAATATCATTTCTAGATTATAAAATGTTAGATATATGTGTTTGATATATTAAAGTATAAATATAATATATTTATATAATTTATGGTTTAAATTTAGAATGATGTATAATTATTTTTATTATATCATTATGACAACAATTAATATGATATTAATGTTAATTCATATAATTTTAATAAAGTATATTTTATGAGCATTATATATTTATAAGATAATTTAATTTAATATTTGAATTAAATAGTTATTAAACAAATTAAAATATATAAGGAAAATATGAAAAGTTAATATTTGGGAGCCGCTACATCACTGCCCCTCCAGTGAAGACTTAAAGTCGAAAACGTACGTGGCGTCCATAGCGAGTGGTGTAGCTACTTGTCTTCGGTGTAGTTTCCTCAGCACTGTCGGGCATAGGTGGCAGAATTGAAGAATCGTGGAAACCTTGATGGGTGTTTTCTATGAATGCAGGCTTTAGTCTGTTTACAGAAATAACTTTGTCTTGGTTGTTAATTTTAACTGTAAATTGACCGTCGTATGGTGGACATAATGCTCTTTTTACAAAATATTTTCTTATAAAGATGCGTGAGCAGGTGTCTAAGTCTTTATGAGAAAAATTTGTATTTTGGTTTATTTATCTTGTTGGTTGAGGTCGAATCCTACTCATATAATTTTTAATTGAGTGGCAAAATTTGATGGATCGGGGTTTTTATACAGGGTGATCCAAAAGTTTTGGACAATTTTAAAAATAACTAACTCCGCGAATATTTGCGCTAGAGCAATGCGGTAAACACCATTGTGTTCAGGATGTAATGGGGTTTTAGGGCAAATAATTCAAAAGTCGAAATTAATTTTAGTTACAATTTTATTCGCTAGATGGCGCTCTACCAGAATCAGAGATTCAGCGTCCAAATTGTTTGATAAATTGAAAGATATAACCGATCGATACGTATTTTTACTTTTTGAATACCAGGAAAGAATCTAATAATATCAAATGATAAATTAATAAAACACCATTTTGCCAAAAGTAAAAGAATTGAATGACGATTTTTAAATGCATTCCGAGGTATGTAAAATGGGTAAATGCAAATTAAAACATGAAGCAAAAAAATCTATATTTTAGATGCGGTTTTGTGAAATGTTGAATGTTTGAAAAACACTGCTGAAATCAATACACGATTTTTTGAAATGTTAATATAGTATCAAAAATTATTATGGCACTACTAATAGGATTTCTTGCTATAAGAAATGTATAGTTTCTTGACAAATTGGCGACACTTGACTATTTAACTGGAAATTTGTCATGATCCAGCAAATGAAATAAAGAGGGGGGTGAGTAAATATATTTGTCGTACTTTATTCCAAATATCCTATGGGCTTCTCAAATGTTATTATTGCTTATTATACTGTACAAAATTTTAAAAATGCATCCCCTCAAATAAAAATCATTTTAGATCGACCTTTTGCTTTGAATAACATAGGTATTGTAGTAAAATCATTTCAGTTTTTTTTGCGCAAAATTTCTAAGGTTAGGGGTGTACAGAGAATATTCCTTATGCTATTTCTTCTAATGAGCGAAAAGCGATGAACTAAACAAAAGGGGTAAAATTGTGTGTACCAGTGTTATTCGAGAAGTTATGACATTTTGGTCTGCACGACCATATTAAAGATAAGACAACATATAAAAGGAATGAATTAATTTGAAGGACCTCATAAAAAACTACATTTATAGTTTTATAAATATATACAGTAAAACCTTGTTAATTCGACATATGATATTTCGACCATGTTTGTATGTCCAGACCTACGGCCTATCATATAATAAAGCTGTAATTTGATACTATAGATAATCCGACTCTTCCGATAATTCGACCATTTTAAAATTCAAATGTAAACAGTTGATTGTTTTTTAAATACATATTTACGGCCAAAAAGGTATTATAGAGGAGACAGCGGCAACTAAAAATGTACAAATTTTATGTATAGAGCAGTGGAAAAAAGGTAAATAAAGATAAGACCAAATCGAAATAATTAAAAATAAATAGTTTATTAACAAACAAAAATTACAAAAATTCCTCTCAAGTGAGAAACTATAGGCATTGTGTAAATTCGTAGTTAGTTTGTAGGACAAAGGGTCTCCGATTACAAACCGAAATACAGTTGGATAACAAACAGTTCATCTCTCTGCCTCTCATGTAGATCACATCCTCCTGGACCTTGTCACTGGCCTCTCTCTGAGGTGAAATCCAACCTCCCTCGAATTGTAACGAATAGCATTTGAATTTTTTTTTTAATAAAAATATTTTTATACATACCACTCGGAAAAAATACATAAAAATGAAAATATTTTAAAATAATACGGAATAAATTTTCTTTTAAAAAGGCACTCCCGGGATGCGAACCTATTTTACTATGTACCTGTGTTTGAAACGAAGGCGCGCGCTCTCTCTATAATATAATAATATTATTATTCATATTCATCTATTAAACAGCGTTATAGTAGTATTTATGCAAAAAGTATTGACAAAAACAAATATTAAAAGAGGACCAAAATGTTTGACAAAGGTAGACAAAGTTTAAATTTCTGAGTGTGAGGACTATTTTCTCCTTGTTTAACATTTGCTGTTGGGTAGATTATTAGCTTATATTGATATTCAAGTTCAAGAAGATGTCATAAAGATGCTAGGTCAAGAAAAAAAAATGTAACTAAGAGTTCCATTGTTGGCACCGTGTACAAGATTTGTGAAAAGCCATACCAACAATTGAACTTTTACAAAAGTGTACAAAGGAATTAGCTGTCCAGAATCAGTTTCAGACATTATACAATGGGAAACAATCCCGGCGGAAGGTAGCTCTACTACAGGGCGGTCGTCAAAGAGGAAGCGGAGCAACGAGCACGGCGAGGAGTCGGAGAATCGAGCACATCGAGGATGCGGAGAATCGAGCACGGCGAGGAAGCGGAAAATCGAGCACGGCGAGGAAGCGAAGAATCGAGCACGGCGAGGAAGCGGAGAATCGAGCACGGCGAGGATGCGGAGAATTGAGCACATCTAGGAAGCGAAGAATCGAGCACGGCGAGGAAGCGGAGAATCGAACACGGCGAGGATGCGGAGAATCGAGCACATCGAGGAAGCGAAGAATCGAGCACTGCGAGGAAGCGGAGAATCGAGCATACCGAGGATGCGGAAAATCGAGGACGGCGAGGAAGCGGAGAATCGAAAAGGGCGAGGAAGCGAAGAATCGAGGACGGCGAGGAAGCGGAGATTCGAGCACGGCGAGGAAGCGGAGATTCGAGCACACCGAGGATGTGGAAAATCGAGCACACCGAGGATGCGGAGAATCGAGCACGGCGAGGAAGCGGAGAATCGAGCACGGCGAGGAAGCGAAGAATCGAGCACGGCGAGGAAGCGGAAAATCGAACACGGCGAGGAAGCGAAGAATCGAGCACAGCGAGGAAGCAGAGATTCGAGCACGGCGAGGAGGCGGAGAATCGAGCACGGCGAGGAGGCGGAGAATCGAGCACGGCGAGGAAGTAAAGAATCGAGAACGGTGAGGAAGCGGAGAATCGAGCACGGCGAGGATGCGGAGAATTGAGCACATCTAGGAAGCGAAGAATCGAGCACGGCGAGGAAGTAAAGAATCGAGAACGGCGAGGAAGCGGAGAATCGAGCACGGCGAGGATGCGGAGAATTGAGCACATCTAGGAAGCGAAGAATCGAGCACGGCGAGGAAGCGGAGAATCGAGCACGGCGAGGATGCGGAGAATCGAGCACATCGAGGAAGCGAAGAATCGAGCATACCGAGGATGCGGAAAATCGAGCACGGCGAGGAAGCGAAGAATCGAGCACGGCGAGGAAGCGAAGAATCGAGCACGGCGAGGAAGCGGAGAATCGAGCACGGCGAGGAGGCGGAGAATCGAGCACGGCGAGGAAGCGGAGAATCGAGCACGGCGAGGAAGCGGAGAATCGAAAAGGGCGAGGAAGCGAAGAATCGAGGACGGCGAGGAAGCGGAGATTCGAGCACGGCGAGGAAGCGGAGATTCGAGCACACCGAGGATGTGGAAAATCGAGCACACCGAGGATGCGGAGAATCGAGCACGGCGAGGAAGCGGAGAATCGAGCACGGCGAGGAAGCGAAGAATCGAGCACGGCGAGGAAGCGGAAAATCGAACACGGCGAGGAAGCGAAGAATCGAGCACGGCGAGGAAGCGGAGAATCGAGCACGGCGAGGAGGCGGAGAATCGAGCACGGCGAAGAGGCGGAGAATCGAGCACGGCGAGGAAGTAAAGAATCGAGAACGGTGAGGAAGCGGAGAATCGAGCACGGCGAGGAGGCGGAGAATCGAGCACGGCGAGGAGACGGAGAATCGAGCACGGCGAGGAAGCGGAGAATCGAGCACTGCGAGGAGGCGGAGAATCGAGCACGGCGAGGAAGCGGAGAATCGAGCACGGCGAGGAGGCGGAGAATCGAGCACGGCGAGGAAGCGGAGAATCGAGCGCACCGCGAGGAAGCGGAGAATCGAGCACGACGAGAAGGCGTAGAATCGAGCACGGCGAGGAAGCGGAGAATCGAGCATACCGAGGATGCGGAAAATCGAGCACGGCGAGGAAGCGGAGAATCGAGCACGGCGAGGAAGCGGAGAATCGAGCACGGCGAGGTGCGTAGAATCGAGTACGGCGAGGATGCGGAGAATCGAGCACATCGAGGAAGCGAAAAATCGAGCACGGCGAGGAAGCGGAGAATCGAGCATACCGAGGATGCGCAGAATCGAGCATACCGAGGATGCGGAAAATCGAGCACGGCGAGGATACGGAGAATCGAGCAAGGCGAGGAAGCGGAGAATCGAGCACGGCGAGGAAGCGGAGAATCGAGCACGGCGAGAAGGCGTAGAATCGAGTACGGCAAGGAGGCGGAGAATCTAGCACGGGGAGGAAATGAAGAATCAATAAACTATATTTATAGTTATATATATTTATATATACAGTATAACCTCTTTAATTCGACACATGATATTTCTACCATGTTTGGATGTCCCGACCTATGGCCTATCATATAACAAACTGTATTTCGACACTATCAATAATCCGACTCTTCCGATAATTCGATCATTTTAAAATTCAAATTTAGACAGTTGATTGTTATTCAAATACAACTTTATGGCTAAAAAGGTAATACAGAGACGACGGCGGCAACTGAAAATGTACAAAATATATGTATAGAGCAGTGGGAAAAAGTAAATAAAGACAAAACCAAATCGAAATAATTCAAAATAAATAGTTTATTAACAAACAAAAATTACAAAAAAATCCTTCCAGATGAGAAAATATAGGCATTGGTTAAATTTATATAAATATATTCGAAATGGAAAAAAAAGAAGTAGTTATTTTGCTCCTCCACATTCTAATGTTTAGTAAGCTATTTTTGGTGAGGAACTAAAGCCATTAGTGAAATGTTTAGATGAATACATTTAAACTAGAAAAAAAAAAGAAAAAAATCAGAAAATAAAATGACAATTCAAGTTTTTTATATATCTGGGTTCAACTTTACATGTTGCTATCCAAAATTATCACTTGATAAAAAGCCACATAGAGCTGTCATGTGTAAACACAGGCTCTTGTAGCAAGAGACCCACTCTAGCAAAGGTTTGGCCTTGAGCCTTTATATATAGTCATAAAAAAACCATCCTTAGTGGAAATACGAGTAGATGCCTCTTCAGAATGAAGGGAAGGCTGTTATCAGAAGGAGCCAAAGAAAAACAAATAATACAAAAAGAACCAGTTTTAAAACTAACAATTCGATGATGAGAAATAACAAATAAGATTAGATAAGCAACATTTTATGGCAAAAAATCTACGGTTGCAAAATTGAATAAATTAAAAATAAATAAATCTATTAATATTTGGAAAATAAAATTAAAACGGTCATGTGAAGCAAAAAATAAAGAAAATTTTGGTATATAGATCGATATTTATAGATAAGTATATTTGGAGGAGATAGCTTCAAACTTTACAACTGGAAACTCTGTGAGCCTATTATCCATATAGAAGAGAAGAAAATATAAATGCGTAATTTCAAAAGTCGGCTTCGCGAAAATCTCCAATTAGAATGCATCAATTTTAACCAAATTTTAAACACTTCTATAAAACAAGAGCATTTTTTGCGTAACATAAAAATATGTAACTTAGCTATTTTAATTTTGTTATTAATTAAATATACAAAAATTATCACAGAATTAATACTTTCAATGCTTTTTTTATTCAGTTATTTTTAGTTACGAAACGTAAAAATTGTAAATGTTCAAAATCCATTATTACCCTTTTCATTGATATGTTTGGGCTTTTTTTTTATCAGCTACTAGCCGAATGACCCGGGCAACGCCCGGGTTTTACCCTATTAAATGTACCCTATTCAAATACTATTCGTTACAATTATAAATTGGCGCCGTGGATGTCACTCTTGTGAAACGTACCGCTCCAAACTTTGTGGCTGAGAAGCGATATTTTTATAGAAAGATGATCTGGCTTTTGTTTTCTGCTCGAATGAATGTTTTTCTGTTAGAA
This sequence comes from Cordylochernes scorpioides, assembly GCA_030710605.1. Classification (NCBI taxonomy): domain Eukaryota; kingdom Metazoa; phylum Arthropoda; class Arachnida; order Pseudoscorpiones; family Chernetidae; genus Cordylochernes; species Cordylochernes scorpioides. Next base: position 70,438,062 of record CP092873.1, on the reverse strand, counting down.
TTTTGTTCCTGCATACAAAATAATGAACTGGTTTCACCCGTGGTCTCTGCTTTTTGGAATTTTTCCCGTTATAATTTTGTATCAGATAATCAAACATGATACAGCAATATCATTGGTGTTGTTCGTAATTTTTGCACGAATCATAATTAAAACCTTCTAAAAGTAAATTGGAAAGTCTATCACGCGAGTTTCGTGAGGCCAAAGTTCTTTCCCTGACATTCAGAATCCTGGCCGTATGTTCTTGTGGGGTTTCTGCCGCTCTCGAAGTACTGACCCTGTTTCTATTTTGCCGAAGCCTGTTCTCACGCTGTCCCACGGATTCCGCCGCTCTTGAGGTACTGGCCCTGTCTCTATCTTGTTGAAGCCTGTTCTCACGCTGTCCCACGGATTCCGCCGCTCTCGAAGTACTGGCCCTTTCTCGATTAATCCTAAGACGATGCTCACGTTGCACAGCAGTCTCAGCACTTCGCACATTTCTTTTTTTACTCACTTCTGGTAGGACTTTTCCAATAGGTTTGCGTTTCTTGGGAGGCATCTCAGATCTCTAAAAGCTAAACAAAAGAAAAGAGTATAAAACAGTAATAAAAATAGGCAAAGTAGAGAAAAAAATATGTTATTTAAAAGCTAAACAAAAGTAAAGAGTATAAAGCAGCCAATGGGCGCGCGCCGCCGTCAGATCCCCACGCGTTCTAGAGGGCGCTGTTTGTGAGCTAAGTTGAATAATTTGAATATATAGTTTTAATAATTGATTTATATATTTTTAAAAATAGCCTATCGTCTTCCCCGTATTCTTTTACCTATGTATGGAAATTTTGGTTTGAATTAGTGAACTACTGCGAATTTGTATACCGGACATACAGACACACAAACATTCATTTTTATATATATAGATATAACAAATTTTCCTATCAACATTTTATATTTGTGAGTTCAGTATTAGAAGATAAATGTTTTATCTATAAGTTCCTTATAATATCATTTCATTATTTTGAATATTTTACGTGATCCAGTCTCATTCCTGTAAAAGTATTGCTCACACGTTTCATTTTTTTATTTTTTTCGATATTATAAAACTACACAGTAAGTAAAAACTTAAAACTCTTCCGGTGTACAGCTTATGAATAAACGTATCATTAAATGGAAGATAGGTATCTTTTATTTGTAAACGTTACGAGCTTTCGGGCAAACGCCCTTCTACAGGTTTGACAGAAATTAAGGCGAGAGACCGACCTATATACAAGGGATGATTTACATAATAAACAATTTTTATAACTTAGCAGTAAGAATTTTTAATTTTTAATAAGTAACTATTGTATTGATATGGTAATAAGATGTTGTATACTAGATTTTTAACTATGTAAAAAAGGAATAGATTAACTTGAAACAAAGATATCATAAATTTCAGGAATTTCTATTTTTCTATTTATGCTTTTAAGTTTGGTGGATACTATGGATTCTAACATTAATCTTTGGTGTAGGTTGGGTATGTTACGGTAATGGATAGTGGGGTGGTTGGTATTAAAAGAATGGCCAGTGGATGCAACATGCTGATAGATGAGGGAACGTGGGTCGTTGTTATTAATGTTGCGGGTGTGTTCTGACATTCTAATGGCGACGGTTCTACCTGTCTCACCCACATAAGTGGCGGAACAATGTTCGCATGAGACAGAGTAGACCGCCCCAGAAGAATCCAGAGGACTGAGTTGGGTACCAGTTTTTGTAATGGGGTGCCGGAGAAGTGAGTGGATACTGGGGGTATTAATGAAAAAGGTGCGAATGCCAAATGGCCTGATGAGACGGGAGATACTAACTGTTAAAGGAGAATAGGGCAACATGCAGGTAGTCCTGAAGACTGGGGGAGGATTGGAGGGGGCGGGAGAATAGGTATGTTTATTAATGAATGTTAGTGGATAGGAGGCGGCGGTGAGATGGGAGATGATACGGGCTTTTTCTGTGGTTTTAAAGATGGGTAGAGAGCAGTGTGTGTGAAGGCGCCTGGTGAGTGTTTTAACGATGTTAATTTTGTGTACTATGGGGCAGAAGGAGTTGAAATGGGTGTAGGTGGGGGTACTGCTATTCTTGTAGTATACTGTGGTGTGGAATGATGCCGGGGTACGTATGATTAAGATGTCTAGGAAGGGAATGATGTGTCCCTGTTCTTTTTCCATGGTGAACGAGAGGTTAGGGTTGTAACTGTTGAGGGTGGACAGGATGGTTTCTTCAAGGTCGGTTTTACATATGCAAAGGATATCATCGACATATCGTCGCCAGAAAAGAATGTCATCACAATGGAGGTTGCAGACCCATTTATCTATTCTGGTCATAACCAGCTCAGCAGCTATGGAGGAGAGGGGGCTTCCCATAGGCGATCCCCTTATCTGTTTGAAATGGATATGGTCAAAGGTAAAGGTGCTCATGTTTAAGCATATCTGTGAGAGGGATGTGATAGAGTTGGTCTTGACGGGATCTGTGTTGATGGAAACCAAAAATTGGTTGAGGCTGTCAATTATCAGGTGATGGGGGAGACTGAGGTATAGGGATGAAACGTCAAATGAACACATGGTGAAATTTTGGGGGGGGTGTAGGCCGGTTATTTCTTGAATGAGTGTGGGGGTGCTGGAAACTGTGAGATTACTTCTATTGTTGTTTAAAAGAGGTGAGAGATAATTTGAGAGGTACTTAGCTAGGGGGTAGGCGGGAGAGAGGTGATACGCAATGATAGGGCGCAGAGGGACAGAAGGTTTGTGGACCTTGGGAAGGCCGTAGATGTAGGTACCATTGGGGAGATTAGTGGTAAAGGATTTGTGTTCCTCCGTTGAGATGAGACTGGTTCTTTTCATTCGGTTGAGAGAGGACTTGAAGGTTTTTAGTGCTGTTGTGCTCTCTTGTGCGGAAATTTGAGAAAAAGTGGCTGTGTCCTGCAATATTTCCAAGATTTTGGCGTGGTACGAAGATCGGTCTAGGATTACGGTGTCAGTGCCCTTATCTGATCTGCTGATGACAATTGAACGTTGTTTCATTAGTCTGCGGAGGGCCTTGGATTCAGTTTGGGAATTTGGGGGTGGGGGGAGAGGTCTCTGGAGTACCCGGGATACATGGTTTCTGATGGCGCATCTGGCGGCATCATTCCACACCACAGTATACTACAAGAATAGCAGTACCCCCACCTACACCCATTTCAACTCCTTCTGCCCCATAGTACACAAAATTAACATCGTTAAAACACTCACCAGGCGCCTTCACACACACTGCTCTCTACCCATCTTTAAAACCACAGAAAAAGCCCGTATCATCTCCCATCTCACCGCCGCCTCCTATCCACTAACATTCATTAATAAACATACCTATTCTCCCGCCCCCTCCAATCCTCCCCCAGTCTTCAGGACTACCTGCATGTTGCCCTATTCTCCTTTAACAGTTAGTATCTCCCGTCTCATCAGGCCATTTGGCATTCGCACCTTTTTCATTAATACCCCCAGTATCCACTCACTTCTCCGGCACCCCATTACAAAAACTGGTACCCAACTCAGTCCTCTGGATTCTTCTGGGGCGGTCTACTCTGTCTCATGCGAACATTGTTCCGCCACTTATGTGGGTGAGACAGGTAGAACCGTCGCCATTAGAATGTCAGAACACACCCGCAACATTAATAACAACGACCCACGTTCCCTCATCTATCAGCATGTTGCATCCACTGGCCATTCTTTTAATACCAACCACCCCACTATCCATTACCGTAACATACCCAACCTACACCAAAGATTAATGTTAGAATCCATAGTATCCACCAAACTTAAAAGCATAAATAGAAAAATAGAAATTCCTGAAATTTATGATATCTTTGTTTCAAGTTAATCTATTCCTTTTTTACATAGTTAAAAATCTAGTATACAACATCTTATTACCATATCAATACAATAGTTACTTATTAAAAATTAAAAATTCTTACTGCTAAGTTATAAAAATTGTTTATTATGTAAATCATCCCTTGTATATAGGTCGGTCTCTCGCCTTAATTTCTGTCAAACCTGTAGAAGGGCGTTTGCCCGAAAGCTCGTAACGTTTACAAATAAAAGATACCTATCTTCCATTTAATGATACGTTTATTCATAAGCTGTACACCGGAAGAGTTTTAAGTTTTTACTATTAATCAATTGAGTTTAATTCTTCGTATTTATTATGGCTCTTCCTAGAGGCGAAATCGACAGATACAAGTTCCTCATCCACAAGAAATCTCTTCAACTCGCCAAATGGCGTTGCCATTTAAAGTTCAACCAGCTATGTGAACGGCTAGTGTTTATCCCTCCATCCCTCCGTGTAAAGGATCCTGTTGGAAACCCCTTCTCAGCAGAACTTATAAGAAGAATCCAATGGCAACTCTTACTGGCAAGAATTAAAGGTTGCCTTTCCCAAATTAGATTCCTCACCAAATCAATCAAAGGGCTGATATGCCTAACCTCCCAAAACGTTCATGAATCTGATCTCACAGCTCTCATAGAAAGAACCACCTCAGATATTAAGGTACAAGACCGAAGTATACAGCTTAGACACGATAAAAAGCTAGCGTTCTGGTCCCAAAAATACTCCTTCCCACTCGATCACAAGTATGCCAACCCCGAGGCTTCAAACAACATCATCAATCTGTCTAGCGTAACCCTCACCCCTGCTGAAAACAGTCTCCTCTCTAAAGGCCTAAAATATCGACTTCCCGCCAAACCCGATATACCCAGGATCATCAGTGGAATAGAGGCCTCCGTTAAAAATCATAACCATCAAGACAGATGCGCCATCAGAAACCATGTATCCCGGGTACTCCAGAGACCTCTCCCCCCACCCCCAAATTCCCAAACTGAATCCAAGGCCCTCCGCAGACTAATGAAACAACGTTCAATTGTCATCAGCAGATCAGATAAGGGCACTGACACCGTAATCCTAGACCGATCTTCGTACCACGCCAAAATCTTGGAAATATTGCAGGACACAGCCACTTTTTCTCAAATTTCCGCACAAGAGAGCACAACAGCACTAAAAACCTTCAAGTCCTCTCTCAACCGAATGAAAAGAACCAGTCTCATCTCAACGGAGGAACACAAATCCTTTACCACTAATCTCCCCAATGGTACCTACATCTACGGCCTTCCCAAGGTCCACAAACCTTCTGTCCCTCTGCGCCCTATCATTGCGTATCACCTCTCTCCCGCCTACCCCCTAGCTAAGTACCTCTCAAATTATCTCTCACCTCTTTTAAACAACAATAGAAGTAATCTCACAGTTTCCAGCACCCCCACACTCATTCAAGAAATAACCGGCCTACACCCCCCCCAAAATTTCACCATGTGTTCATTTGACGTTTCATCCCTATACCTCAGTCTCCCCCATCACCTGATAATTGACAGCCTCAACCAATTTTTGGTTTCCATCAACACAGATCCCGTCAAGACCAACTCTATCACATCCCTCTCACAGATATGCTTAAACATGAGCACCTTTACCTTTGACCATATCCATTTCAAACAGATAAGGGGATCGCCTATGGGAAGCCCCCTCTCCTCCATAGCTGCTGAGCTGGTTATGACCAGAATAGATAAATGGGTCTGCAACCTCCATTGTGATGACATTCTTTTCTGGCGACGATATGTCGATGATATCCTTTGCATATGTAAAACCGACCTTGAAGAAACCATCCTGTCCACCCTCAACAGTTACAACCCTAACCTCTCGTTCACCATGGAAAAAGAACAGGGACACATCATTCCCTTCCTAGACATCTTAATCATACGTACCCCGGCATCATTCCACACCACAGTATACTACAAGAATAGCAGTACCCCCACCTACACCCATTTCAACTCCTTCTGCCCCATAGTACACAAAATTAACATCGTTAAAACACTCACCAGGCGCCTTCACACACACTGCTCTCTACCCATCTTTAAAACCACAGAAAAAGCCCGTATCATCTCCCATCTCACCGCCGCCTCCTATCCACTAACATTCATTAATAAACATACCTATTCTCCCGCCCCCTCCAATCCTCCCCCAGTCTTCAGGACTACCTGCATGTTGCCCTATTCTCCTTTAACAGTTAGTATCTCCCGTCTCATCAGGCCATTTGGCATTCGCACCTTTTTCATTAATACCCCCAGTATCCACTCACTTCTCCGGCACCCCATTACAAAAACTGGTACCCAACTCAGTCCTCTGGATTCTTCTGGGGCGGTCTACTCTGTCTCATGCGAACATTGTTCCGCCACTTATGTGGGTGAGACAGGTAGAACCGTCGCCATTAGAATGTCAGAACACACCCGCAACATTAATAACAACGACCCACGTTCCCTCATCTATCAGCATGTTGCATCCACTGGCCATTCTTTTAATACCAACCACCCCACTATCCATTACCGTAACATACCCAACCTACACCAAAGATTAATGTTAGAATCCATAGTATCCACCAAACTTAAAAGCATAAATAGAAAAATAGAAATTCCTGAAATTTATGATATCTTTGTTTCAAGTTAATCTATTCCTTTTTTACATAGTTAAAAATCTAGTATACAACATCTTATTACCATATCAATACAATAGTTACTTATTAAAAATTAAAAATTCTTACTGCTAAGTTATAAAAATTGTTTATTATGTAAATCATCCCTTGTATATAGGTCGGTCTCTCGCCTTAATTTCTGTCAAACCTGTAGAAGGGCGTTTGCCCGAAAGCTCGTAACGTTTACAAATAAAAGATACCTATCTTCCATTTAATGATACGTTTATTCATAAGCTACACAGTAAGTATATATAAAAATTATAAATTCAACAAGAATATTTATCTTCTTTGTTTATATATTAAAGTCAAAGTATTTATAAATCTCTATTTATATAAAGGTAAACGTATTATATGTACATGTATATGTAGTAATATATTTCAATAATATTGTCACGGTGGTGATAACGAGTATAACAAAAGTTTAAGTAAAAATAATGTATTGATTAGAATGCAAACTATTTATGAAATTGTATTTACAAGTAATAATATACAAGCATGGTAAGGGGTGATGACTATGCAAATATTTATGATGATATACCACAGAATATTTAAAATAATTATTCAGTGACATTTCCCCCTTCCTAGATGAACAGCTTCCCGCTGTAAATATCACTTGAACAGATCAGCTTGGTCCTCAGGGTCATGGTAGGGTTTCATTCTCAGTACATGGACCAGGTCTCTTGTTTGGCGTCTCCTGGTTGGTTGGTCCACAGGTTCAACTTCGAAGGTCACGTCAGAGAGTTCCCGAGTAACCCTGTATGGCCCGAAGTACCTTTTCATCAGTTTTTCTGAGAGTCCCACCTTTCTTATCGGGATGAAAATCCATACCAGGTCACCGACGTTGTAATCCATTGCCTCGTACTTTGAGTCATATCTGGACTTGTCCTTTTCTTGGGCTTTCAAGGTTTCTAATCTTGCTAGCTGCCTAGTCTTTTCGACTCGCGAGGCAATCTTCTGACTGTAATCCTCTAGGAGATCTTCATGCGGATTTGAGAAAAGAGTGTCTACAGTTTTTTCGGCTTCGCGTCCATGGATCAGTTTAAAAGGGGTAAAACCTGTCGTATCTTGTTTTGCCGTGTTGTAGGCGAACGTGACGTAGGGCCGGATTACGTCCCAGTCTTTCTGTTCAACACTTACATACATAGCGATCATGTTGGCTAAGGTTTTGTTTAACCTTGTGATACGCTGTCGTGAACCGATGTATCGACGAGCATTGATTGGTGAGTTTCGCAATCAACTTGGATTAGAATACTCGTCCTCAGTCCGTGATGATTTCTCTGGGGGCTCCGTGCTTGAAAACAACATCTTCCATTAAGAACTTGGCTGCTTCTTTTGCTTCCCCTGTGGGTAAGGCTTTAGTAAAGGCATATCGAGTAAGATATTCAGTACAGACTATGATCCATTCATTACCAGTATCAGACTTGGGAAATCTTCCAAGGAGGTCCATTTCAACTCTCTGAAAAGGGGAGGTTGCAGGAGGTATGGCCTTAAGTAGTCCGGGTGGCTTTTGAGTTGATTGTTTCTTTCTTTGGCACTCTTTACAATGAGCTGTTGGGAGAATTGTAATAATCACTCTATATTAAAACATAAAACTTCTTTATTGAAGGCACAAAAACAATGAATTTAAATTTTTAAAATAAATCTAAATAACTCTTACACCTAAACGTCTCCACATGTACTCTCTCCCACACCACTCAAAGAAAATACACATATATATCCGTATATACACTCAACACCACAGAATAAATTAAGTCACAGATTAATTCAATCACAGAATGAAAATTAATATTTTAAATAAATAACATCAACAAATCTCCCCTTCAAATTTTCAATTTTCATTTTTCAGAAATAACTCCACCACTTATGCAGTTCTTAAGCTTGACAGCATCCACAGTCTTGGTGAGATGGTCCGCTTTCATTTCTTCTGAAGGGATATGCAAAACTTCAATTTCTTCATCTTCCACAATTTTTCTAATGAAGTGGCACTTTCTATTCAAGTTCCTCGTACTTGCTTTCATATTTTTTTACTTAATCATTGAAATGGCATTCTGGCTGTCACAATAAACAGTAATTTGATCTTTCAAATTAATCTTCATTTCTCTAATGATGTTACGTGTCCAAATTAATTCTTTAATTCCTTCAGATAAGGCTTCCAATTCACTCTCTGCAGTTTACAAGGCAACAGATCTTTATTTATTACTCTTCCACAATTAAGTAAATTGTTTCCCATTTCTATAACAAAACCAGAATACGATCTCGCATCAGCTGTTCTGTCCCAACTCGCATCAGTATAAGTTACAGCACTTGAATCTCCCCTAGAGTAGATCAATTCATAGTTCATAGTTCTCTTTAAATATCTTAATATTTTCTTCAATCCATTCATGTGAACCTCTCCAGGATCTATATTAAATCTACTCATATTGCTTATAGCATAAAATATGTCCGGTCTTGTTCTAGTTGCTATGTTAATCAACTTTCCAACAATTTCTTGATAGTATTTTTGATCAATCGATTTAATATTCTCAAATAAATCATAATTTGTAGAAATGCATAACGGAGTTTTCGAAGGATTGCAATCATGCAAATTATAGGTTTCCAATATTTCTTCTATATATTTCTTTTGATTTATAAAAATGCTATGATCCCTATATTCAAATTCCATTCCAAGAAAGTTTTTCGCAGCTCCTAAATCCGTGATATCAATTTCTCTTTTTATTTTTTTCCAAATACATATTTTCCTCAAAATCATCACCAGATCCTACACTAAGTATATCATCCACATGAATTCCCAGATATAAGAAATGATTTTTAAAATTGCTATAATATAAACATGGATCATTCGCAGATTGTTTCATTCCGGCATTGGTTAATAATTCATCTAGTTTCTTATTCCACATTCTACTTGCTTGTTTTAGCCCATAAATACTCTTCATCAGATAACAAATATTATTGTTTCCTTTTTCAAATCCAGGAGGTTGAAGCATAAAAATTTCTTTTTCTAAATCACCATATAAAAACGCTGTTTGAACGTCCTTTTGTTGAGGAATAACATTTTTTAGTGCAGCTATTTTTATTAGAATTCTTATGGTTTCAGGTCTTATAGTTGGAGAATAAATTTCGTGGTAATCACTACCCAGTATTTGATCATATCCTGTAGCTACTAGCCTCGCTTTGAAGTTTTTAATTGATCCATCACTATTTTTCTTAATTGAAAAAATCCACTTACTTTTGATCAATTTTTTATCTTTAGGCTTATCTATTAATTTATAAACTTTTAACTTAGTAATCCTTTGCATCTCATCTTCCATGGCTTTAATCCATTATTCTCTATTATCAGAATTCAGTGCTTCTTGGTAATCTTTCGGACATTTAATTTCATAAGTTCTATCAGAAACATTTTCCTTATTCTTCATTAGTCTTAATCTTTCAGATCTCCTCACTCCCCTTTTTATAAGTTCTTCTTTTTCGGTTTCTCTCAAACGAAGATCTCGTTCTTTTCTCATTTCTCTCGTCATTCCTGGTTCTGGTCCTCTTCTACGTGGAGTAATTATTTCATCAGGAGGTATTTCTTCTATTTCATTCAAATCTACATCATTATCATCTTGAGGAATATGTTCATCATCGATGTTAAAGTTTCTACTTGGTCTTCTCTATCACCACCAGAGTCTTCATTCCCGTGAGAAATCAAATTTGGGTCTTCTCTACTAAAAAAGAAAAGTTCATTTTCATCAAGATTTCTTCCACTATTATTCATTAAATAATATCCTAGTTTATATTCATTAAAATTAATATCTGATACTTCATGTATTTCATTCATTTCTGATAAATATATTCTATAACCTTTTCTTATCATACTATATCCCATCATAATCCCTTTATGAGCTTTTGGTTCCATCTTCTTTCTCTTTTCTTTTCTTATATGAACATAAGCTTCTCGCTTCCGAACCTTTTTAAGTAAACAATATTTGGTTTCCATCCCTTGTATATCTCGAAAGGAGTTGTATTCGTTTCTTTAATTTTAATTCTGTTATTTATATGAACAGCTACTTTAACACTTTCACTCCAAAATTTTATAGGTAATTTAGAATCAATTAACATGGTTCTTGCTGACTCAACTATGGTTCTATTAAATCTTTCGGCTTTTCCATTACTTTCAGGAGTATAAGCTGTGGTGAATTCTTGTTTGATGCCCTTACTAGATAACCATCGCCTCAAATAATTTGAAATATACTCTCCTCCATTATCATTTCGAATTCTCTTTAATCTCTTTCCAGTCTGTCTTTCTTCTTGTATAATCAAGTTTATCATGGAATCTGCAGTTTGAGATTTATTAGCAATTGGTATAACGAAAGTAAAATTACTATAGTCATCAACAATAGTAATGAAATACTTATATCCAAAAGAATCATTCAAAGGTCCAACTATGTCGGTATGCCATAGATCCAAAATATTTTCAGATTGTTTATATTGAATACTTTTGTAAGATTTTCTATGTATTTTTCCTAATGTACAAGACTCGCAATTCCCTTTGATATTATGTAAATTTTTCAATCCTAATACTTTTGAATTATCATACATTTCTTTCAATTTCTGAAAATTAACATGAGCAAGTTTTTGATGCCATAGCATATCATCTACTTCTGCTTTTCTTGCTATTTCCATAATTAGGAGTCCCTCTACTTCAAATTTATCACCATTTCTTTTTGCCTCATATAAAATATCACCATTTTTATCTATTACTTCAGCTTTGTTCTTTGTAAACAATACATTAAAATCATGATCTATTATTTTTGTAACTGATAATAAATTTTCTCTCAAATTAGGTACATGCAAAACATTTTCAACTTTTATGAATCTTTCACTTATATTTGACTTCATTCTTATTGATCCAATTCCTGAAGATTTCATTATTGCACCTTTTTCAGCTGTTGCTATAATTCTTTCCTCCTCTTTATATTCTATAAATAGTTTTTTTTTTACTAACCATATGACTAGAGGCTCCAGAATCCATATTCCATCTAATTTTATCTTCCTTTTGTTCTTCCTCTTCGTAATTGTCTTCATTTGTTTCTATCACATGACTTGTAGATTCACTATTATTTTGTCTGTTTATTCCTCTTTTAGGCCCATTATAATTATACCTTGCATGACATTCATTTCTATACTTTTTACATATTGTCGATTCATGCCCAAATCCTCCACATTTAAAACATTTTATCTTATTTCTACACTCTTTAGAGATATGACCTATCCTTCCACAGTTATAGCATTTAATAGCAAAATTTCGTCTTCCCGATCGGCCTTCTCTAGCTTTAGATGCAATCTCCTGTTTTTCTACTTTTTCTAGTTTCCTATATTTTATTTTTTCTTCAGTTTCCTTTAAAATTTGTCGTATTGAATTCATATTATTTTGTTTGTCAGATTTTATTATTTTTGCATCAAAGTCAAATTCTCTTCTCAAACCTTCTAAAACAAAACAAATCAATTCTCTATCTTTTATTTTATCTCCTGCTTGAATGCTTCTGCTCTTTATAATCACTGCTCTATTCAAGTAGTCATCAACTGTTTCATCTTCCTTCATCTTCAATTTTGATAATTCTATTCTATTTTTCATCTGCAAGTCTTCATTTTTAGATGCCATTTCTTCCTTAATGCTATACCATAATCGTTTTGCACTTCTTTCGCTCGAGTATTTTAGCACTTGAGTGTCATTCATTGTTCGGTTCATTACATTTCTAGCAATGGCATTGTTATCATCCCAATCTTCCCAGATTTTCACCTTTTGTTCGAAATTTTCATCTTTGGTCTCTTGAGGCTTTTCTATTTCTTTTCCTTCTATTATTCGTCTCCATAATTTCAATCCTCTTAATTCGCTTTCTATTCTGTTTGCCCAGATCAAGTAGTTATTGTCTGAAACCTTTCTATTCGAGATAAGTTAATAAAATTTTGCATCTTTGCTTTTTCTAAAAATTATTCAATCAATCTTGATTTGCATCAATTTTTAATCAACCGCTCTCTACTACCAATTGTTGGGAGAATCGTAATAATCACTCTATATTAAAACATAAAACTTCTTTATTGAAGGCACAAAAACAATGAATTTAAATTTTTAAAATAAATCTAAATAACTCTTACACCTAAACGTCTCCACATATACTCTCTCCCACACCACTCAAAGAAAATACACATATTTGTCGTATTGTAATTTTTCCAAAGTTCAATGTCTGGAAATGACAATTAAGCAGTCGTTTGTGGCTGTCTCCACCTCAATAATTCTCTCTTTATTTTTTTCAAATCTTTTTTAAGCAAAACAAAAATTTACATACACCATTTAATTAAATCTTTAGTAAAAAAAATAAAATAAAATAAAATAAAATTTACATTCTATCATTCAAAATGTATCACTACCCCCCACAAAAAAAAAGAAAAATTTGTATTAAATTTTCTTCCTCAACGGAGGTTGGGAGGGGATGGAAGGTAAAGGATGAGATACATTTCGAAGGGGAAAGAAGAGAGAAAAAAAAAAAGAAAAGAAAAAAAAATGCAAAAATTATATTACACAAGTAATTGTATTTACACAAGAAACTATATTGTTAGAGGCAAAAGGCGACCAAGGCCTGTTAGGTGGGGAATTCACAGGAAAAGGTGGCCCTACAAAACCTAACTAACATAATGCAGACAACTGGGGAAAAATTTCTAAACATCGAGCACTACATGTTTACATACCCTCATACACATAGGTATAATCCCATTCAATAGCAACTTTTATTGCTGAATGGAAGCATGCAAAATTTAGGGTTAGTAGTGGAAAAACTTGCCTGTTAAGCTAAGTGCCCAAGCATTGTTCCAGGTCCTCTTCTTGAAATGGAAAAATTGTGTGTAGGTTTTCCTCGGTATCTTCAATTAACGGAATTGGAAAACTGTCACCCATTAATTTTGAATTTAATTTTCTAAAGTCAATACATAGTCTAGTCTTATCACTTTCTCCCTTTTTACGGGCTATGGTTACTGGCGAACTATATGGTGATGAAGCAGGCTTAATTATGCCATATTTCAACAACTGACTAATTTGTTCTTTAATTGTTCCGTTATCCTTTAGATTATGTCTATAAGGTCTGAGACAAACAGGAGTCTTATCTCTGAGTGTTAGTCTCGGGGGATCTACCTTTAAAGGTCTAACATTATACTTATTTTCACCAAAAATATCATCATAGTCATTCATCAAAACATGGAAATTATTTCCCAGTCTGACGTCATTATGTATATAACTATCTTCTGAGTTTGGTAAAGGCAAAGGTCGGAAGTTTGGTTGATAAATAGGTCTCGATTTAAAACAAGAAGGAAAATATATGTTAGATTGATTTATAGTTTTACCTATGGCATGTACATTTTATATACGATTACATTTCCCTGATAGTTTTAAACAATAATTGTGTTTGTTGCAATATTTAGTAGACCTAACAAGACTTAAATAATTTTTAGAATTATCATATTGTAAGGCATCAAGTTCTTCTTTAGAAAAAGTATAATCAAAATTAGATAAAACACCATCATTTTGCATAATAACATTTTTATCAAAATCAATCTTCAGTTTAAAATATTTTAGGTACTTTGTGGACATTATCAAAAAGTTCAAATTTGGATTATCAATAATATAAAACAAAATATTTTTAGTTATATTTCCAATTTTTATATTCAAACAAATCTGGCCTTTTATGTTAACATTATTAGATACAGTACTTATTTTATCGTAACTAGAAATATTTATGTTATTTGAAAAATTCTTGGCCAAAAAATGAGTAGGTAAGATATTAATCTCACTACCTGAATCAAAAAGAATCATAAACATACCCAGGAACCATGAGTCTGCTGTCCCCACATCCGCTCTGATCCCCGGGCACCGTCAATATCCCACTTGGTCTTGATTACCGGGGTTCGACGCACTTTGTAGGCCGATGGATGAAGTCCCAGGATGGCCAGGTTCGTGGAGTTGGCCGGCGTTGACATCTCCATGCTGCGGCGTGATAGATCGCCACCGCGAGGCCATGTTGGGGCGATTTCCTCCAGCAAAGTTGTTCCTCCGTCCATTATTCCATCTTCCGTCCCTTTTTTGAGTTGTGTGCTCCAATGATTCGGCAATACGAAGCCAGTCCTCTAAGGAATGTGGCGAGGAAGCAATCAGAAACTTCTCGAGTGGGCCGGCACCAGATGTAAGAGATTCCAAGACTAAATCCTTTGGCATGTGTAGCTGTGTGCCAATTTTTATCTTTTCAAGATAATAACTACGAACTGATTGCATCTCTTGCTTAGTTAGTTGCCAAAACTTTTTATGTAGGCCGCGTTCAAACTCTGGGAAGAATGTCATCATCCTAGAATGTAAATCTTCCAAGGTGTCAATTTCGTCACAAATTGTGGCATAAATCTCAAGAGCATTGCCCTTAAAGAGAGTGGGTATCATGAAAAGAGCATCTTCTTGTTTGATATTCCGGAGCTTGATCTGTTGGTTGAAAACCTTCAGCCATTGTGAGTATTTAAGCCCTTCTTCAAGGTTAAAGCTTGGTATCATATCTTTGGGGTAATATTCCATATTCGAATTTTCTTTGAGATCAGTTTTATTAATAGATGAAGTATTTTTTGGGCTTGCCTTCCTCTTTCCCATGCCCTAAGATTAAATAAAATTTCCGCGAACAAGTTCGAAACCTGTCGACTATTTGTCGTATTGTAATTTTTCCAAAGTTCAATGTCTGGAAATGACAATTAAGCAGTCGTTTGTGGCTGTCTCCACCTCAATAATTCTCTCTTTATTTTTTTCAAATCTTTTTTAAACAAAACAAAAATTTACATACACCATTTAATTAAATCTTTAGTAAAAAATAAAAAATAAAATAAAATAAAATTTACATTCTATCATTCAAAATGTATCATATATATATACACTCAACACCACAGAATAAATTAAGTCACAGATTAATTCAATCACAGAATGAAAATTAATATTTTAAATAAATAACATCAACATGAGCGACATACTTCTGTATGTCCCGGAGAAGTCCTGGCCAGAAATATTTGTTTTTAACTCTCTCATATGTCTTAGAAAATCCAAGATGACCTGCTGTGGGAGCGTCGTGTAAACTTTTCAGTAGTTCTAAGCGTAAGTATTTGGGAATAACTAAAAGGTGTTGGTTTCCCAGGGGGTCGAAATTCTTTTTGTATAAGGCTCCTTTTAGCATTTCATATCCTTTCGATTCGGCACCAAATCTTTCTGTTTCTTCTATCAATTTACTAATTTTAGGGTATTTTCTTTGTTCAGCCTCGAAGCACCTCAGAGCAGTTATTGAGGGTATATCATCATCCTCATCATTGTATGCTTCTTCCGATTCAAGTTGGAGAGGATCTCGAGAAAGACAGTCGGCATCTTGGTGTTTGCGTCCACTTTTATAAACAACCGTTACATTGTATTCTTGGAGTTTTAAAGCCCATCTTGCTAGTCTTCCTGTCGGGTCCTTCAGGTTAGATAACCAGCAAAGAGCGTGGTGGTCAGTGACGATGACAAACTCACGGCCAAAAAGGTACGGTCGAAATTTGTTGATGGCCCATATTGCGGCCAAGCATTCTCTTTCCGTTGTTGAGTAATTCTTCTCCGCCTTAGATAAAGTTCTTGAAGCATAACCAACTGGCCGCTCTTTCCCATCGTTGATCTGTACGAGAACAGCTCCAATTCCATAACCGCTGGCGTCAGTATGAAGCTCGGTTGGCAGTTGTTCTTCGAAATAGGCAAAAACAGGTTCAGACATCAATGCTTTTTTCAAGGAATCAAAAGCATCCTGTTGGTCAGAGTTCCACGTGGATTTATTATCTTTTTTGAGGACTTTGTGTAGAGGAGCAGCTTTCTCGGCAAAATTTTCGATAAATCTACGATAATAGGAACATAGGCCAATGAAGCTTCTCACATCTGTTATAGATTTTGGGGTCGGAAACTTGGCGATAGCCTCAATCTTTTCTGGATCGGGATGAATACCTTTACTATCGACGAGGTGTCCAAACACTCTGATTCGTTTGGTTCCGAAAAGGAACTTTATAGGGTTGAGGCGTAGCTCGGTTTTGTCGAGACATTGTAGTGTGATTTCAAGCCGGTGTAAATGTTCGTTGAACGATTTGGAATACGCCACGATGTCGTCTAAATAACAGAGGGCCATCGTCCATTTCAGGCCTTCCAATATCTTGTCCATCATGCGCTCGAATGTTGCAGGGGCATTGCACAGGCCAAAGGGCATGACTAGGAATTCGTAGAGTCCGTCAGGGGTAATAAAGGCAGTTTTTTTCTCTATCTGCTTCGTCGACTTCTATTTGCCAATATCCTGAACGAAGTTCCATTGATTAATAAAATTTGGCTCCTTTCAGGGAGTCAAGTGTATCATCGATTCGGGGTAGTGGGTAAACGTCTTTTTTAGTAACTTTGTTTAGTCGTCTGTAATCCACACAGAAACGCCAGTTACCATCCTTCTTCTTTACTAAAATAACCGGCGATGACGATGGACTTTCTGAATGACGTATAATCCCGGCGTCTAGCATTTTGTCCACTTCCATTTGGATTGCTTGGCGTTCTGTAGGGTAGACTCGATATGGTCTATGCTTAATAGGCTGATGGTGTCTAGTTTCAATTTTATGTTTGGTTACTGAAGTTTGCTTTACTGGCTCATTATTTTTATCAAATATTTTATCATATCGTTTTAAAATTGATAAGATTTGAGACTGCTGCTCTTCTGATAAATCATCACTAATTAATTTTGTAAAAATTTAAAGTCACTTTTATCAGCATGACTGGCATGATTCGCATTTTTCGCCTCCTTATTAAATTCAGGGCATTCTGAAATAGCCGTCAAGTTATTTTCTTCAACCCTTTGAATTTTCCCAGGCACATTCCCTTAGGGACTATTTGAGCTGTGGTGCTAGAATTTACGATCCAAAGTTTTCCTTTATTATGGGAAGGCCTGAATAATGCACAGGGAAGTGTTAACCCTTTTCCTATTAATACCTTTTTCGAAGGTTCAAAAAGTACCTGATTTTGCCCATTAAGCTCATCACTCATAACATTTATTAGTTTGGTAGATTCGGCTGGGATTACGACGCTTCTGCTGACCACAACCTTTCCCATGGAATCTGGTGAATTTAGTACATCTTTGGCCGTCTTCCAATCTGATTTCGGCGCGTCCACAATCAATCACGGCATTTGATGCCTCTAGGAAATCCCATCCGAGGATAATACTTGGGTTACTATTAGGGAGGACGATAAACTCAAGCGGCTGTTCCAATCCATTGATGCTCAAGCTGATTGTGCATCGGCCGATCGATGTAACATTCTTGCCATCAGCAACTTTCAGAGTCATTCCGCTATCCTTCAACATGGTATTTTTTAATTGTCGTCTTAATCCATCAGAGATAACTGAAAAAGGGGAACCTGAATCGACCAGAGCAGAAAATGCAATGTCATCAATGATGATTTCGACATAATTTTGTTGTAATTCAGCGGCTGTCGACGATGGAGGGTTTTTCACACCCGCGGCTTCCCCTTCGAAAGAAGACGCGACGCTTAGTTTTTTTTTTTTTTTTCTAGATTGTAGCGGCGTGGGGATTGGCTTGTATGGCGGCCTGGGGGAATGGACTGGCGTCTTGGGGATCTTCCTCTGTTTGGATACGGCGATTGTATGCGGTAGATTTGGCTTCTTATAGCTTGGTGGTTACCCATTTGAGATTCTTGGGTGCTTGGTGCATGTCCTTCGGGCCTCTGCGTCCATTGTCGTCGTTCTCTACAATATCGCTTAACATGGCCTGGGCGGCCGCAATTGAAACATATTGGGATGTTGTCACGCGTCCTCCATTCATCCGTTCTTCGTTGTGGCGGCCTATATTGGTGTTTGGGTAGGGTACTGACGTCGTGGAACCTGGTTGAATGTACGTGTTTGGTTGGGGTACGACTGTCGTGGCGGAGGCCTTTGAATATGCTTCGAAATTGCAGCTACGTTTTTTTCAATCTCTTCTCGGATAATTTCTTTCAGAGAAGATGGTTCAGAGGCAGTTGACTCCGGATTTAGTGCGCGATGAACTTCTTCACGCACGATGCGTCGGATTAAGTCTTCCATTGATTCAGAGTCTGCTGAATCGATGGCGGCAACATTCGGTAGTCTGTCGAATACTACACGTTTATTTACACGTTTTTTTATTTGAAGCTTCGATTTTTCGACACCATTTGATGAACTCATCGATAGTTGCAATGTCTAAAATGATTATTGACTGATATATCTCCTCCGATATTCCTTTCGTCAAGTGTGCGACTATTTCATTTTCCATCATTGCCGGATTCACTTTCCTGCACAGATGGAGAACATCTTGAATGTAGAAATCACTGGTCTCCTCCTTCCCCTGAGCGCGAGTTTTGAGGTTCTCTGCGAGCTGATCTTTTTGGGTGACATGATGTCCGAAATTCTGAGAAAACATTTTCACAAAAATATCCCATGAATTAATTCTCTCTTCAACATTTTCGTACCATCTGTGCGCTGTTCCTTGGAGTAAAAAATAAACATTTGCGAGGCACATTGAATCATCCCAGCAGTTGTAGCGAGCGACGCAATGGTATTCTTTCAACCATTTTTCTGGATTCTGGTTGCGTTCTCCAGTAAAAATAGAAGGGTTTCTAAAAGGTTGAAAGTGGTACTCACACATTTTTGTCTGTTCCTCTTGCTTGACCATAGCGATGTTTTGTTCAAGTTCTAGTCCTTGTAGTCTTCGGCTTCTTCTAACGGCTTGGCGTCGAGGGAATATTCCAGCTTCTCCACCAGTTGTCACGGTAGTGATAACGAGTATAACAAAAGTTTAAGTAAAACTAATTTATTGATTAGAATGATAACTATTTCTAAAATGTTATTTACAAGTAATAATATACAAGCATGGTAAGGGGTAATGACTATGCAAATATTTATGATGTGATATACAACAGAATATTTAAAATAATTATTCAGTGACAATATAACTATTAATATATACAGTTATCAGCGTCATAATCAATTCTTTCTTAATCAATTCTGTCACCGTTTGCTTTGTGAATGGAATAAATACCCAAATATGGCCATTTCTCATAACCATCGGTGGTTCAGTGGTAGAATGCTCGCCTGCCACGCGGGCGGCCCGATTTCGATTCCCGGCCGGTCCCTTTTTTTTACAATTTTTAAAACTCATTTATATATTATACAAGAATGACAGCCACGGCGCCAATTTATAATTGTAACGAATAGTATTTGAATAAAAGTATTTAATCGGGTAAAACCCGGGCGTTGCCCGGGTCATTCTGCTAGTATTTTCATATATCACATAATTAAAGTGTAACAGCCCAAAAATATAGGCGTAATTCAATTCGCCAGTTTGTACATCATGTAATATTAAACACGATAATAAAGTTTGATTAAGAGCCCCCCGGCCCCCAAACAGGACAAAGGGTCTCCGATTACAAACCGAAATACAGTTGGATAACAAACAGTTCATCTCTGCCTCTCATGTAGATCACAACCTCCTGGACCTTGTCTTCGTCACTGACCTCTCTCTGAGGTGACATCCAACCTGCCTCGATTTGTAACGAATAACATTTGAATAATAAAAAATAAAAACATTTTTGAAACATACCACTCGGAAAAAATTCATAAAAATAAAAAATATTTGAAAATAATACGAATTGAATTTTCTTTTAAAAAAGGCACTCCCGGGATGCGAACCTATTCTACTATGTACCTGTGTTTGAAACGAAGGCGCGCGCTCTCTCTATAATATAATATAATTATTATTCATATTCATCTATTAAACAGCGTTATAGTAGTAATTATGCAAAAAAAGTATCTATAAAAATAAATATTAAGAGAGGACCTGAATGTTTGACAAAGGTAGACAAAGTTTAAATTACTGAGTGTGAGGACTATTTTCTCCTTGTTTAACATTTGCTGTTGGGTAGATTATTAGCTTATATTGATATCCAAGTTCAAGAAGATGTCATAAAGATGCTAGGCCAAAAAAATGTAACTAAGTGTTCCATTGTTGGCATCGTGAACAAATATTTCTGAAAAGCCATACCAACAATTGAACTTTTACAAAAGTGTACAAAGGAATTAGCTGTCCAGAATCAGTTTCAGATATGTTACAATGGAAAACAATCCCGGCGGGAGGTAGCTCTACTACAGGGCGGTCGTCAAAGAGGAAGCGGAACAACGAGCACGGCGAGGAGGCGGAGAATCGAGCCGACGAGGATGCGGAGAATCGAGCACGGCGAGGAAGCGGAGAATCGAGCACATCGAGGATGCGGAGAATCGAGCACATCAAGGAAGCGAAGAATCGAGCACGGCGAAGAAGCGAAGAATCGAGCACGGCGAGGAAACGGAGAATCGAGCACGGCGAGGATGCGGAGAATCGAGCACGGCGAGGAAGCGAAGAATCGAGCACGGCGAGGAAACGGAGAATAGAGCACGGCTAGGAAGCGGAGAATCGAGCACGGCGAGGAAGCGATGAATAGAGCACGGCTAGGAAGCGGAGAATCGAGCACGGCGAGGAAGCGGAGAATCAGACACGGCGAGGAAGCGGAGAATCGAACACGGCGAGGAAGCAGAGATTCGAGCACACCGAGGATGCGGAGAATCGAGCACGGCGAAGAAGCGGAGAATCGAGCACGGGGAGGAGGCGGAAAATCGAGCACACCGAGGATGCGGAAAATCGAGCACGGCGAGGAAGCGGAGAATCGAGCACGGCGAGGAGGCGAAGAATCGAGCACGGCGAGGAAGCGGAGAATCGAGCACGGCGAGGAAGCGAAGAATCGAGCACGGCGAGGAAGTAGAGAATCGAGCACACCGAGGATGCGGAGAATCGAGCACGGCGAGGAAGCGGAGAATCGAGCACGGCGAGAAGGCGGAGAATGAACACGGCGAGGAGGAGGAGAATCGAGCACGGCGAGGAAATGAAGAATCAATAAACTACATTTATGGTTTTATATATATACAGTATAACCTCTTTAATTCGACACATGATATTTCTACCATGTTTGGATGACCCGACCTACGGCCTATCATATAATAAAACTGTAATTCGACACTATCAATAATCCGACTCTTCCGATAATTCTATATTTTAAAATTCAAATTTAGACAGTTGATTGTTATTCAAATACAACTTTAAGGCTAAAAATGTAATACAGAGACGACGGCGGCAACTGAAAATGTACAAAATATATGTATAGAGCAGTGGGAAAAAAGTAAATAAAGACAAGACCAAATCGAAATAATTAAAAATAAATAGTTTATTAACAAACAAAAATTACAAAAAATCCTTTCAGGTGAGAAACTATAGGCATTGGTAAAATTTATATAAATATATTCGAAATGGAAAAAAAAGAAGTAGTTATTTTGCTCCTCCACATTCTAATGTTCAGTAAGCTATTTCTGGTGAGGAACTAAAGCCATTAGTGAAATGTTTAGATGAATGCATTTAAACTAGAAATAAAAAAAGAAAAAAATCAGAAAATAAAATGGCAATTCAAGTTTTTTATATATCTGGGTTCAACTTTACATGTTTGCTATCCAAAATTATCACTTGATAAAAAGCCACATAGAGCTGTCATGTGTAAACACAGGCTCTTGTAGCAAGAGACCCACTCTAGCAAAGGTTTGGCCTTGAGCATTTATTTATAGTCATAAAAAAACAACCTTAGTGGAAATACGAGTAGATGCCTCTTCAGAATGAAGGGAAGGCTGTTATCAGAAGGAGCCAAAGAAAAACAAATAATACAAAAAGAACGTGTTTTAAAACAAACAATTCGATTATGATAAATAACAAATAAGATTAGATAAGAGCAACATTTGATGGCAAAAAATCTACGGTTGCAAAATTGAATAAATAAAAAATAAATAAATCTATTAATATTTGGAAAATAAAATTAAAACGGTCATGTGAAGCAAAAAATAACGAAAATTTTGGTATATAGATGGATATTTATAGTTAAGTATATTTGGAGGTGATAGCTTCAAACTTTACAACTGAAAACTCTGTTAGCCTATTATCTATGTAGATATCTTTATTAATATAACCTGTAAATTCTCATTTGTATTTACATTCAAAATGGTGACGTCAAAATAAAAACCAAAGAGTGTTCAGCTGGTGGCAGCTGGGGGCAGAGAGATAGGAAATAGCCAACACCCCGATGGGGCCCCCCCTCC
>CP092873.1:70335747-70415171 GCA_030710605.1 Cordylochernes scorpioides | reverse complement strand
CTATTTAACCCAACTGATAGAATTAAATCCAAACAGTAGATAATCTCCTCTTCATCTGCTCAGCTTTCTGATAACAAAGATTTCGAATGGCCACTCTCCTATGAATTATAAATCTCAACTTCTGGCATCAATGAAAAATCTCCCTAGAAAAAATATCTACTTGACACTACCTAATATCTTCTACAGCCACGGTAAATATATCAAAAAGACTTAAGTCTTACACTTAAGACTGACATCACGAGTAGTTAGAGAGATCCTTTGAAGGTTTAAGAAAACCTGGATTAATACTACACACATATGTATTATTTATAAAATCTATATTCTTATATATCATAATCTGTGATAGGGGTTTTTATATAGATAATAATACTGAGTTTAATATTTTGATGCTCATAATCCAAATATTAAGATGAGATTTCGTATATATTGTAACTTTTAATTCTGTTTTGTAAATTCCACGACTGAAAATTAACTCTAAATAATTAATAAAAATAAAATAAAAACTTTAATTTATATACACTAAAAAGGAGAAATTAAATATATTTTATCTTCTGTCATTGAGCAATTTAGATGTATCTGTGTGTAAATAAAGAGCGGCGGGGGACGATCATATTAGAGAAGAAGTAAAAATTTAGTAAACACATATAAAAATTAAGTAACATATAAAAATATCTAATCAGTTGCTACATATTAGATCACATTATGTTAGAATTTCATTATGATTGTCCCACGCCGCTTTTATTTTCACTCAGATACATCTAATTGCTCATGGGATAAGAAAAAAATTTTTTTTTTCTTTTTAGTGAATTTAAAAAAATATTTTTAAAATCTATTTCTTTGGTTATTATTATTACTGTCCTTTGAATATTTCATAACCTAAAGTTTGAAAATTTATTCTAAAATGTTCATTTAATCCCGCGATGTTTTGTAGGTTACTGCTACATCCTTATATACAGGGTGATCCAAAAGTCTTGCACAACTTTAAAAATTAATAACTCCGCGAATGTTTGCGCTAGAGAAATGCGGTAAACACCATTGTGTTCAGGATGCAATGGGGAATTTTAGGGCAATTAATGACAAATTCTAAATTAATTTTAGTTAGAATTAATTCGCTAAATTGCGCTCTATCAGAATCAGAGATTCAGCGGCCAAATTGTTTGATAAATTGAAAATATAACTGATCGACACGTATTTTTCCTTTTTGAATACTAGGAAAAAACACCAATAATATCAAATGATAAATTAATTAAAAACCATTTCGTCAAAGGTAGAATAATTGAATGACGATTTTTAAAATGCAATCCGAGATATGTAAAATAGGTAAATGCAAATTAGGACATTTAGCAAAAAAAAAAAGGAAAAAAAAATATTTTAGATGCTGTTTGCTGGAATACTCTCAGCGATTTAAATTTCGAAGAAAATAAATTTCTAATCTTTTAATTCAACTCTCTCTCAGTATCGTTTATATTTATTTTTGTTCATTTGAAAAATATTTATCTATCTCTGATAATTTATTTTACTCTGGAATGCCCTCACTACAGGATAAAGCACTCTTGGTGAAATTTTTTAATTGCAATTCAGAATCAGCCACTGAAGCTTTACGAGCGTTTCTTATCTGGGTTACCAGCTGACAGCGTCAAACTCAACCCAACAGGCGGCAAAGCATTTTAAAAACAAGGCGCTAAATGCTATTAATGCGGTCTGGGCAATATCGACTAAAACAATAATCAATTCTATCAGATCCTCACTCAAGCTTCTAGACTCAATGGCTCTGTCAACCTTGCTCTACGCAGCTCCAATTGGGCAAACAACCAAAAAAATAAAAAACTTGGTTGACAGGGTACAAGACAATTTCTACGGAGACTTCTAAATTTACCCAGATATACTTCTGGTTTTATTCTACGTATGGAGTGCGGAAGAACGTCACTGGGAGTTACGGTGCTGAAACTTACACTCGGGTTCTGGCTTAGAATTCTAAAAACTAAACAGCTGCCGACTCCCCCATATATGCTTAGCTCAACTATATGAGATATCAAGAAATAGAAATATATATATTGGACTTGCGGAAAGTTTGGCCAACATACTCAACTCAACAGGATTTTCTTGGTTAATTAACTGCAACGATGCAAGGATTATCCGGCAAGAAATACCTTTAATAGCTAAAATTGCAATAGAACAATCTATTCAAAGTGACCAGGCAAAAAATAGAGAATTCTAAATTCTACCCTCACTATAAGTATTTACACAGTTCATTCCGAATTGAAAACTATTTACTTAGCAACTTTCCATTCCCAGTAAAACGCTATATCGCACAACAGAGAATACTATATTCGTTTTTCAAGGAAAACCATACAAACATTTTCAAAGAGGGTGATAAGATTTGTGATCTCTGCAAAGAAAATATGGAAACTGAACTATCTCATTATATCTATGAATGCCAAGATATTAGTGAGGAGAGAAGGACATTCTTTTCAATGGTAGACACCAGCCAACTTAGGTTAATCCAAATGATGTTAACCAGTGCCCAAACAAGCAGACTAGTTGCTCAGGCCCTATATAATTTTTACGAGGCAGTAGGTGTAAAGAGGGAGAAAAGAGAACTTGGAAGCTATTGTTCTTACTCCTCAGAATGATGACGAAACACCGAGGGGCCATCGTGTTTGGTCGACGATGAGATTGCGGAGCTGGTAATATGGATGGCTGTGCTGGAGTAAACCTCCTTTTTTTGTGTCTGGATGCTATATTTATGGCGAACTAAATAACTTAGTCCCTATTTCCGCTCCGCGCTTATGAATTGAAGACTTGGGCGATGACGTCGACCTTTCATATCAAATCTTACTTTTCCTTATTATTAATAATTGTATATAGTTGTGGAACTACTGGTTTCCTGTGCTGCTCTTTTCTGATATTGCACCTTGTACGGAGAATCTGTATAAGACTAATGTCTTAATAAAGACTTTGTGTGTGTGTGCTTTACGAGCGTTCGTGCCTTTAAAGGTATTCGAAGCGGTAAAGGACCCATGAGTTGCTACTCTCTAAGGTGAATGATAAACATTTTGAGAAGACTGGATCTCTTGAAGCAAAACCTCGGAGTGGAAGACCATCGACATGCAAGTCAGTGGTTGCTACAGTTTCGCTGATGTTGAAGCTATTGAAACATCTATCCACATATGGAGAAGTAAGTGCTCGACAAGTTTCTCGACAAACGGGGATTTCGCATGGAACAGTTTGGAGAGCACTAAGAATTTTTCTTAAAAAATACCCTTACAAAATTCAAAGATTTCATGAGCTAAATGTCGGCGATTTTGAGAAGCGTCAAGAATTCGCTGCATGGGTTTCCGGAAAATTGATATTGATGAAAATTGACTGTCGAATGTTCTGTGGACCGATGAAGCTCACTTTTCTCTAAAAGGAGAAGTTAACACTCAAAACAGCCGCATTTGGCAACAGAAAACCCTAGGATTTTTACAGAAATGCCATTTCATCAGTCCAGAGTTACAGTTTGGTGTGGGTTCACTTCTTCTTTTATTATTGGACCATATTACTTCTAAAAAATCGATAGAAGGAATTTTGAAACCGTTTCTGTAACTGGTAAAGGTTTGTTCAACTTTCGCGGCGCGCGAGAGAAAGGTTTTGCATATTGCAGGGCAGACAAGCACTACGCTAAATAACATTCATGCAAGATGGAGGACCTCCTCATATCTCCCGCAAGTGCCGAACAATTGTTGAAGGATACATTCGGTGAAGATTGTGTGACAAGTCGCCACTTTATACATCAGTGGCCTCCAAGATCACCAGACTTGACGCCTTGCATTTTTTGGCTATGGGAGTATATTAAGCCGCGTGTTTATCGATGCCGGCCTCCCACATAGGCCATGTTGAAGGCTTCTATCAGACGGCACATTTCATCAATTTCCACAGATATGTTATTTAATGCTGTCCATTCTGTCATCTATCGTCTGCAGGCGGTGTTTGAGAATGAAGGGCGCCACATTGAGCAAGGATTGTGACCTTATACAAGAGAGAGGTAGTTACCTCATGTGTTATATAAGCTGCCATGTATATTCTATTCTACCAATATTTTGCAGCTCTTTATGTTGGGTTATGGGGATAATAAATACTGTCCTCAAATCTTGACTCTTTTTTTTTCGTCATTTGTTCACATCTTATATTATGTCGTGCAGACCAAAGTGTTATAATTCTCGAATAACACTGGTACACACAATTTTACCCCTTATGTTTAGTTTATCGCTTTTCGATCATTAGAACAAATATCATAAGGAAATATTATCTGTACCCCCCCAACTTTAGAAATTTTGCGCAAAAATAATAATACAAAATGATTTTACTACCAAGTTATTCAACGCAAAAGGTCAATCTAAAAATGAGTTTTAATCGAGGGGACATATTTTTAAAATTTTGTACAGTATAATAAGGAATGATAACATTTGGCAAGCCCATAGGATATTTGGAATAAAGTACGACAAATATATTTTGTCACCCCTCTCTTTATTCAACTTGTTGGATCATGACAAATTTCCAGTTAAATAGTCAAGTGTCTAAAATATGTCAAGAAACTATACATTTTTTATAGCAAGAAATCTTATTAGTAGTGCCATCATTGTATTAACATTTCAAAATATCGTGTATTGA
Source organism: Cordylochernes scorpioides (assembly GCA_030710605.1). Classification (NCBI taxonomy): domain Eukaryota; kingdom Metazoa; phylum Arthropoda; class Arachnida; order Pseudoscorpiones; family Chernetidae; genus Cordylochernes; species Cordylochernes scorpioides. The sequence continues at coordinate 70,410,518 of CP092873.1, read as the reverse complement.
TTTCAGCAGTGTTTTTCAAACATTCAATATAATCACAAAACGAATCTAAAATATAATTTTTTTTTTGCTACATGTTTTAATTTGCATTTACCTAATTTACATATCTCGGATTGCATTTAAAATTCGTCATCCAATTCTTCTACTTTTGGGAAATGGTGTTTATTAATTTATCATTTAATATTATAAGGGTCCTTTTTATGTATTCAAAAAGGAAAAATACGTGTCGATCATTTATATTTTTCAATTATCAAACAATTTGGCCGCCTGAATCTCTGATTCTGGTAGAGCGCCATCAAGCGAATAAAATTATAACTAAATTCAATTTCGAATTTTTCACCATTTACCCTAAAAACCATGCATCCTGAACACAATGGTTATTACCGAATTGCTCTATCGCTAATATTCGCGGAGTAATAATTTTTAAAGTTTGTGAAAGACTTTTTTGGGTCACCCTATATATAACAATTTTGATTTTGAAACAACTCTACTCCTTTTTAAGCATTATATATCATTCATAGAAGTTCTTTAAAACTTGCGACTCCTCTCAGATTTTGTTTATTTCCGTAAAAAAACTCGCAGGAATTAAACCAGGGTAGAATTGAATAGAAACACACACACACACACACACTCTGCAGTTTTATTTCAATTTAAACCTCAAACTTCCCTCAGAGATGTTTACTTTGTTAATATCAATCCACAAAACTCTCGTTTGTTTCTCTTCACCCAGGCATGGGATAAACGTGTGTGAAGTGAAGCAAAATCTTTATAAAGATTTCACACAGTTCATCTCTTTAAAACACAAAACTGATAGAAAGTTATATCTATCACTTATTTTAAGATTCTCAATATGATCAAAATAAAGCTCTTATTTATTTACAAGGACCTTAGAAGATCTATAAATTAATTTGATTAATGTTTGGAAGAGCTAAATTATTTTGTATGTGTGCTCTGTTTGATATTCTGATAGGTTTGTATATGTTCTTCAGTGATATTGTAGCTTTCAATCTTGGACATTTACTTAAAATGATGTTCCTTTAGTAAAAAAAAAAACAAACTCTAATCCTAAACTATATATTAACTATAAAGTGTAGTAAATCGACTTCCTATTACGTCTCTTCTTCTTGCCGCAGCAGCCCCCCATGGTGCTCGCTTGATTGCTTTGGTCTCAAAAGATCGCTCAGATCACAAAGATCGCTCAGATCAACCAAGATCGCACAGATCACACAGGATCGCTTCAAAGATCGCTTCAGAGATCGCTTAGATCACACCAGATCGCTTCAAAGATCGCTTAGATCACACAAGATCGCTTCAAAGATCGCTTAGATCACACAAGATCGCTCAGATAACCAAGATCGCACAGATCAACAAGATCGCACAGATCACACAGGATCGCTTCAAAGATCGCTTAGATCACACAAGTTCGCTTAGAACATACAAGATCGCTTCAAAGATCGCTTAGAACATACAAGATCGCATCAAAGATCCGCTTAGATCACACAAGATCGCTTCAAAGATCGCTTAGATCATACAAGATCGCTTAGAACATACAAGATCGCTTCAAAGATCCACTTAGATCACACAAGATCGCTTCAAAGATCGCTTAGAACATACAAGATCGCTTCAAAGATCGCTTAGAACATACAAGATCGCTTCAAAGATCCGCTTAGATCACACAAGATCGCTTCAAAGATCGCTTAGATCATACAAGATCGCTTCAAAGATCGCTTAGATCATACAAGATCGATTCAAAGATCGCTTAGAACATACAAGATCGCTTCAAAGATCCTCTTAGATCAAACAAGATCGCTTCAAAGATCGCTTAGATAACACAAGATCGCTTCAAAGATCGTTCAGATCTCACAAGATCGCTTAGATCACACAAGATCGCCTTCAAAGATCGTTCAGATCTCACAAGATCGCTTCAAAGATCGCTTAGATCACACAAGATCGCTTATGTCACACAAGATCGCTTAGATCACACAAGATCGCTTTAAAGATCGCTTAGATCACACAAGATCGCTTTAAAGATAGCTTTGATCACACAAGATCGCTTCAAAGATCGCATAGATCACAAGATCGCTTCAAAGACGCATAGATCACAAGGTCGCTTTCAAAGATCGCACAGATCACAAGATCGTTTCAAAGACCGCACAGATCACAAGATCGCTTCAAAGATCGCACAGATCACAAGGTCGCTTCAAAGATCGCACAGATCACAAGATCGTTTCAAAGATCGCACAGATCACAAGATCGCTTCAAAGACCGCACAGATCACAAGATCGCATCAAAGATCGCACAGATAACAAGATCGCTTCAAAGATCGTTCAGATCACACAAGATCACTTCAAAGATCGCTTAGATCACACAAGATCGCTTCAAAGATCGCTTCGATCACACAAGATCGCTTTAAAGATAGCTTTGATCACACAAGATCGCTTCAAAGATCGCTTAGATCACACGATCACTTCAAAGATCGCACAGATCACAAGATCGTTTCAAAGATCGCACAGATCACAAGATCGTTTCAAAGATCGCTTCAAAGACCGCACAGATCACAAGATCGTTTCAAAGATCGCACAGATCACAAGATCGTTTCAAAGATCGCACAGATCGCTTCAAAGACCGCACAGACCACAAGATCGCTTCAAAGATCGCACAGATCACAAGGTCGCTTCAAAGACCGCACAGATCACAAGATCGCTTCAAAGACCGCACAGATCACAAGATCGCATCAAAGATCGCACAGATACCAAGATCGCTTCAAAAGATCGCACAGATCACACAAGATCGCTTTAAAAGATCGCCTTGATCGCTTAGGTCGTTCGCTAGTCGCTTGAGTTGCTCGCTAGATCGCTTCAGTTGCTAAAGTGAGAAAGTCTTTGTTGTGGCGGCCTCAATGGAGAGGGGAGCGGGATAGAATTAAATAATAGAAATTGGACTTTTATAATTTTTTTAATGAATATTTTACTATTTTGTAATAGAATATATATGGGTATATATATATGTCGAATCGTGTCAACTCACTGTGGGATCGTGTCGACTCTCGGTCGACTTGGGGTGTTGAATTACAGTGGGATTGCTGTGGACTCTATGTCGAAATCGTGGCGAGTTGGGTGGATATGATTGGATTGATGGCGCAGTCTTGGTCGAATGGTGGTTTTCCACAGGGGAAGAACGAGCACACCTGGATGGGGTAGAAATAAGACCTTGCGAAAGGAGATGATGAGACTGACTGGAGATATTTGGCCTTTCACATGATGGAGCGGGCACTACCTTGGTTGGAGCCTATGTTGAGCACACCTAGCTCGTAGCACGGTCACCTACATTCCTTTTAACTTCTTGTCCGAGATCATCGTCATTAACTCTCTCGACTTCTCATTGGTGGAGATCCTACCACGTGCTCTCTGATGATTCGCTATCAATTGGTCATGCTTAAAGGTGATTGGTTGTTGATTTGTCATGCTTAACTGTGATTGGCTTAGTACCTCCATTGTCGCCATGATTGCAATCCTCCAGAAGAAGAAGGCCTCTGAACTTAAGTTTTATGGGGGTCCAGGGCAGTGACCTTTACTTCCTGGATGATGCAATCCTGTTAATTGTTCTTTCCCTTGTCGCGAGGCTTAACTTTTATTAATCCTTTTGACGATACATTTTGCATAGATTGCGGTGGGGTTACATATTCCTATATACAGATTATCACATATATATATATTTAGTGAAGAACTTGGTGAGGGTAGGATTAAGTAGACAAGGAGAATATATAAACATTTTCAACAAATATTATTATTTTTGTGTGTTTATGGAAGCGCATATATATTTCTATAACAACATAAGGAACCAAAAATTCAATAAACGTGAAATATCATAAATTTTGTTCATTTATAACTTCCACGGAAATGCATCTAAAACACTTGTGTAACGTAAGAGTTTGAAACCTCTTTATTCGTGGATATAGATTTATATCTGTTTAAATGAAATCATCTATACGATGTCTTTACATGTCATGAAAAATCAAGTTTTATTGTTTTAAAATAACCTTTAATCCACATTTTGAAGAAATTATTTATATTTTAATTTAATAGGTCAGGGTTCTATCATTTAAAATTGACCAACATAAAATATAGAATGGAATTAGATCTGGCTTAGCCACTTTGCCAGCTAAATGTTGGTGTTTTTGGGGGTAAAAAAGAGAAAATGTTATTTAAATATATTTTTAATGTTATCTTTATGCATAGAAACTACAAAAGTAAAATTTATGAATTAAGAAGAAAAAAAAATACAAAAAAGAATCAAGAAGGCACTAACTCAGTTGCCAATTGTTAATTATCATATGCTAGCTAATGTTATCATCATCAATTTATATATATTCATATATCTATATAATTTATTTACATAGAGAAAAATTCTTTGAATTAATATACCTAACACTAAACATCACTTTGGAAGATTGTAAAGATTCCATTTGGTCCCTTATGGATCTCATGGAATAAAGTCTACCCTAGGCTGAAGAGGGTCATAGCCCGAAACCATGGTCTCTAGGTGGACGCTTCTCAGTTTTCCAAAGCTGGTGTTGTGGCTTTGTTATCGACACGAGGTCGCTAGATTTCAGTGATGGTCAATAGCGTCTTGTTTTAAAGTTTATTTTGACGGGAGAGGTGCCCTATTATTTTATATATAAATATAAATGAAGGAATAGTTTCTTTTTTACGATTCTTAATCACGATAATACAAGCTTTCGGTCGCAACAGCCCTTCGATAGGTATAACCACGCTACTGAAACTTAGAAAATTAAAAAAATCCATTGATAAATACATAGGAATAACAACAGTATCACTATAAAAGGAAGATCGAAAAATGCAATATAACAGCGGTATGGTAGAATAAACTGGCGAAACCGCTGGGAGGGTTCACCACTGATGAGTCAGGCCCTCCCATTAATTTTCCATTGCAGTAAGGGTAGTAGAAATTGTTTAATTTCAAAAATAATCTTACGCGTCTAAATTAGTTTCGAATTAAAATAGAAATAAGTATTAAATATGCCAGATAGATATGCAAATAATAAATAACATAATACAGTTAAATCATTACTATGGAGTATTAATTAATGATAACGTGTACTATGGAGGCTATTCTTGAATTCAAAAACCAGTCTAGAGCGAAAGTCAGTTAGAGGTCTTATTAAAGTTTTAACATAATAAAAATTAAATATAGTAAATGAAAGCTAATTGTTGGAAGAGGTAAAGGTAGACGCTATGCGTTTCTTTATTTAAAGATTGTGCAAGTTTTCGGACGGCTCTAAATAAAGAAACACGTCAGGTCTAACTTTGTCTCTCCCAACAATGCTATTCCACAATTCTTTCTGTCGTTATTTGAGAAAAGACAATATATTTCTCTTGTTCTTTAAACTTATTTTCGCTGGTTTTCTTCAATTCACTCTTCAACCTAGAAGTAGAGTAGGCGAACAAGTCTTCTACTAAAATGTAGCAGGCGCTTCAAAATCCTAGTTAGTCTCAAAGCAATGGTCTTATAAAATCTCAACTTTACTTTATTTTCTCTTGAGGTAACCCGGATTCCTGGATCTCGACACTTTATTTCCAACTACCATATATATATAAAATAAATTTACATACGTGACCAGACACTCCTGGTCAAATATAATATAAATATATATACGCAGAGTTATTAAAAAAATAATAATAAAAAAACTCTAACACACTAATAGATCTTTAAAAGGATATTTGAAAATTATCCCGCATGTATTTCTTTTGAAGGAAAAATCGAAATTTATTTTAAGGAGAAATAACCATTATTTCTAACCATAGGGATGAAGTATGAAAGGATGAATTGTGAAGAGTAATGATAAACGGAAAAATAAAGTTTCCAGGGATGGGAATCGAATCCACAGTGTTCCGCTTACCTGGCAGATGCCATGCCCACTGTGAGTTCGATTCCCATCCCTGGACACTTTATTTTTCCGTTCATCATTACTCTTCACAATTCATCCCTTCATACTTCATCCTTAAGGTTAAAAATAATCGTTATTTCTTCTTAAAATAAATTACGATTTTTCGTTTAAAAAAGAAACATTTGCGGTAAAATTTGTCTAACATCGTTCTACAATCATAAGTCGCATTATATTGTATAAATAATTATAGTTTATATATATAAAAGTGTATTTAGTCCGTGGTTAGCACGGGTTCATTATGTGTAGATGATTCTTCAAAAAGAATTGTTGCTCTTATGGTTAAATACATCAATTTGCCATCTTTCTGTCAAATTATTGCGCTATAAAGGTAAGGGATGAGCAATCGGAGACTCTCTGCATCTATTATGGAGTGTGGTAGACAATCAGAGATAAGTGTCATTTCCTATTCTATCAAAGAAACACAGGATCATCCGCATGTCGTGATCCAAGCAAAGTTACCATAGCAACATCACCCAAACGATCGAAGTTCCAAACCAGAAACATGGGAAAACGTCGAACTCGTGGGTAAGTTTTATTTCTTAAACCTTTATATAATTTCTTTAAATATTGTCAATCTCTCACAATTATGTAGAATTATTTTATTTAAAATTTCTTATTATATAAAGGGGATCAATAAGTGAATTCACCTATGAAAGGAATAAACAAACGAAAATAAAAATTCCTTCACACACAGACACACACATATTTTTGTTTTGTAAAATCCCCCTGATTCTAAGCACATAGTTTCTATATGTTTACAATTCAATAAATGCCATTCTTATTAAGGTGAAAATATCAAGCTTCCGGGGATAACTTTGTTTTAAATTGTCCTTTGTCAGCTAGCCGGCGAACAGTGTGTCCATCACCTTGTCTCATTGTAATTTAACTCTCTTCTCAGCAGATCAAATGGGAACTATTCTGAAGATACGAGAGATACAGAAAGAAAGTTCTTTAATCTAATTCTCCTAATGATGTCCTCTTCCAATTTCGATGTATAAGGCCGAACAATGCCATTTTTGGAAGACAACACATTCTCTGAGTAGTTTTCTTGACACCTGCTTTTTATACTTTTTACAAGGTTGTTAATCAGTTCAATAGAAATTAGAGTCTACTCTCTTCGGAGAACAGTCTTGAGCTCATCAAGGCTTCTGGGAGAGGGACAAAGACCGGCTATTTGTCTCCCAAGGGCATCCCAGGCATGTTCTTTCGGATTTAAATCTGGAGACCTGGATGGTCAGTCCATTTTTTGAATCCCGGTGTCTTGAAGATACTGAGCCACCAGGTTCGCTCTGTGGGGACGAGAGTTATCGTCCATTAACACAAAATCTCTGCCTTCTGTGTGAGCCAACGGAAGAACATATTGTTCTAGGATCTCATCACGATACCTTTGACCAGTCAGGAATCCTCATTCAAACACATGAAGATCGGTGCGTCCATTGAGAGAGATGCCTGCCCACACCATCACACCGCCACCACCAAAGTTGTCTTTTTCTCTTACATGTGATGGGCTATATCGTGTCTCTCCATATCTTGTATCGTCGAGAATCACTCTGGAGGCTGAATCGGGATTCATCTGTGAACTTTGCTCTAGTCTTTGTCTGTCCAGTGTTTTGATGCTGACGACTCCAATTCAAATGTGTCCTTTTTTGTAACGGTGATAATTGGGATGCATGCAACTGGGCGTCTTGCATAGATACCAACAGCATTAAGCCTTCTGGATACAGTTTGGGCAGAAATGTTATTCCAGTGACCGATGCAAGTTCAGAAACAGGCATTCTGTATGATACCTCTCTATTGTGTTTGGCAGCTATCGTAAAAATCTGTCATCTTGTGGTGTTGTGGCTTTTAGGCGTCCTGCAACGGGGTTTCAGGAGACATCCTCTTTATCTTGAAAATGTTTCCAGAGGTGTGAGACCACCGTTCTTGAAACATTTAAACAATAGCACGCCACCTTAAAGAATCAGCTAAACGATGCCTAGAAGCCATTGAAGTACAAACGAATAAAATTTGATTTGAACAAAATCGATTAAAAAATGTTTAGACAGCAAAAAGCAGCAGAGTCAGGCGAGAGACCTAGCTAAAGAAACAATAAATGTTAGAGTGGCCGTATCTAAATTGTATATCGGAATAACTTTGAATATTTTCTTACGCATAATGTCAAGTTTAATATGACACTGCTGGTTTGTGCTCAAGTGCCTTAATTCTAAAGTTATGGAGCAAAAACCAGGTGTAACTTAACTTTTGGCCACCAGTGTATTTAGAACTCTATTTTACATACTACCGATTATTTTTTATCGCATGACAACTGCTCATTTATGCCACAAACGGTTGCGTCTATTTTTCTCTTTTTTGATATGTATACAAATTCTATTCTTTATTCGATTACAGAACACATCACGGCCATATAGAAGTTTGATGTTTCTTGTGTTGATGGTGGTGTCTTGTCCATCTCCATGGAAAAGGAGGTGGAGAGGTACCATTGCCCCGTTAGTCAGCCACATTTCAGAGTTCCCTGTTCACGGTTACCGTAGCAGCTCGGGACTCACGACACCGTACTACAGGGACAGTCCCTTACTTGTGCTGCTTCTCCCGCCCGCCACGTAGAAGAGGACTTCTGGGCAGGACTTGTGTTGATAGCTTGTTTAATTGAGTGTACAGAACTTTAGACTTCTACGTTGACTGGGAGCATACTAAAATCTAATCATAAAATTTGAAAAGAAATAGAGTAGTCCATTCCCGACAACTCTCTAGAAGACACATATTTTGTAGATTTCCATTATTATTTGTATTGAGCGACTGTACAAAATGTCAGACTCCTATATTTGGTCTGGAAGTACAGTAGAACCTCCCGGTAAAGGACACCTAATTACAGAGGTAAAGTGTCCTTTAGAAAGAGGTGTCCTCTTACCGGAGAGCTGTTAAATAGTAAAAATAGTAATTTTGCTGATGATAATTGTCCTTTATAGAGAGGTGTCTTCTAGCGAGAGTGTCCTTTCAAGGAGGTTCTACTGTATATGAAAATTAGGCACAAAAATTGAAAGTAAATATAGAAATTAGTTCAGTCTCGAACATCCCGATCTCTTTTTAATGGAACTCGAGTGGATCATTAAGCCACGGAAAAGGCTATGCTTATTTACTCTCGTTTGAAGGAAATATACACATTTCCTTCTGTAGTCTATCCCCCATGTATACACTCTGTAATACATTTATATGTTAAAATATAATTTTAAATAAACGTTGGGTCTAATCAGATATCCTAAACGAGTGAAATCAGCATTTACTTGCGAGAACTATAAAAAAAAAAGATCAGCCAGAAAATAAATTGTAAACAGATTTGACTTCAAGATTCATCTCATTGCCGACTTCAATTAGAACTCCACTAACTTCTACCCATCAAAAGAGAAGAATTAAAGATTAATAAAATCAAAAAAAGGCAAATCTGGACCACTTTCACATGGATTTTTAGATGACAGAACGCCATCTAGTGGAACATCTAAAAGCGCCATCTAAAAGTTCATGTGAACGTAATCAGAATATGCCTTTTTTGATTTTAATAACAAACACTTGACCTTTTTTTATTATTTTATTGTTATTATTTTTCACAATAAAGATTATATGAATTATTAAGTATGATATTATCATAATTATATATGATTGTATAAAAATAAAGGTCGGCTCTCCCGTTAAAAATGACACTAGAATTGAGCGCCATCTATTGCCCGTATCCACAAACTAGGGAACTCGAGTCGGTGACAAAGTCACAACACAAAATGGAGACCATGATTTCGGGATAATGGCCCTCATCAATCCCCCCCCTGTTCTAAAATCACTTTATTAGGTACCGCTCAAGAAGAGCAACCTAGCTTATGTTATTTACAATGAATAATATGAACAGGTTCTTGCAGAAAAAAAGTGTCCAATGCGGGATTCGATCCCGGTTCATGGCTGTCGGAAAGCGACGGTTCATACAGCCGGCCGTCGACTCTTCCTCATCAACCCAGGTCAGGCTTTGATTTCATGGGATTCACGAGGGAGCGAACTAATCTTTATTATCTTTCTTGTGAAATATCATGAAATCAAAGTCCGTCCTGGACTGACGAAGACCATTAGCCCGAAACCATGGTCTCTAGAAGGGCGCTTCTCAGTTTTCCAAAGCTGGTATTGTCACTGACCTGAGTCCGCTAGTTTTCGTAGACAGTCGTAGATGGCTCTAAGATTTAGAGTTTTTTTTTTGTTGGAAGAGGCGATATTTATTTTATATATCAACTTCCTCCCGGCAAAATTTCCAATATAATGTTGGCGATAATTCTCAATGAGAGGCTACCTAGTGAATACACTAGGAGTATTGGGATCATTACACATCCCATGGTAGATCCCCTAAAACCATGGCTAAACTCGGTAGAAGTGGTCTCTAATCAAAGACTCTGTCAGGTCAAGTCATGGAGTCTCTCTATCACCCGAAACAAACATACCATATATTAATGCGTATATGCTATTGACTATAATGTTTAACTGAGGGAAAAGTGTTAGTCACACGGGAAACGAACCTGAGGCACATTGCTGGACTCGAACACAACACAATCTAGCTATCACCCAAGACAGGGTCTAGCCATGTTTTAAGGCTTTTGTTACTACTGGAAGACTCAGCTATCGTACTTGAGAGTAGGAAAGGAAAGTTCTGTGGGCGCAGACGTCGAGGCCGCAGGCGGAGGGACCCCCGGAGGGTGGTAGTGCCTGGACTGGAGGACGAACTCTCGGAGGACGAGAGCGGCACGGAGGAGGAGAGTGAGGAAGAAGAGGACGACCTGGACAGCGCCTTCACCTCCAGCAACCTCTCGGCCGAGTACTGGCAGATCCAGAAACTCATCAAGTACATCAAGGTGGGCCTCGTAGTTCTATTTTATCTATCATGGATGATCATCTGTCGTCTACCATACTTTTAACCGAATAACTAACCACTTACCTCGAGCGCATAGTTAGGTCATGAACACTGGTCACACAATAAAATTGCATCAACTTTTGACGGGAGAGGCGACCTTTGTCTCTTTAGAAATATATCTATTAAAAATAAAAAAGGCATATCCTGACCGTGCTCACATAAGCTTTTCCAGATGGCAGAGCGCCCTCTAGTGTAAATTTTATGGATATTGGTAAGCTATATAATGGTAATGTGAGACATAATTTATTGAAATTTCTAAAAAAAGGGATCTAAATTTATTGAGATACACAACTTTTATAAATATTTGGAGTGTCCTCCTTTGGCACGTATACAATCAGCTACACAGTGAGGCATGCTATCATATAGTTTTTATGGCTTCTTGTGGGATGTTAGAACAAGCTATTTCATTTTTTTATGAAGCTGTTGAAGATTACTTGGCTGTGGATATTGCCAAAATTTCCTCCCCATCATGTCCCATACATGTTCATTTGGGGAAAGATCTGGGGAACATGAAGGCCAGAGAAGGATGTCAATATTTTGAAGGAAGGCTTGTAAAATGTTGGCTGTATGTGGTATTTCAATATCTTGTTGGACAATGTCATTATTAGTCTGCTCAATAAATGGTACCACAACAAGTTGCAACACATCTTCAATGTTAACTGAGCAGTCATTGTGCTCTGAATAAAGGATGAAGGGGCCCTACTTTCATAACTGATACCACCCCACAACATGAAGCCAGGGGTTTTGCTGTATGCATTCTACAATACAGCTCAGATGATATCTTTTAAATAAGTTTCAGCTAACTTTGTCGAATAATAAATATATTCATCATAATTTGGGTTCCCCTATTTATATATTTGTTCATTTACCTCTCAATAAATAATTCAGGAAATCGAGGACTATTCTCTCCCCCCTTGAGCGTACACACAAGTAACTACTTTGTAAGTCGCAAACTATCCTGGGTTAAAAACAAATAAATGTATATCCTGACCAGGCTCACACGAACATTTCTAGATGGCAGAGCGTCAAGAAATTGGGTTGGCCAATTATCACGAAACAAGTTAAATAAACGTTTAGTTTATTTTTGTTCCACTAGATGGCGCTTTGCTATCTAGAAATGCTCATGTGAGCCTGGTCAGGATATGCCTCTTTTTGTTTATTAACAATTAATCCGCCTTCTACATGCTTTCGGATAAGCATTTTAAGGCACAACATCTTTTAGAGTCACCAAGCGCCCGTCGCAATGGAGGGCCAAGGAGAGGGCTGGAGAGGCGCCAAGCAGGGCAGTGGGCACCCCGGGGGAGAAGAGGGCGAGAGCGCCGTTTATGAGGGAACCAAGGCAGCACCAAGCACAGCTAAAGCACCGCAGGCTTCAAAAATTTTTAAGGGATCATTTCAGTGATCAAGATCAAGAGATCAATATTCAGAGATCAATGACTCTTTTTGTTTTTTAATATAGTTATAGGTAAATATTGTTTCCTGTTTATTAGCATCCGCTGATTACTTCTCTACTATCATATGACCTTAATCGACCAATCAGCGTTGAGTTCATTAGTCAAACATGAGATTAAATATAAACACGGGGCTTCGATTCTATGAAATTTCCCTTCTCTCATTTATTTTGACATTAAATGTGTTTTATTTTGTCATTTTATTTCGAAAATTGACATTTTTATGTTTAATCATCATTGAAATTTTGAGATACATGCGTCCAAGGGTTAATGTTCCAGAGAAAGGTTTTTATATTTTGAATATTTTATTTTCTTTTTAGATCAGCGGTATAAATACAGGATAAGAGAACCGGCTATAAAAATGTGCTGAAACGTGTTAACGTCATTTTAAACATTTTCCCAGTTTAGTTGGAAAATAATATTACATGGCGTTTTCTACGCTCCAGGAACCTGAGTTATGAATATCTCTATATTTCAGTCTATACTCTTGAAGTGACGTGATTACAACGGCTGAAAACTAGCAGATAAATGGAGTATGTCGAAATGGAACAAATTGACGTTGAAGAATCTGTAGACAAACACAGCGAGTTTTAAAAAGCTTAAACTTTATAAAGGTTTTCAACTTTTAACTAACTATCTTAAATTTATATTTTACTTTCTCTAAATTATAATTCAGCCAAGATTTTAATAAAGATACATCAATATTCAGTACATATCCAAATTGCCTTGAAGCCTGAAAATTTGCACACTTTCTCAACCCCGATGAAAATGCAAGTGTACAAAATTGTTGGAAATATGGAAGTATGTTAAATAGAAATAAAGTTTCAGAAATCTATATATTTATGAAAATATTCTAAATAGATCCTTGAGTATAAATAAGTCTAAAATAGGTTTGGTAAAACTACTGTAAAACATTTTAGGGACGCCCTTTATAGACGAGTTTGATCACATTGTCCCGCTTCCAGAAATCGCCTCCATCTAAATGCACTCTTTCCGATGAGCGTAATTCTGAAATGGTTTTAACTTGCGAGAATATATTATTTACCATCATAATTTTTATAGTTCAGAATAACATTATTAGGCGCCACTAACCAGTAGCTACTTAATTCATAAATGTACGATGAATAGTTAGGGGGGTACAGGGATTTATCATACGTATACATCAACTAATATTTACAATGTTTATTTTGTAAATCCGGTCTTGTACCATCTGCTGCCTGTTTTATCAGTAGTGTGAGAGAATCATCTGGCTAAATTAATGTTTCGCTATTTTTTTATTATTGTTTTGCTTTAATTTATATTGAACTTGTCTTGGTCTGAGGTCCTTTTTATTTATTATTATTATTATAGTTCTTTAGAAAGAGGTGTCATCTTGCCAGAGAGTTGATATAAGGTTGTCCTAAAAGTTCGTCTTTTTCTTAAAACGTTGTCTTTCTTATTACTTAGCGAATAATATTATTACGGCAAATACATAAGAATACAATTACTTTTTACCTAATACAAAGACATTATACATAACGGCGAATAATATTGGTATTTCATTTTTTGTGCAAGTGTTTGCGAACTTTTGGGACAACCTTGTATTTAGATTTTTTTTTATTTTGGTAATGAAAACTGTCCTTTGTAGAAATGTGTCTGATAGATGAAGTGTCCTCTCCTAATATTTCTGTTATAAAAAAAAGAAAGCGTTTTAGTGTAATTAAGCAACAGACTACTCTTGATCGTACATCTAAATGGTTGCGCCATCTGTCTGAATAAATATCAACTAATTATTAATTTTTAATTATTCCAGAATCAGGAGATGCCTTTTCTTAATTTAAATATCTAATACCATTACAATTTCACTTTTATTTTTACTATTTTTCACATAGTTTGGCGTTCTTACGTCTTTCCGGCCTAAATATCTGTTTCATGATTTTTCAGGATGCCCCAAAGACCAGCTTTTTGGTCGTCGAGGTACAGCTTGCACCACGCTGATGAGGGCCGACAGCCCGAAACGCTTAAGTAGTTAGCTTTTCTTGATTAATCAAAAATGAGTATTTGACCAATTCTGGAATAATTAAAAATTAACGATTATTCTACATTTATTCCGTTAGATGGTGCAAACCATCAGGAACCTTTAGTTTCACGATCAGGGAGTGCCTTTTAATTAATTTATGTATCTGATATAGTACGATTTCACTTTTGTGCTATTTTCACTCATTTCATTGTAAAGTTCTATGCACACCAACAGTGTCTCTGTCTACGTAGAGAAATAGAGGTAATTGACTGGGTGACCAGGTGGGGGATGTGACCGCTACAGTCCTGGCTCTCTGTGCACTCAGGGACTTCAACTTGGAGCAAGCTATCTGTCAGCTGGCTATCCGGGAAGCCGGTGGACTCGAAGTCCTTCTCAACTTGCTGGACTCCGGACGTTTGCGATGTCAGCAAGGATCGCTGAAAATCCTACGGCAGATATCATTGAGCGCCCAGATCCGCGCTGCCCTGGCGGACCTGGGAGGTGTCAGGTCCCTGGTGCGGATGCTGAGAGAGCCCTACACCGACCTGAGGGCCCTAGCTGCCGAGACCCTGGCCAACGTGGCGAGGTACCGCCGTGCCCAGCCTCTCATTCGACGTCACGGTGGCATTCCCCTGCTGGTAATGTACCTTCCGGGAGGGAAAGGGCTTTATTATGTAACAATTATCTGCTTCTTCCACGGAAGATGGCGCCAGCTCATGGGGATCAGCGCATGCGGTGCCGTCCCATCACGTGAGAGCTGTATAAGTTCTTTTTTTCGCCTTTCTACAGCCAGCTAGCTGGAATATGTTAACTAGATAATTTTATTACATTAAATTTTCGTATTCCAAAAAGGAAAGAAATAAAATAGGTAAAAATCCTTTTACTTTTAGTTTCATGTAAATCTTTTAAATTAAATTGGATACATTTACACACATATCCTGACCATTCACCTGAACCTTTTTGTTTTTAATATAAACACCTTACATTTTTCCTATTTTCCTCTATTTTTTTTTCATATAAACAGCGTATTTACGCAGATTTGGCCTTATATACACATTTCTTGATTAAAAAAATGATTTTTTTTGTTATTTGTCGAATTGCGCTGTTTGTTTTTCACGTTGAAAATAAAGAACAATATTCTCGAGTGTCCTTGCTGGAATATTTCAAGAACCATTCCTCGACACCCAGAAAGAAATAACATCAGCTTCATACTAAAGTTTACAGAAAACCCACCTCAGCAATGTAATATTAATGTTTTTCTTCCAACTCGACCATCTCCTATAAAGTGACAGTAGTGTGCACTTTAACCAACATATCCTTTATCCCCTGTTCATTAAGACACAGGAAAGCAGTTACTTCAATCTTGATAAATATTTTCTTTTTTAAAATAAATAGATATAGACCAGAATGCCTGTCTAATTAGACAGAATAGATTTTTTCATTCCAGTAATAGTACAGTAGAAGTTTGTTTTAAGTGTAAAAGAAACATTTGTGCTTTAATCCTTTCATTTTATATATATAGATTTGGCCATGTCATCATGTAATAGAATTTGATACCCCTTGCCTCCTGGTTACCGAGACAGAATATATTGGACCATGTCGCCATGTAATAGACATCAATGTCCCCCTGATTACCTAGACAGAATAGATTTGGCCATGTCGCCATGTAATAAGATTTGATACCCCTTGCCTCCTGGTTACCGAGACAGAATAGATTGGGCTATGTCATCATGTAATAGAATTTGATACCCCTTGCCTCTTGGCTACCTAGACAGAATAGATTGGACCATGTTGCCATGTAATAGACATCAATGTCCCCCTGATTACCTAGACAGAATAGATTTGGCCATGTTATCATGTAATAGAATTTGATACCCCTTGCCTCTTGGCTACCTAGACAGAATAGATTGGACCATGTTGCCATGTAATAGACATCAATGTCCCCCTGATTACCTAGACAGAATAGATTTGGCCATGTCATCATGTAATAAGATTTGATACCCCTTGCCTCTTGGCTACCTAGACACAATAGATTGGACCATGTTGCCATGTAATAGACATCAATGTCCCCCTGATTACCTAGACAGAATAGATTTGGCCATGTCATCATGTAATAAGATTTGATACCCCTTGCCTCCTGGTTACCTAGACAGAATAGATTGGACCATGTTGCCATGTAATAGACATCAATGTCCCCCTGATTACCTAGACAGAATAGATTTGGCCATGTCATCATGTAATAGAATTTGATATCCCTTGCCTCTTGGCTACCTAGACAGAATAGATTGGACCATGTCGCCATGTAAAATACCTCAATGCCCCCCTGGTTATTTATACAGAATAGAGCTTTCATCGCAGTAAGGACAGTAAAAGTTTGTTTTATGTGTAAAATAAACATTCGTGCTTTATTACTATAAATATAATAAATAAATAGATTTCGCCATGTCACATGTAATAGACATTAATGCCCCTTACCCCCCACCTGTGAGATCAGAGGACTACGTGACGACAGGTGGAGCTACTGGCCGTACCTGAGACCACGCTGCTGACCCACGCCGACGAGCTGAGCTGGAAGGATCGCCAGGTACTGGAGTCAGCTCGCTGCGGGGCCCTGGCGCTCTGGGGACTCAGTCTCAGCTCCCGCAACAAGCAGTCGCTCTTCCGCTCGGGGGCCGTACCTCTCCTGGGCCGTATCGCCCGTCTCGGGGGCCGTCACCCCGCCCTGCTGCCCCCGGTGGTGGGGACCCTGCAAGAGTGCGCCTCCCTGGTGAGTGAGTAACTCCAGTAAATATATCGTTATCAATATAATAAATATCATCACAATGTTGATCTTCAGCGCTTTATATAAGTATCATCATTATTTTTGTTTTTTAAAAATTATTTTTAACCTTATGCAAAAGAACCTTCATGAGAGGGCGCTTTCGCTAGAAGACACCTTTCTACAAAAGACAGTACCTTTATCCATAATTACAACTCACCTATCTCTAAAAGACGCTTTGACTCTGAAATCAGGTGTTGTCCTTTAGAGAGAGTTTGTTCTACTGTCTATGCTACGGGAACACAGCGCAAATTTCTGTCACTTGGCCAGACTAGCACTGTACCTATAATGTTTTTCCTAGAAAGTCTATCAGGTGGCCATCCTGGAACAAAGCCCGAAGTTCGGCCACTTGGCCATCCGGGTTGTACTGTACCTATAGCGTGTATTCCCAGGAAGTTTATCGAGTGGCCATCCGGGAGGAAGAGCTGCTCCCAGTCATCATCAAGCAATTGAACAAACACCACGTGGACCTCACAGTGCACTGTGCCGCTGTCATCTTCAAGGTAAGACCTAGTGGAACTGTCTTGTCTTAAACACCACCCATTGAATCAAAATAAGTGGCTAACACAGGTTCCCACAGATTCAAGTAATATATGAACATGACTGTCGTTTCAGCCCCATATACACAAAATATTTTAAGAATTTTAGTCTGATATATCACATCGAAGTGTGCGCAACGGGAAAAAAATAGTATAAAGTAGAAAAGGTATTATATTTAATAATAATATGCAGATGTGTGTTATTATACGAAAATCCTAATTAAGACAATTAGTATCGTGCATTGAGATTTTTGAATCCTGTGAAAAAAAACAGTAACATAAATAAAACACAGGTATTTACATACTATACATACATACATGTGGTTTGCATATGATACATGCCTTTATAAGCCTTTATTAATATCTCTAATTTATTTTCTTTATTATGGTCTCTGCCTGCTTTAACCACATATAATAGGCTTCTGTTTGACCGGTTCTGTTTGGGTAGATGTACATATCCTCAGTGTATTACAACCTACACAAGAAATCTACACCATAGAAAGACATATACAACTGTGCAAATCTCTATATTTCTGAAAGTTGCTTTTGATTCATATTTCTCTCTCTATTTTATAAATTCAATTGCCATATCATCGATAAAATTTGTAGCAATAAATTTTTGGCAAAATGTGTTTATTTTTACATAAATCATAAAATATTATCTCTACAGACCTTACTGTAATGATAAAAGTTATTGAATGAGAGGACTTGTCTCAAATTTCGTCAAATTTGGCGAAACCACTGAGAGGGTTCACAAATGATAACCAAGCAAGCTCTCTCATTCACAGCACACAAAATAAAGTTTATAATAGCAGTAAGGTTTGTAGAGATAATATTTTATGATTTAGGTCAGTGGACGAGTGGATGAAACCCTCGATTTCCGACAGCCATGGACCGGAATCGAACCCCGTATTGGACACTTTGTTTTCTGTGAGAGAGAGAGAAGAACCTGTTCATATATATATATATATATATATATATATATATATATATATGTAAATAACATAAGCTAGGGGTTGTGTGTGTACTCTTTTTAAGCGGTACCTAATAAAGTTATTTTGAAACAATTATGATTTATGTAAAAAGAAACACATTACCAAAAAATTATTGTTGCAAATAATATTTCTCTATCGATAATTATAAATAAAGGAAGAGAATTAGGATGAAGAAGGGAGTATATGGGGATATAGGGTGGTGATCTCAGGCAGTTACGGTCACCTTGAAGTCCTACCTTGAGAAATGACTGACAAACAGAATACAGGATGGCAGCAGTTCTATTCTGACGGATGATCAAATAAGCAACGACAATTAAATCAGGCACCCCCTTTCCATGGAGCAACGCCTTGCAGCCCTCTATATGATAGACAAATGTAGATCTTAAAGAAGAGTGGAGAAACCGATGGAGCAATCTTGCCATCGCCAACAAAGACCTGGTGGAGGACCCTAACACCAAACCTCCCGGCTACAACCTACCTAGGAGGACCTGGTCAACCCTCAATAGAATCAGGACCTCTACTGGTAGATGCAACTACCTACTAAATAAGTGGAACATGAGTCCAGACCAGAACTGCGACTGTGGACAAATACAAACAATGCACCATATCCTAAGGGACTGTCCTCGAAGATTCTTCCAGGGAACACTTGGGGATATCCACCGGTGCACAGAGGAGGCCCTGGAGTGGATTCGTCACCTCGACATTCCACTCTAGAGAAACTTGCCAACATTGTTGTATTGTGCTGTAAAAAACAATATCATACGCAATATATATATATATATGATAGACATCAATACAGAAGAGGACATCCTTACGGACAAGGTACACCTCAGTTGGCCGGTATTGTGATCAGAGTGCATGGACCGATCTGATCTGCTCCATGGACAAGACATTACTATCACCTGAGTTGGCCGGTATTGTGATCAGAGTGCATGGACTGATCTGATCTGTTTTATGGACAAGACACCACCACCAATTAAATCAGCTTGTATCAGAATATTCCTCAGATCGCCACCCCAGTCTGTACAGTAGCTGGGGCTGATGTCTGTGCAGTGCGCCGAGGACCGGGAGTCCAGAGAGCTGGTGGGGGAGCTAGGCGGACTGGAGCCTCTGGTGGCTCTCCTGGCGGACCCCACGTTCCAGACAGGACATCCCCGGCTGGTGGCGGCTGTCACAGGGGCCCTGTGGAAGTGTGCCCTGAGTCCCGAGAACATTCAACACCTACAGGAGCTCGAGACCCTGCCCCTGCTGGTCAAACTACTGGAAACCCAGCCGGAGGAAGTAAGACTGCCTTCTTTTTCACAGACTGCTCTACTGGAAACTGTCCCACTTTCGTACACTTATGGACAAAACTTAAGAAAGTGAAAAGTCTTTGATATCGCCTATCGAGAAAAAGGCAATTTTGTTTACACTCGGTTATTTCGTGTGTCTTCAATAAAGGTCACTGCAATATCTTTCAGAGTTATTGTATGAATCCTGATATACGATATAAATGTAAAAGGTACAACTTCCTTAAGTTTTGTCCATTAGTGTAGATCATCATTTTAGACAAATAGCAATCAAGGAAACAGTTTGATATATGCCAATAAAATGTTCATATCAATAAGCTTGAGGGATAAGTATCTTTCAAATATATTTATTTCAAGCTTTCGGGCACAACCGCCCTTCGACAGGAAAAATATGGCGGTTGTGCCCGAAAGCTTGAAATAAATTTATTTGAAAGATACTTATCCCTCAAGCTTATTGATGTGAACATTCTATTAGGGGATTAACCTATTAAATGCCAATCAAAAAATTTGATGTGTCTCTGTATATAATAGATGTTCTGCTATATTTCTCTCTAAATCTTGTTCTATGGTTGGAAACCATCGTTTACAAACATCGTTATAGGTTGGCAGAATGTGGTAAATTGTACTGATACAGTATAACTACCTTCCTGTAAAGGACACCAATTTCAGAGCTAAAGTGTTCTTTAGGGAGAGGTGTCCTCTTACTGGGAGAGTTGCTAAATAGTAAAAATGGTAAATTTGCAAATGAAAACTGTCCTTTGTGGAGAGGTGTCCTCTAGCGTGGGTGTCTTCTTATGGAGGTTCTACTGTACCTTCAACATTTATTGTTTGACGTTTGTGTGTGGGCGACCCACCCACTATTTTTCACATTGGAAATATTAACATGAAGTAATATTTTTGTCAATCGACGATGACTTGAACATATTTACATATTGTACCTACATTGTTTACATTGAATGGCTGAACTAAGCTGATTTAAAAAAAAATAATTACACTTTTTAGCTTAATTCTTTGAGATGGGAGTGTAGAGAATAATCAGGTTAATGCCATAATACCATTCGATTGTCCGTTCAACGAAGGGATCCAGACCTATATATAGGCAATAAGTCGGTGAACGAGGGGATAAAACTCTCGATTCCCGACAGACATGAACCGGGATCGAATCCCGCGTAGGACCCTTTGTTTTAATATGTGAATAACCTTCATATATTATTCATTGTTGTAAATATCATAAACTAGGTTGCTCTTGTTGAGCGGTATCTAATAAAGCGATTTTGAAACAAGAACAAGATAAATAGGCAGTCTTCAAAAAAGTCTTTGTAATGATTTACCTTTAAAATATATTTTCGTATCAATTGTATCATTATAAATATTATCACCTCTATCTTGATAACTTAAGATTTTAACAAATTTAACTTTTTATGATGCATTAGCGGCCCAGCTGTTATGAAAATTCGAAACTATTATAAACGCATAAGATTCTTTTTAAAAATTAACCAATTTAACTTTTCCTTTTTAAATATTTGCTAGGATAGAGAGTCAACCTGAATAGATTAAGAAAATCTTGAGTTATAACTTATCATTACGTTTGTTATTGTATGCATTAAATTGAAGGAAACCATGTAAAAATGAAGAAATCTTCTGATCATAAAGGTTGCTGAATGCTTGCGCTGTCGGAATAAATTTCAAGCAATCGTTGAATTTTAGGTATTCCAGAATTGACTAAATATTATTTTTTTTATTTATCAAGAAAATTCAACCACGTACCCGTTTCTAGATGAACAGCGAGTGATGGCCACTAATAGATTAAATTGAAGAATATTTGTCCATAATGTCACCAAAAGTTGACATGGTGGAGGACAGTGTATCTAGGAAGGTTAAGATTAAAGCATCGAGAATTACTGCGAAATTACAAAAAGCTATAAGACTCCGCAACTATTTTTATTAATTGTATAAAGTAGCTTTCAGGCAAATCCTTCCTCAGTAATCTAAAACATAAAAAGGGTAATGGAGAGATTATATAGCATTTTAAAGATATATATATGTCATAATATATGCTCTTCCAGGAATAATAAAACAAACCTACAGTCAACCCAGAGAGAGAAGGCGGGTAAGGTCCGGTCACTTGAGATATCAGCGACATTCCAAGGGGCCGTTTCTTGGAACCTCAGGACTAATTAAGACAGTTGGTGATTGTATTCGACACAAACGGCCGCCCGGCGGACAGCCGGGCCCGCCATCTCCATCTCTCTCTGGTTGCCTTCCAAATTCCTCTACCAAATTGAGGTGTGATTATTTCTCTTTCCCCACATTATTATTATATTGCCACATATATGCAAATATAGGATTTAAGAATTTACATAATTGAAAATTGTTGGAGAACAAACTATGAAAAGGTTGATGAACTTAGTAAATAGAGGAACAAATATTGGACAAATTATTGTTATAGATATGAATACCAATATACCTACACATATATATTAAAGGAGTTAAGTATTAAAATAGAAGTTCCCGGGTAGTTGTTGCTCTGCGCTCCAGGAACCTGGGTTATAAATATCTCTCTAGAAGTTCACCAAAGTCTATAGACATGCTGTGTAGGTCCAGGTAAACATCGTGGGAGCTCTGGGACTCTGCGCCAAGGACCCCGCCAACTGCCTGACCATCAAGAAGTCCGGTGGAGTCCCGCTACTGGTGCAGCTGTTGTCTCGGACCCACGTGCAGCTGGTCATCAACGTCGCGCGGGCCGTGGCTGCGTGTGCGCAGGAACCCGAGTGTATGGCGTGAGTGGAGCACTCTGTAGGGATAGGGGCACTGCTCATCATGCTGTTGCAGGATCATTGAGGAACTGGACGGACTCCGACTGCTCTGGTCCCAACTCAAAAGTCCAAATCCGGAAGTCCAGACGGAAGCGGCTTGGGCCATCTGTCCCTGTCTACAGAACGCACAGGTCGGCTGAGTTGGCTAGCAGTCATGACAGAAGCATGGCGATACCACCAGCCTCTCACTAGTTATATACGCCAGTTGATATCTAACCCCAATCTGACAATAGGGTTTATATTCTTAGCAAGTAGCTGGTAATATACGTCTACTAGCCGAATGACCCGGGCAACGCCCGTGTTTTACCCTACTGTAGATGTTACAACGGTGATCCTTAGGTCGCTGGTTCAAATCCGGCTCGAGGGAGTTTTTATTTTCTATTTTTATTGGCTGCCGGCGAGCACGTGACCTCCCTGTGCGCGCGCATCCGTGACAGAGGCCGATGAGGAAAGACGGTCGTGACTATATATAGGGATTAGCTCACGAGGATGGCAAATATACTTAATTTAGATTCTTACAAATTTACGAAACGCTTTTTCTTCTCCGTGGTAAGGCAGTATGAAAAAATGTAATAAAACATATACAAAGATATTTGTCAAAATACGAAACTATTATAGACGCGTATGATTCTTTTTAAAATAAAACAATTTCTACTGCCCTTACTGCAATGAAAAAATTAATGGGAGGGCCTGGATCATCAGTGGTGAACCCTCCCAGCGGTTTCGCCAGTTTAATCTACCATACCGCTGTTATATTGCTTTTTTTTTTGTAAAATGAGTGAGACCATTTTAATTATTAAAAGTAGATTGCCGACTGGATGAGGGTTTTTTCCTTGATATAAGAGTGGTATAGAGTTAAATTTAAGCGTAACCGATGGTTAAGGCCCGGGAACGCTACTAACGTGTCGCACTGCCCCAGGACGCGGGCCACCTGGTGCGGAGCTACGTGGGCGGACTGGAGCTGGCCGTCAACCTCCTGCGCTCGGACAACGTGCGCGTGCTGGCCGCGGTGTGCGCCGCCCTGGTGTACGTGGCGCAGGACGACGAGAACCTGGCGGTCATCACGGACTACGGCATCGTCGACCTGCTCTCTGCCCTGGACGCCAAGGTAGGTAGTCCTCCATGTCATTGGGTTGGTAGACACATCGTCGACCTGCTCTCTGCCCTGGACGCCAAGGTCGATAGTCCTCCATGTCATTGGGTTGGCAGACATATCGTCGACCTGCTCTCTGCCCTGGACGCCAAGGTCGGTAGTCCTCCGTGTCATTAGGTAGACACATCGTCGACCTGCTCTCTGCCCTGGACGCCAAGGTCGGTAGTCCTCCATGTCATTGGGTTGGTAGACATATCGTCGACCTGCTCTCTGCTCTGGACGCCAAGGTCGGTAGTCCTCCATGTCATTGGGTTGGTAGACATATCGTCGACCTGCTCTCTGCCCTGGACGCCAAGGTCGGTAGTCCTCCATGTCATTAGGTAGACACATCGTCGACCTGCTCTCTGCCCTGGACGCCAAGGTCGGTAGTCCTCCATGTCATTAGGTAGACACATCGTCGACCTGCTCTCTGCCCTGGACGCCAAGGTCGGTAGTCCTCCATGTCATTGGGTTGGTAGACATATCGTCGACCTGCTCTCTGCTCTGGACGCCAAGGTCGGTAGTCCTCCATGTCATTGGGTTGGTAGACATATCGTCGACCTGCTCTCTGCCCTGGACGCCAAGGTCGGTAGTCCTCCATGTCATTAGGTAGACACATCGTCGACCTGCTCTCTGCCCTGGACGCCAAGGTCGGTAGTCCTCCGTGTCATTAGGTAGACACATCGTCGACCTGCTCTCTGCCCTGGACGCCAAGGTCGGTAGTCCTCCGTGTCATTGGGTTGGTAGACACATCGTCGACCTGCTCTCTGCCCTGGACGCCAAGGTCGGT
This sequence comes from Cordylochernes scorpioides, assembly GCA_030710605.1. Taxonomy (NCBI): domain Eukaryota; kingdom Metazoa; phylum Arthropoda; class Arachnida; order Pseudoscorpiones; family Chernetidae; genus Cordylochernes; species Cordylochernes scorpioides. Next base: position 70,385,785 of record CP092873.1, on the reverse strand, counting down.
AGTCCTCCGTGTCATTGGGTTGGTAGACACATCGTCGACCTGCTCTCTGCCCTGGACGCCAAGGTCGGTAGTCCTCCGTGTCATTGGGTTGGTAGACACATCGTCGACCTGCTCTCTGCCCTGGACGCCAAGGTCGGTAGTCCTCCGTGTCATTGGGTTGAGTCAGTCTGCGGTCTAAAACGATGATGATAGAGATGTGATAATTATAATCATTTGCAAGGTAAAGCTTCGCTATACTCGTATCTACGTATAATAAAATCACAATTTGTATCATTGAGTTGATTGTTTATGTATGACGATATAACCCCTATTTTATCACGCAAAAATATTCTATATACACTTGGGTGAAAATACACTCAGGGGATAAACCCAGGCATTGCCCTAGTTATTCATCAAGTGTTTCCTAATGGTTGGAGGAGTTTGAAGTCATTGAGATGATTCAGGTTTCTAATAGTAGTAGTTGGCAGGTTTTTAGTAGGAGAGCGAGTTATGCGTTTTTTTAAGGCATGTAGGGGATTTTTACTTTAGTATTAGTGGTCCTATATGATAAGTAGGCTGGGCGTAGTTTAGTTAGTTTGTTAATAGGCGGGGCCTCGTGTGAAGTGGCGATAAGATTTCATTCAAAGCAGGAGTGGCATTGTATATAGTGGCCGGGGCTCTTGTTTACAAGTGGCCTTGTTCACAAGCAGTGGCCTCTGATGAAAAGCACCGGCTTTTATTTTAGTATGATTGGCCTAAAAAGTGTATTTAACGTTCTGAACTCCAGGAACCTGAGTTATAAATATCTCTCTTGCCTGACACGATAGAAATTCTAATAAGAGGCTCCCATCAGGAAAAACGTGGTTTAGTCATGTTCTTAGGCATCTCACGCGAGACTCTACTTCAAGTTAACTGTGTTGCGTGTTTAGTAATCCATTAAATAGATATACGATAAATCCTGATACACAGTGATTTATAGCGGTGTTTGAATCAGGGAGGGTACTTGTACGAGTGAGTGGTATCGTACAGTAATACCAGCTCAGATGCTAAAACGTCCTGCGCAGGGTGACCAGACTCTCCTGTGCTACCAAGCCGACGCCGTGGCCGCTTGCTGCTCCTGGCGGGTGAACCGCCTGGCGTTCAGCGGGGCCGGCATCGTGCCCCGTCTGGTCCGCCACCTGCGGAGGGGCAACCGGCGCGTGCAGGGCGCCATGGTGCGGGCCCTCAACCAGCTCTCGCGGGAACCCATCAACTGTATCACTATGCACAAGTGCGGAGTCGTACCGGTTAGTGTTCCATTTTGCTTTGGTTGTTTACAAATACACAGAAATAGGACCTGAACGAATCTTAATACAGTAGAACCTTCCGAAAAGAACACCTAATTGCAGAGCTAAAGTGTCCTTTAGGGAGAGGTGTCCTTTTACCGGAGAATCGCTAAATAGTAAAAAAATTGTAATTTTTCAAATGATTAATGTCCTTTGTAGAGAGGTGTCCTCTAGCGCGAGTGTCCTCTTATGGAGGTTTTACTGTACTTACAATGAAATCATTTCAGCGGGAGTCATTTCTTTTCTAAATGAAACAGCTGTCTTTCCTCCGCTACGAAAAATTTTGGTAAAAGGGAGTTCAACCTTGTACTTCCATGATGCCTTGTTAAGTTACTTGCTCTCATTGGTGGGTTGAATTAGTGCAAGAATCTGGGGCCATTAAAGCGGAGAAAAGTGCTCACTGCGGGATTTGATCCCATGTCGTAGTTACCGACGATGTGAACCATCCCTCCCATTGGTGAAGATGGTTGATGAAACAATGAAGACAATTATTGAGCCATCTGGTAAGAGAATTACAGTGCTGTGTCAAGTGACATGTGTAATACCTACTAACTATTATATATACACTGGAGGAACGGTTTAAACCGTTGATTTTAGAACCCCGACCAAGATCGAATCCCGCATTGGAAACTTTTTTTCCCTGAAGAAAAAAACTGCTTCAATTACCTCTGATTCTTCAACTCAAAGAGTGAATTTAACCAAACGGAGATTCGATACATTTTTAGTGGAAAGGTCGAATTGCTTTATGAATACATGTACAGACATGTGATAAGCTTACAGGGACCTTTAGATCTTCAGTCTAACGCTCTCCCAACTGAGCTATTTTGGCTTTCTTCTTGTGGCAACTTAAAGTAAAATGCACTATACCCACCATGGCTTGTAGCACGTGTACTCGAGCTAAGTAACAAAACAATGGTAACGTGTGGTGGGTACAGTAGCAACATGTGGAGTGTATGTTCCAATTTTACTATATGTACCGCCGAACAAGCCTGTACATGTGGCGTGTATGTTCCAATTTTACTATATGTACCGCCGAACAAGCGTGTACATGTGGCGTGTATGTTCCAATTTTACTATATGTACCGCCGAACAAGCGTGTACATGTGGCGTGTATGTTCCAATTTTACTATATGTACCGCCGAACAAGCCTGTACATGTGGCGTGTATGTTCCAATTTTACTATATGTACCGCCGAACAAGCCTGTACATGTGGCGTGTATGTTCCAATTTTACTATATGTACCGCCGAACAAGCCTGTACATGTGGCGTGTATGTTCCAATTTTACTATATGTACCGCCGAACAAGCTTGTACATGTGGCGTGTATGTGTGTCAGTACCTCCTCAAGATGGTGTCCTCCAAGGATATCGAGATCCAGGAGGCCGCGGCCAGCTGCGTGTGTAACATCCGCCAGCTCTCCTCGTCCCTCTACGTCGGCTGATAAACCTGACATTGCATATTTACTGGAGCGATACACAGATAATAAAAACCTCACACACAAGCGACTCATCTGGCGAGAAATACTATCTTAAAAAAATGATTTAACCTCTGAATTAATCCAAAGTTCTAGAGATATTTCAGCACTACCTGCATAAAAGAGGTCTATCGGAAACACCAAATTGTTCCTGTGGAGAAACTGAACAAAACTGCTCTCCACCTTATCTATGACTGTCCGATTTTTTCAGAAATGAGACAGATTTAGATATCATTTAACTCTCTTACACCAACCACTTTGGCCCATGTCCCATTCGATAGTAATCTTTCGTGGCGCGCAATATTTTGATGGGGGAACGAGGTAACCAAATCCACTCTTCTCATCTCCAAAAGTGCCATTTGCGGTCTCACCTTTGCCCTTTACAATAGCTGGAGATTAAGACCCTGCACTAAGTACTTGATGCTACTGAAACAGCAGTTTGGATAATGACGAGGTCACCTACCTCCACACCCTTGTAGACAAGAGAGTGTCGAGAGCGACTCCGCGTGTGAATCCTGCGCTGGTTGAAACATTGACGGTGGGACCGCCGTGGAATTTTGAAACTCTTTGGACTCGAGCAATTTGAGACGTTTTTGCAAAGCTCGTTATGATAAACTGTGATTCGTACACAGCACTCTAATTCATCGCCAGTTTTGGGGCTGGCAGGGAAGTGAGGAAGGAGTGAAAGGGGAAGGAGGCAGTTGTTATATCGCAGGAAGGGTTTACCCAAGTCCAAGCGAAAGGGCCCTGAGAGCAGTCCGGCCGACGGTTACTCCTGCAGACGCTTGTGGCCTGACTGGTCGTCCCCGCGAAGCTATCCTTTAAAAGCAAGCGTCAGAGACCATACCAATTGGTCGTTCTGTAAACAAGCGTGCATAAGCTCCTACTGGCTAGGGTAACTAATAAGGCGTAAAAACCAAGGTATTCAAACCTTTCACGGTCCAATTTTCAAATGCCAGCCTCCTCGGGGAAAGGCTTTTACTAAGGGCAGGCTACCTCTAACACACTTTATGACAGTCCATGCAGAGATGAAGGTTCTAATAACTTTTGCTACGAATCTATTCAGTACCAGAACACATAAAAGTCCAATATAGTTTTGCCATTCTATTAAGATACCATCTAAATATTCAATGGAAATGAAGGATAACTATCCCGTTAAAAAAGACGCCATCTATCGGCCGTCGTAAAAAATTAGCGGTTTCGGGTCGACGACAAAGCCACAACGACAGCTTTGGAGAATTGAGAAGTGTTCACCTGGAGTCCATGGTGTCGGTATAAAGGCCTTTGTCAGTCCAGAGCGGGTATTTTTCTCATGAGATCAACAAGGGATAAAATATTCACATTCCGCTAAAGATGTTTCTAGCTGGCAAACTTTGGCGGACTGTAGAGATTTCATTTACTTCCTTTTGGATCTCGTGAAATAAAGCCCACCATGGATTGAATAGGGCCATTATCCTGAAAATATGGTCTCTAGGCGAGCGCTTCTCAATTTGCCAAACTGATGTCACCGAACCGAGGCCGCTAGTTTGCGGCGATGGTCAATAGATGGCGTCTTAGTTTTGACATCTACTTTGACTAAAAGGTGCGTCCTTTTTTTAATTTGATCAATATCCCCTCCTGTTAAAAAGATTACATCTATATATATATATCTTGGATCAAAAGTTTTATTTTACAATATTTCGTATGGCAACTTGCCAAACTTCTTCGGGGAACAAGTTTGTTTTTAGATGCTCGCATATCAATTCACAGGTATGTACAACTGCTATAAAATTTAAATATCTAAAACCTACAATATTCATGTTTATAAATATAATAAATAATAATATATAATAAATAGAATAAATAAATATATACATTTAAAATATAAGAATTGAAAATTATTAATTTGTTATATATACACTGCGTGACATTGAAAATGGAACACCAAGAAATAGTGGCCAGAAAATTATGCAAATTTCAGGGTAGACGCGCCTAACAGAGTTATGCAAATGATGTAAAATGCGCAGCTCTCGTGCGCACATGGAGTAAGATATAAGGAAGGAACTTGCAGAAAGGACAGTATTCGTGTCGTTATTTCTTCAAGGAAAATCATTGTAGAAATTTTTGTTCTTGTGTCAAAAGATACGTGTAATAACAGAGAATGCCAGGTCATTGTAAACGGAGGCAGTTCAAGCAGACAGACGCTTTTACGAGGGGCATGGTGATCGGACTGAAAAGGGCAGGTTGGTCCATACGTCAAATCGCAGCTGATACACACCTTGGTGCGTCCACGGTGCACCGACTGTGGAGAAGATGGTTGGAACAAGGAAATGTGGCAATTTATAGGAATGTCGGTGCAACCAGAGTGACGTCAGCACGTGTGGATCGGCGTATCCTTCGACAAGCAGTGGCGGCCCCACAAGCCACTTGTACCGCCATCCTGCAACATGTGCAAGACACCCTAGATCATTCCATCTCGACCAGAACCATTTCCCGTCGATTGGTTGCTAATGGCTTGCACTCATGCCGTCCGCTAAGAAGACTGCCATTGACCCCACCGAATAGGCGCCAACGTTTGGAATGGTGCCGGGCTAGATCGACGTGGATGACGGAATGGCACAGGGTCGTGTTCTCAGATGAGTCGCGTTTATGCTTGTCCAGTGATAGTCGCCGTGTACGCGTGTGGCGTCGACGTGGAGAAAGGTCCAATCCGGCAGCAATTGTGGAACGCCCACCGTGCGACAACGTGGAATCATGGTTTGGGGCGCAATCGCGTATGATTCCAGGTCACCTTTACTTCGTATTCAGGGCACTATGACGGCCCAACGATACGTTGATGATGTGCTGCGACCGGTGACACTCCCCTACCTTCAGGGGGTACCCAATGCCCTTTATCAGCAGGATAACGCCCGACCGCACACCTGCTCGCATTAACCAACAAGCTCTGCAAGATGTACAGATGCTTCCCTGGCCACCGTACTCTCCTGATCTCTCACCAATCGAGAACGTCTGGGACATCATTGGACGCCGTTTGCATGCCTTGCCACAGCCGCGTTCAGAAGACGAACTGTGGCAAATGGTTGAGAGGGAATGGAGAGCCATCCCTCAGGACGCCATCCGTACTCTGATTGACTCTCTACCCTAGACGTGTTGCTGCGTGCACCCGCCGTCCGCGGTGGTCCTACTTGCTACTAAGCCGACGCCGTTCTCGCTCTGTATTATTACTATCATTTTGAAATAAAGATCACTTATTGTTCGTCCCTGTCTCTCTCTGTCTGCCGAGTTTCATCACTTTCTGGCCACTATTTCTTGGTGTTCCATTTTCAATGTCACGCAGTGTATATATGTAAAGTGGGCTATATGATTTTAAATGTAAGTATAAAAAAAAAATTGAGGGGGATGTCTATTTTTCGGTTGATACTGTTTTATCTTCTAGTTTGGCGAGTTGCCATACGAAAATATTGGAAAATAAAACTTTTTGATCCAAAATAAGCATTTTAAAATAATTTATTATATGGATTGCTCTATTTTCAAACATATAAATATCTATAATGGTCATTTAATTTCGGTTAGGTATAATAACACCACTATTCTACACTGACCCCACTAGTCATTAATATTAGGTGTGGAAAAGTAGGGAGATGTCAGTAAAATAAGATCTATTTGGTTCGTTTCTTCAAGTCCTTACCTTTTGACCACAGAGGATTTCGTTGAAGCCATCACAACAATCAGACAGCTAGGTGACACCATTCATTGTTTGAGTTGGTGGCGGTGTGAAGCCTACTAGAACGCTCTCTATTTGGCAGAAGGGGTCAAGAAAGCTACCAGAAGGACACTAAATGAGCTGTGAGCGATGATCATTAACAGATAAAAAATTGGAGAATATTTGTCAACAGCCAACAGCCCGAAACGCGTCCGTGGTTAGCTTTTCTTGATTAATCAAGAATGGGTATTTGGCCAATTATGGAATAATTAAAAATCAACGAGAATAGTTGATATTTAATAGGCTAATCCCCTAATAGAATGTTCAAATCAATAAGCTTGAGGGATAAGTATCTTTCAAATTAATTTGAACATAGTTGATATTTATTCCTATAGATGATGCAAGCCATCAGCAACTTTCAGTTGCACGATAAGGAGATGTCTTTTTCTTAATTTGTCTATAGAGTAAAAAAAAAAAAGTTGACTTGATGGACACTAACAATAACCTGACATAGTCATTAAAGAAACATGATCACTACCAGGTCAAAAAATGTGTGATATCATTTAAAAAAAAAAACACACATACACCAAACTATCTTTAAATAGTTTTTAATTATCATCATATCATTACCATTTAAATGCAAGCACATTTGTAATATAAGAGAATACTAAGTTATTTTTTTTTTCTGTAAAGAAGTTTTTTTTTTTCTTTTTTGAACTGGCGAGAGCATAAAAATTTGGCACATTGAACTTTTTTTGTGTGTTTGTTTGGACTTCTAAGAAGCTAAAAAACAACAACAAAAAAAGGTTTAAAAAAGAAATAAACAAAATAATGGAGGATGGGATAGAATAGGTGAAAGGAGACAATTCTATACAAAATGAGGTTAAAAAAACAAAAAGAATAATAATACAAATAGAGAAAAAAAACAAACAAATACGTAAATGAGTAATAAATTTGAAAAGAAAAAGTTAAGATAGAAGTAAATTTTGCCTTCCAGGATTATGATACAATAATTTAAACTATAAACATCATTACATATAATGATAAGGTACAATATGGATTATATTGGTTCTTATCCCCTTGTGTAAAGATTACACCAATTCCATGCTCCTCAAGCTGTTTTATGATAAGCAGCTGCCTCTCCCAAAGGTCCTGTTTAGTGCATCTAATGCAAGCCAGAATAAGTTCTGGAGCTGCAGGTGCCAAGCTACATTTTGGGTGAGTGGGGTAGATTTTGTTTTTATTTTCTATCTTCAATGGCTTGAGATGGTCTGTTCTAAATCTTGTTACAATATGGATTATAGATTATAAACACAAGGTAATAAGACTAAATCTAAATAAATAGTGTGTGATGCTTCAGTAACAGCATTGTTATCATCTTCAGACAAAAGTACTGAAGATGGTAACAACGCTGTTACAGAAACATCATACATTATTTATTTATTTGGATTTAGTCTTATTACCTTGTGTTTTATCATCATGTATATAAATGTATAAAGGTTGCCTCTCCTGTCAAAATAGATGTCAAAACGAGATGGCATCTATATATTATTTTTAGAGATCAATATCCTATATATGTGTGCGCATACCAAAAAAAAAAAAAAAGTGGCACCTCTCCCTTTAAATATATATTAAATATGTATATATATTTTAATCATATCTTTTATTTTATTTTCGAGAGAGATTGCCTTTGATAAAGTCTTCAATAGGGGACACACTAATGATGAGTGTTTATGAAGAGGTTATTTTTCAATGGATAAATGAAAAAATATGGGAGGATATATAATAAAAAGATAAGTAAAATAGGCCATGATAATCATGGTGGGTAGAAGTTGGCGACTGCTTTTACTCTAAGTGCACCACATGTGAACAGAAGTTCGACTTTGCATTTACAAATGTGCCAAAGCCCCGACTTAAAGTATATATGTAAATATGTAGAAAGTATATGTAAATATTTAAAAAAAATTTGCATATCCTGAGCATTTAGTTTGTAGAGTGCCCTCTAGTGGAACAAAAAATTACAATATAACATTTGGCACAGATTTACTACCTTGTTCCAAAATCACTTCATTAAGTGCCACTCAAAAAAAGCAACCTAGTTTATGGTAATTGCAACAATGAAGGTTATTCACATATTAAACAAAATGTTAACGCGGGATTCAAGCCTGGTTCATGACTGTCGGGAATCGAGGGTGTTACTCACTCGTCCACCGGCTCTTTTTTTTCAGATTTATTTTACTTAAAATCATCTAAATAAACATTTTTTTAAATAAAGAAAAGTAGGTTTTAGAGATTTTGTCTTGTTACCTATATTTTTCACTTTGGCATAGGTTTTTTTTTCCCACAATATTTAAGATATACTGAAAACTTGAAATCTTTGCTACAACTTAAAAGAGTCAGATATCTCTGGGAAGAGAAGAATGATGGTAATATATGATGATCTCATCATCATCACTACTAATATTTGGCCAAACGACATTTACCTGAGCAGAACCTGAATGAAAGTAGCTGAATCCTCTTATAGCATATGTAAATAAGATTTATATATATATATATAGGTATATGCAAATATATGGTATAGAATATTTGGCATTATGACAGTAAAGATATCATTTTACTGAAGACAAAGATGAGTGTGAAATACATGAAGAAATCATAAAGTTGAAGTTATAAGAAATTCGTCATTGGATGAAACAAAACACGAGTGTGAATTACGTAAAAAAAAAAGTAAAGTTGAAATTATAAGAAATTAGTTATTGGAGGAATCATATAAAATGAAACACTTTATGGTGGAAAAAAAAATGGCAGAAAGTTTTTAAGTCTTAAAATACCTTAATTAAAAAAAGTCATTTGGCATATAGGAAGAGAATAAAAACTACAAACTATTTCTACAAGAACCATAAATGAATAATAAATTACACCTAGAAAAATTATTTTATACAGTTAAACCTGTCTATAGCACCCCCTCTTGGGACTCCCTAAAATGGGGTGCTATAGACAGGTCACTTTTAATGTAAATTGCATCTTACTACGTATTTAAAATCGGGCGCTATAGAGAGGGAGGCGATATTTAGAGGAGGCGCTATAGATAGGTTTAACTGTATATAGATATCAAAAAAGGGCACCTCTCCTTTCAAAACTATATTTAAACTGTCAATCTCTGCATGCAGACTTGGATTGGTGACTATGTCACATCATTTGTGTTTGGGTCAAATTCAAACAGAAGCTCTATTTAAAAAAAAATCTCTGAGCAATTTAACACCTCAATGGATTAGTGCCTCCTGTTAAAAGTCAATGTTGGAATTAAAGATGGTAGTTTAATTGGGGTGGCTTGGAAAACACAGTAAGTGAATATAACTACAAGGTAAAAATACCAAATAAATTAATAGTGTGTCTGATAATGGTAACAATGCTGTTACTGAAACCTCACACACTATTGATTTATTTGGATTTAGTTTTATTACCTTGTAGTTCTTATCTATAATCCAAATTGTACCTCTATCAGTAAGTGACTATAATGGCTAGACTTTTGTACAAGTTATATTTGTTCCCCCAAATAAAAACTTATTTTGTTAGTTTTATTTAGAATAATTTGTTTTAGCCATTCAAAAAAAAAAACTATTTCCTCATCAAGAAATAACCAATTTTAGGCTTATTTGTCCATTTGTCTTGTTTTCCTCACAAATTCAACCTATTTTGGGATCATTTAAAAAAAATCAATTTTGGCTCTATTTCTGTTTAATTACCCAAAAAAAAAAAAGAGTTTAGGAAATATTTATGTGATGATAAAAAATATACCTAAAAACATACCTTTAAAAGATGCTTAATGCATTATGGATACTCTTAATTGAAAGTATTGCAACTGTAATCATCTATTAGAATGTATAGTACCTTTTAACCTTCACTTTGTGGGTGTTTAGAGTCAAGCCCTATACATCCAAAGATGGTGGTGTCTTGTCCATGGAGCAGATCAGATCAATCCATGCACCCTGATCACAATACCGGCCAACTGAGGTGCCGTATGGATGTCCTCTTCTGGATTGATGTCTGCCATATAGAGGACTGCAAGGATGGCCAGAGTCATTTAACCAAAAGGTTAAAACAAAAAAGAAATAATTTAAGAAACTTAAGGATTTTAATAATTGATTTTGATGTTTTTAAAAATATAATAAAAATCTCCTTTTCTTTCATATATATGAAATAATTAGAAATAAATATTAGTATTAAAATGAAAAAAAAAAAAAAAGATTTCCATTGAAAAGATTAAAATGTATAGACATGTGGTGCACTTACAGTAAAAGCAGTCACTAACTACTATCCACCATGACCATTACTACTTGTAATGGCATCCCCTCTTTCTGTGAAGCAACAGTTGGCTGGTATTGTGATCAGGATGCATAGACTGATCTGATCTGCTCAATGGACAAGACACTACCACCACTTGTACTATTGATAATAATAATAAAAATAACAATCAATTGACAAAAAAAGAAAAGTATCACAATCCAGGAAAGACAAAAAATTACTTTAAAAAATTGGTCAAAAATATTTCATCTCAATGATGGACAACTTTTATATTTGAAAAAAAAAAAAAAAAAGTAAAAATAAACAAAAAAAAAACGACTATAAAATATGTAACAAAATTGTCTTTTGAGCAACTCAATACTTTTCAATCTTTAAACTTAATTATATAAACAAAAACTATATATAATATAATTACAAAAAAAATTCTTGTACAGTAGAACCTCCCTGTAAAGGACAACACCTAATTGCAGAACCAAAGTGTCTTTTAATGAGGAGAAGTGTCCTCTTACCAGAGAATTGCTAAATAATAAAAATGGTAATTTTGAAAATGAAAACTGTTCTTTGTAGAGAGGTGTCTGCTAGCATGAGTGTCCACTAAAGGGAGGTTCTACTGTATCTAGAGGTATATATATATAGATATATAAACATATATTAACAAGTATAATAATAATAAAAAAACATATATACAACTACAAATCAACTCAATCTCAAATAAATTTCTTTCAAAGAAGCTGCTATATGCTATAAGTAGAGATAGCCTAGAGGACAAAAGGAGTATATCTAAAAAATAATATAAAAATACATTTAAAGAACAACTATAAAACATAACCATAAAAAGAAATAAAATCGATTAAAAAATGCTTTTATAGAAGAGAAAAAATACTACCACAAAAAATTAGCATTTTAAAAAATGATCAGATCCATTCATATATATATGGGGGAGAAAAAAATGATTGAGATTTTTTTTTTTTTAAATAGTATTGCCCATTTGATTGTAGAGGTTGTTTTTGTTGAGATAGGGGTATATAGAGGTATAAGTAAATATATATATATATATAAAAAAAAAGAGAATAAAACTTGTACTATTTTTTTCATTATTGAACGTGGTGATACTATATAAAATAATAACCATAATTACAAAAATAAAAACGATTAAAAAAATACTTTGACAGAGATTGAAGAGAGAGAAAAAAATACAATAAAATTCGGTTGAAGTAAGACAATTTTTTAAAAAGAGCTAAAAAATACTAAAAAGTCCAAAAAAAACAAAGTAAAATAGATATAAATGATAGTGAAACAAACCTAAAGAATACAATAGAGTAAATAAACATGTACTATACATAATGAGGTAAATGAATATAAAGGTTTGTTGAGAAATGTATTGAAACTAGGGATGGGTAAACTAAGAGGGGAAGGATGGAATCAAACAGAAGTTGGGTGGGGGGTTAAGCCAGGGGGTGGGAAGCTGGGGGAATATTGCCCTCAATATGGACAGAGGGCTCGCCCTGCAGGAGACTTTTCTTCTCTTCACCTGGTCCTCCAGCGTAGATGGAGTCGTACACAGGGTTGGTGAAATTCAATGGCTACACACACATCTCACTCATCAATTCCTGGCACTAAAAATTCAAATAAAAAATTAGTGTGTGACATTTCTGTAACAATGCTGTCACCAATTGTGCCACACTATTTATTTATTTGGATTTGATCTTATTACCTTGTGTTCCTAATCTATAATCCAAATTGTGCCTTATCAATATTCCTGGTAGTTAAAATCCAAATAAATTATAGTGTGTGACATTTCTGTAACAATGCTGTTACCGAAATGTGCCACACTATAAGGTTGTCTCAAAAATGTTCTCAACGTTGTTTTTCTTATTACTTGGCGAATTATATTATTACGGCGAATACATAATAATACATAATACAATTACTTTATACATAATACAAAGACATTATACATAACGGTGAATAATATTGGTATTTCAATTTTTTTGCAAGTGTTTACGAACTTTTGGGACAACAACCTTGTATTTATTTATTTGGATTTGGTCTTATCTATATATATAAAATTGAATGTCTGTGTGTGTGTCCTCTATGGATTCAAAAACCATACATCCAATCGCCGTGAAATTTTGGGATATTATTAGGCGTATCCCCGGAAAGGTTTACGAAAAATAATTTCTTGAATATCTTGAATATCCTTAGAGTTATTTGCAGATTTATAGCTTTAACTCGCAAGCAACGCCATCTTGCAACGGAGATCTGCCCCTCCCCCCCCACTCCCGTCCGGTGGCCGGCCAGTTGGTTGGACAGCAGTCGAAGTTCCCACCGACCAATCAGAAAGATCAAGAGCCCCCCCCCGTCCGGCCGCCGGCCAATCAGAGTGATCATGAGGTCCTGGCGCGCGGGGGGCGGGTGACCTCCGGGAACTACGTCCGGGACCGGGGAAAATATGTTCACTAGATAAAACGATGATTTTGTAATGTAGAAAATTAGGAAAGACAAAATTCAGGATGACACGGCACACAGGGACCGGGAAAAAATAATCACTTTATCTAGAGATTCACGACCATGACTTTATTCAACTTATCGAGTATCTTTCAAGGGACCGGGAAAATATGTTCACTAGATAAAACGATGATTTTGTAATGTAGAAAATTATGAAAGACAAAATTCAGGATGACACGGCACACAGGGACCGGGAAAAAAATGTTCACTTTATCGAGAGATTCTAATTTACGAGTTTCAAATTATCAAAATATATCTTTTTTTTTTTATAAGTTTATAGAGAATTGTTTTAACAAATGTTCGTTAGACAAACCTTTACTCGGGTAAAACCTCGGGCGAAGCCGGGTACGTCCGCTAGTTACCTTATATTTATAATCTACTAGCAGATGTACCCGGCTTCGCCCGAGGTTTTACCCGAGTAAAGGTTTGTCTAACGAACATTTGTTAAAACAATTCTCTATAAACTTATAAAAAAAAAAAAAAAAAGATATATTTTGATAATTTGAAACTCGTAAATTTGAATCTCTCGATAAAGTGAACATTTTTTCCCGGTCCCTGGGTCCCTGTGTGCCTTGTCATCATGAATTTTGTCTTTCCTAATTTTCTACATTACAAAATCATCGTTTTATCTAGTGAACATTTTTCCCGGTCCCTTGAAAAATACTCGATAAGTTGAATAAAATCAATATTAATTGGTTCCCTCGGTAATTGGAAGTTAAAGGAATAGTATCTTCGCCTTTTTTATTTTTTTATTTAGGTAACCTGGATTCCTGGAGTATCTTCGCCTTGAATTGTATCATTATTCTTGTCTCAAATAAATTGCCGTGTCATCCTGAGATAATCTTACTTTTGATAAATAATATTTAAGATAACAAACTTAGTGATAAGAAAACTTGTTATCATCGTCACAATGGGGGCGCTGCTTGCGAGTTAAATCTACAAATCTGCAAATAACTCTAAGGATATTCAAGATATTCATGAAATTATTTTTCAAAAACCTTCCCGGTGATATACCTAATGATATCCCAAAATTTCACGGCGATTGGATGTATGGTTTTTGAATCTATAGAGGACAGACAAACAGACAGACAGACATTCAATTTTATATATATAGATAATCCAAATTGTGCCTTATCAATATTCCTTGTAGTAAAAATCCAAATAAATAGTGTGTGCCATTTCTGTAACAACGCTGTTACTGAAATGTGTCACACTATTTATTTATTTGGATTTGGTCTTATTACCTTGTGTTTATAATCTATAATCCAAATTGTGCTTTGTCAATTCCTGGCAATGTGATTGGATCAAGTTATTTCACACCTCTGTGCTGAATCTAATAGAACTTTACTGTGTCACCACTGTTTCAGTAGACATTATACATATGTCGTTTGTATTACTTAAAGCAGTTTTATCGACCAGGCCATGAGAACCATGACAGGGACTTCTTACAGTACATGTCTACACAGCAGTTTGACCTTGCCCTTATAAAGTGTAAATAAACAGAAAGGCTCCTGAGGGTGAGTTTCTTTTTCTATATTTATCTCAAGTTGTCAGGTATCATAAACAACCCTTCTACAATAGTATATTCCTGTAGAAGGGTTAGTGATAACTAAAATCTTTATATGAATACTATATACAGTTACGAGCGTCTTTCCTCATCTCCTAATCAGTCATCTCTCTCTGTCACCATTTGCTTTTTTTTGGAATGGCGCCCTCCTATTGGTTGGCTACGGTCAGGCCACCTATAATCTAAACCAATGGTAGATTAAACTGGCGAAACCGCTGGGAGGGTTCACAACTGATGAGCCAGGCCCTCCCTTTAATTTTGCCATTGCAGTAAGGACAGTAGAAATTGTTTTATTTTAAAAAGAATATTACGTGTCTAAAATAGTTTTGTATTTGATAATAATAGTATGTAACATTTTGGTAACAGCATTCTTACTGAAACATCACACACTATTTATATATTTGGATTGCCTTGTGTTTCTAGATTTAGCTTTGTTACCTTGTAATGATATTTAGTTAAAAAGGTTATATGCAGCAAAACATTCCCTAAGAGACAGTTTGTATTGTAAGTTTCTAAGATGAGGTTCCACTGTATATCAAACTGTTTTCCAATAACCTTTATTTATTCTTAGGAAAATGAGAGTTGTGAGAAAACTATTCCATGATCATCATACAGAGTGGAACCACTTTCAAACATCACTTAGATACTGGTAGAACCAGAGTTAAAACAGCTTTAGACTTTATGATGTTAGAATTCAAGTTGGTGTCATAAAGGAAGCAGTTATAACAAGGTGGTACTGTAACTACAAGGTAATAAGACCTAATACAAATAGTGTGGCACATTTCGGTAAAAGCATTGTTACTATCATCAGAAAAAAGACTAAATGGGGAAAAATATCCCAGCATGTTCCTAAATAGTACTGTTTTCAAATATGTAAGCAAAATAGGAGATAAAAACAAGGTAATAAGACCAAATCCAAATAAATAAATAGCGTGTAACATTTCAGTTACAGCATTATCATCTTCAGACAAAAGTACATTTCAGTATTATTGTTAAAATGGTAACAACGCTGTTACTGAAACCTCACACACTATTAATTTATTTGGATTTGGTCTTATTACCTTGTGTTTCTAACCTATAAACCAAATTGTGCCTAATCAAGAGGTTGTACTGTATAAATATAAACTTCAAACTCTTCAACTTGGAAGCACACACTCACCTTCTCTGCCAGGGGGTCAGTAGCAGACATGCCAGAATGGACGGCCCCTTCACCTCCGTTTGCGCCGGCATCATCATATTCTTCGCGCAAGTACATGGGGTTACTTATCTCCACATTGGCATTCTCTTGCATGCGCACATGCATGAAGGGACGGCTCCTGGCAACAAACAAGTCAATTAAAAAACATAAAGTATACTGGGATCAGGTACATAAATTAAGAAAAAGATATCTCCATATTGCTCCATTTACAATTGAACGATCAGAAGATACCTTTGTTCTCTCTCTCTGCAGTGGGCGCCAACATTGTATATACAGTTGTCTATAGCGCCCCCTCTTGGGACTCATCAAAATAGGGTGCTATAGACAGGTCACTTTTAATGTAAATCGCATCATACTACGTATGTAAAATCGGGCTCTATAGAGAGGGAGGCGCTATTTAGAGGGGGCACTATAGACAGGTTTAACTGTATATTTAATATACAGTCTACTCTCGTTATAACGCCACCATCCGGATTTTGCAAAAAAGCGGCGTAAGGCGAGGGTGGCGTTGTATCGAACACGCTTAAAATGTGAAATTTAAAGATACAATAAATTATTTATAACAATTACTAAAAACAACTTATACCCTAAGTCAATATATAGAATGCCGGCCTAAATTAATTAATATGACAAATTGGAATAATTAATTTATTTTTATTTTCATTAAAAAGTAATTTCATTTTCTTGAAGAAGTCTGTGATCACAACTTGTGTTTTATCTTCCTCACTTATGGCATAGACACGGCGTAACAGATCCGCAGATAGATTGACGTCGTCAGATGTTGCTCTCTTGGAGTGCTCAAGAAACAACAAAACTGTCTCAGCAGCTGTTCTGGCTTCCCTTAACGATGGTAGGCGCTGGGTCACTGTTGAATCATCATCCTCGCCAAGTTCTTCTTTCGCTGTAACAGTGGACACCAGAAAATTGTCATCTGTTAGCTTCATTTCCGCCTCCTGGGAATCATCAACCAGTTGAAACTCCCTTTCAGTCATCAAATTATCTGGTGTAATAGCGAAGATGTCGCGAATGCGATCGAGCAGATTTCCATACTTAAGAGGCTCAACTGCAGCAGTAGAAGTGAAGCGAATAATGCCTGTGTGATTCCAGCAGTTGCTGATTGAATCAGGGCTCACAGAATCTCAAGCCATTTCACAATAGCGCACAGCGTAATCCAGACGTAATTCTGAGGGTAGATGGGCATCCACCAATTCCACCATTTTCTGGAGTTGAAGCTTGCGATATTGAGCCTTGAAACTTTTGATGATTCCACTATCCAGTGGTTGCAGACTGGCAGTCATATTTGGTGGAAGGAAGTGTATCTTTATGTTGCTGAGACCATCATTAGGGACGCAGTGAGACGTAGAGTTATCTAACAACAGTAAGATACTACGTCCTTCAGAGACAAGCTGCTTGTTGAACTGCAGTAGCCATTCTTGAAAGATGCTAGAGGTCATCCATGCTTTGCTGTTAGATGTGTAAGTGCTGTTGTGTCAACAGCAAACAAAGTCCGGCGCCGTTGGCGTAAAAAATGCAGACAAGAAAGGGGGAGCGGGGGGAGGGTGAGGGACATTGTGAGCGGCGCTATAACGAGTGGTTTTTGCTATTTGGGATACGAAAAATCAGCGGCGGAAGGCGAACAGCGAGGGAGTGGCGTTATATCGAGAAAAATACATTGATGTCGATTGGGACAAAACGAAAAAGTAGAAGTGTGGACTAAAGTTTCTGAAGCATCGAGGCTTTGCCGATTTTCCAATAATCAGCAATCGCCGCTTGTCTGTTCCAGTAGAGTTGCAGCACAGTAGAACATTTTCGTTGCTTCATCCTTTTGACACCACGGCAGTTTTCATCTTTGTGAGCAAGTGTTCAGTCAGGAATGAGCTGAAAAAATAATCCTGTTTCGTCTGCATTGTATATGTTAGCTGGATCATATCCGGAGTTCGCCAGAATACTGTTCATCAATGATAGCTGGAGAAATTGATGCGCCTTCCCCACAGAGCCGTCGTTGCGAAATATGGAATCTCCCTTTAAATCGCTGCAGCCACCCACTGCTGTACGCGAAATTTTCTGATACGTCCAAATGCTCGCCAAGTTTTTTTTTGCCTTTTCTCTTAAGAGATCATCAGTAATAATAATATTATTGGCACGCTTTTGGGTAAACCAGTTGAAGAGAGCATCTTCCAAGTCACTAAATTTTCCGACTCTTTGTCTCTTTGAAGAACCAACAGTATAATTTTCCCACTTCTCAGCCTGAGTGAGAATATCACGGGACAGTTGTTGTTGTTCGTGGAAGTGAGAAACGCTTTCCAATCTCAATTTTCGACATCGTAGGGTTTTTTCTTGCCAACTGGCATATATCCTTCTTTTCAATGGTGATCGACTCACGTTTACGCTTTTGGGAACTCATGATACGACAATAAAGTTGTTGTGTTGACGTTAGCAAAGGATGAAGCGACTGTGTATGTCCCAGGAACAAGCAGGAAAAGGGTCTGCTGGCTGTTCACACAAACTGTTATCTGTTGTGTCAACAGCAAACAAAGTCCGGCGCCGTTGGCGTAAAAAATGCAGACAAGAAAGGGGGAGTGGGGGGGGGGGGGGGGGGGGGGGGGGGGGGGGGGTGAGGGACGTTGTGAGCGGCGCTATAACGAGTGGTTTTTGCTATTTGGGATACGAAAAATCAGCGGCGGAAGGCGAACAGCGAGGGAGTGGCGTTATATCGAGAAAAATACATTGATGTCGATTGGGACAAAACGAAAAAGCGGCATAAGGCGAGGGTGGCGTTATATCGAGTGGCGTTATAACGAGAGTAGACTGTATATGTATATTTATCAATTATTTTATATATTTATATCTATT
Source organism: Cordylochernes scorpioides (assembly GCA_030710605.1). Taxonomy (NCBI): domain Eukaryota; kingdom Metazoa; phylum Arthropoda; class Arachnida; order Pseudoscorpiones; family Chernetidae; genus Cordylochernes; species Cordylochernes scorpioides. Next base: position 70,366,895 of record CP092873.1, on the reverse strand, counting down.
TACTCATATATTTATCATTATATAATCTTATTTACTTATTTTATATTTAAAAAAAAAAAACTATATATAATCCTATATATGAAGGATGTAATAAAAGTGGTTTCAATCTCAATCTCTACACTCATAGAAAAAACTTAAGGAAGTTATACCTTTCAACATGTATATTGGGATTCAGACAATAACTCTAAAAGATTATTGATACACAGTGACCTTTAATTGAAGACACATGAGATAACCAAGTGTAAAAAAAAATCCCTTTGTCTTCTAAAAGAAAAAAAATAGATGACCAGTGACATCAAAAATACTTTCAACTTCCTTAAGTTTTGCCCAACTTAAGGAAGTTGTACCTTTTAGCATGTATATCGGGATTCAGACAATAACTCTGAAAGATATTACAGTGACTTTTATTAAAGATACATGAGATAATCAAGTGTAAATAAAATTGTCATTTCTATAAAATAATCCCTTACATCAATATTGAGTAAAATTGTCTTTGTCTTCTTAAAAAAAAGATATAGATGACCGCCAACATCAAAAAGATTTTCCACTTCCTTAAGTTTTGTCCATGAGTTTTGACAGTTTGTGCCACAAAACAAAGCGACAAACCTTTTCTTGCGGCAATAGAGCAAGATGCCCACCAGGACCAGGATGAGCAGCACCCCTGCCACTGTGAGAGGGATGATGAGGGCTGTGATCCCTATAACCAACAATACAGTTTAGTTGACAGGTACAAGGGACTTATCTCTCTGAGGTAACATCACTAAATAAATCTCTCGTATATATAAATACTAGCCGAATGACCCGGGCAACGCCCGTGTTTTACCCGATTGAATGTTTTGATTCAAATACTATTTGTTACAATTATAATTTGGCGCCTTAAATAAATGCATATGTTAGTTAATAACTATAACCTATGTGCTTTATCTGTCTTTGTAATGTTGGCTTCCGTAGGCGTCTCTTACTGGGAAAAAGAAAGAGAGGATTCCATTTGGCTATTAACTAATATATGCATTTATTTAAGGAGCGACCCGCTTCAACACAATAGTTACAAAAATGGGGGGGGAGGGGGCAAAGGTGGCGTGATCGTAGCCGACCAATAGGAGGGCGCCATTCATGTGAAATTGTACTTGGATAAGGTGAATACATTTTTAACAAAAGACATCTCCTTATTGTGTAACTGAGAGTTGCTGATGGCTTAAGCTATCTATCAGAATAAATATCAACTATTCATTTATTTTTAATTATTCCAGAAATGGCCAAATACCCATTCTTGTTTAGTGATTAACTTTTCTTGATTAATTTAAAAATGGGTATTTGGCCAATTCTGGAATAATTAAAAATCAACAAACGCTTGATGTTTATTCCGATAGATACCTCAAGCCATCACCAATTCTCAGTTACACGATAAGGAGATGCTTTTTTTCTTAATTAATTTTGTGTTTCTTTTTTTAATCTCTACAGACCCTACTGCATTGATAAAATTTATTGAATGAGAGGGGGGGGGGGGGCTTGGCTCATTAGAAAAATAGAACACTATTAACATGACGCATAACTGCGATAATCTACATAATCTGAGAAATTTAAACTATTTTAGACACATAGAATCCTTTACAAAATGAATAATTTTCTACTGCCCTTAATGCAATAAAAAATGAACGGGAGGGTTCACCACTGATGAGCCAGGCCCTCCCATTAATTAATCATTTCAGTAAGGGCAGTTAAAAATTTTATTAAAAAAAAAAAAAAAAAAAAAAAAAAAAAATCATAAGCGTCAACCATAGTTTAAATTCCTTATAGTATTATTTTTCCAGAAAATATTTGAATTACAGATTAAAATTGAGAGTTGAATAAAAAAATAGGGTGATATAAATATATTTGTATTTATAAGTGGAGGAATCGCCAGACATCATTTCGAAGAAGGAATTGAAGTTAATGGCGACTATTTTCTTCATGTGATATATAATCATGGCAAGCTTTCAGACTATAACATCCTTCAACAGGCTACTATAAAAGATACTAGATCAACTTTGGCTGTTTGTGAATTGGGTTTTTTTCTACCTAGAATAAAATCCTTTTTAATCTCAAACATTTGAGATGTCGTCTCACAAGACCTTCAGGATAAAGATGAAGCTGGCCAAGAAGGCCCGGCAGAACAGGCCCATTCCCCAGTGGATCCGTATGAGGACAGACAACAAGATCAGGTTCAACGCCAAGAGGCGTCACTGGAGGCGCACCAAGCTCAAGCTGTAAATTGTTCTGTCCACCTGTTGTTCAGGGGATAGCAATAAAGGCTTACCAACCTCCTACAGCACAAATAAAGAAACTCGTCGCCGTTAACTTTGATTCCTTCTTCGAAATTTGTATTTATATTTCAAGCAGAGAGTAAGTGTTCACTAACCCCCAATATGTCTCAAGTCACCACAGTAGTAAAAGATGGTTCCAATTTAGAAAAAAAAACACTATCGTAAGTTCAGGTAAGGGCCAAGTGAGAGAGAAGAGGAAGAAATACTGTAAATTGGCCGGGACCTTCCTTTGTTAGACAACAAGGAAGCCTCAGCCTCATTAAAAGGAAGAAGAAGGGGGAAACCTAAGGTAATAAGACCAAATCCAAATAAATATATAGTGTGTGACGTCTCGGTAACAGCGTTGTTACCATCTTCAGACAAAAGTACTGAAATACTGAAAAAATCTACAATCCAAATTGTGCCTCATCAAGGGGGAAACCTCTTTGATTTCCAAGTCAACAACAATGGTATTAAATCAATTTTGTAACAAATAAATTTACTGGTAATGTGTTTCTTTTCAATAATAGCATCAAACATTATCTCTACATACCTTACTGCAATGATATAAGTTATTGAGTGAGAGGGCTTGGCTCATCAGTAGTGAACCCTCTCAGTGGTTTCTCCAAATTAATCTCTAGACCGCTCTACTATTGTATTGTATTGAAAAGAAACACATTGCCAGTACATTTATTTGTTACAAATTTGATCTAAAGATGGCAAATGAATTTAAACTTATATCATTGCAGTAAGGTCTGTAGAGATAATATTTGATGATATTATTGAAAAGAAACACATTGCCAGTAAATTTATTGGTTACAAATTTGATCGATAGATGGCAATTGATTTTATAAATGAAATTAAAATGGAGAGATAACAATGCATTATATTTTGGTACTTAGAGGTACATTCCATACATATTGATGACTTCGAAAGGCCAAATGTGGCTGAATAAGCTATGTTAGGAAATGTGACAAAAAGAGAAGAATATACTGAAACACAAGGTGCTAAATGATGAAGCACAATTTGAATTATATACAGTAGAACCTCCATTTAGTGGATACCTCTCCACAAAGGACTGTTTTCATTTGCAAAATTACCTTTTTTACAATTTAGCAACTATCCGGTAAGAGAACACCTCTCCCTAAAGGACACTTTGGCTCTGCAATTAGATGTTGTCCTTTACAGGGAGGTTCTAATGTATTAGAAACGGCAGGAAATAAGACCAAATCCTAATAAATTTTTTCTTATTCAGTATTTTTGTCTGATGATGGTAACAACGCTGTTACCAAATCGTCACACACTATTTATTTATTTGGATTTGTTCTTATTACCTTGTGTTTTTCTAAAGGTGCTAAATAAATTTTAAAAAAAGAAAAGATCCTCCTTATTGTATAACTGAACCTCTGCTACTGAACAGTAGAATTACATTTATAATATGATGCACTAGCGCGCCATCTGTTATCAAAATTCAAAACTATTTTAAAGGCGTAAGGTTCTTTTTGATATTAAACAATTTCTACTGCCCTTACTGCAATGGAAAAATTAATGTCCTCAAAGCTTATGTCCATAGTTCTTCTAAAATACCCATTCAAAGAGTCTATCAACAGTATCACTATAAAAGGAAGTTCCAAAAATGCAATATAACAGCGGTATGGTAGATTAAACTGGCGAAATCGCTGAGAGGGTTCACCACTGATGAGCCAGGCCCTCTCATTAATTTTTCCATTACAGTAAGGACAGTAGAAATTGTTTAATTTTCAAAAGAATCATACGAGTCTATAAAAGTTTTGAATTTTCAGAGTGTTGTATGTATAGAGTACACTGTATATATGGTAAGAGTACACTGTATATATGGTAAGAGTACACTGTATATATATGACACTCACATCCAGCCATGAGCTCGGATTGGTCTGCAGCCAGTGGTGGAGAGAAGGCAATGTTGCTCTGACATCGCAGGCCCACAAACCCATCTGGACAGCTGCACACACACAGTCTTTGGTGAATGCCAGGTTTCTAGGTGGTGTGTTTCTCATAGGCTACTGTATGCCCATAAAACTGTTTATATTCTTAGAAACATATTTAATAGTTATAAATATTCTTCTTCTTCTTCTTTCTTATCTCCACTCAATCACACTAAGGTATCAAGCTTGTAAAACTTGAGATTTTTGATGGTGTCTGCCGGGGAAGAGTAGAGTTCATCAATGGATGAGTCAATACAGTCAATAATATGTCTTGGGGTTGCAGGCTGAGAATTGCACTTAGTACATAGTGGGAAAACCTTGCAACCATTCTGGAAAGTCATTGTCCGTAGATGACCAGACTTAAGTCTGGAAATCAAAGACTGTTGTTCTCTTGGGAGGACAGAACCGGTGCTTGTCCCTCCTGCTCTGTACTAAATATTGAATTGTGGCAATTTAATTAGAGAGGCTACAGTGTCGTAGGAGGTAATTTTTAAAGTGGTAAACAAATAAAAACCACACACACATGCCCACGTGAAGATGGAAATATATTTGGGAAGGCTTGGCCTAGTATTGGTGAACCTCTTTCTCTTCCCAGAATAATTTATCCAATTTAATGCACCAGTTCCCTATAATCATTGTATTGATGCATCAGAAATATTATTTTTCCTATCAATTCACTAATGGCAAGATTTCTCAACCTTTAACTTTAGAAAGAAAATCATTCTCACACATATTCTGTGTTCACAGTTAACTGATGTTGTCTACACAGGCTTTTGTTGTCTGGTTCTTTGAACTAAAGAACTGTGTTGGTGAAGCCACAAATATATTGGTGAAATTTCTACAATCACAGAAACCACTTTGCATAGTTGCATTTACAACCTCACCATCATCAAGGAACTCTTTCCAATGTTTGTTCCAAGAACAAATAAGCAGAATACCATAGTGGTAGTGATATGGTTGAATGAATTGGAAAAACTACTGGAAAAATCCAAAAAAGATTGAATCAGGTATAATGCCATAACTACACAAAGGGACTTCTTACATGCAGGAAGGAAGTACGTCAGAATTCAGGGAGGGATAGCAGGTGGCGTGGTTGTGACAGAAGTTGTGACAGCCAGTGCTTTCCTGGCAGCGGTTCCCGATGAAACCCCGTGGACATCTGTGCAAGCAGCGGAGATGTCACCCATCACATAAACACAGCCAGACCTACAGGAACCAGACATGGCAGGAAGTACTCACAAGCATTTGGGCATCTTGTGCGGTAACTGGGGCATGATACAAGAACCACCATGGAAACAGAACCCCACGCAAGGGTTCCAGCTCTGGGCCGCAGCCTCACAGAACTGGCCCAGCCAGTGGACCGGACACCTTGCCACCGCAGAGAGAATAGAGATAGGTTAGTGAAGTTAGCAAGCAAGAAGAGATAGGTTAGTGAAGTCAGCAAGCAAAGAAGAGATGGGTCAGTGAAGTCAGCAAGCAAAGAAGAGATAGGTTAGTGAAGTCAGCAAGCAAAGAAGAGATAGGTCAGTGAAGTTAGCAAGCAAAGAAGAGATGGGTCAGTGAAGTTAGCAAGCAAGAAGAGATAGGTTAGTGAAGTCAGCAAGCAAGAAGAGATAGGTTAGTGAAGTCAGCAAGCAAAGAAGAGATAGGTCAGTGAAGTTAGCAAGCAAGAAGAGATAGGTTAGTGAAGTCAGCAAGCAAAGAAGAGATAGGTCAGTGAAGTTAGCAAGCAAGAAGAGATAGGTTAGTGAAGTCAGCAAGCAAGAAGAGATAGGTTAGTGAAGTCAGCAAGCAAAGAAGAGATGGGTCAGTGAAGTTAGCAAGCAAGAAGAGATAGGTTAGTGAAGTCAGCAAGCAAAGAAGAGATGGGTCAGTGAAGTCAGCAAGCAAAGAAGAGATGGGTCAGTGAAGTCAGCAAGCAAAGAAGAGATGGGTCAGTGAAGTCAGCAAGCAAAGAAGAGATGGGTCAGTGAAGTCAGCAAGAGATGGGTCAGTGAAGTCAGCAAGCAAAGAAGAGATAGGTTAGTGAAGACAGCAAGCAAGAAGAGATAGGTTAGTGAAGTCAGCAAGCAAGAAGAGATGGGTCAGTGAGGGAGGGACTTCAAATGCCAATTGCAGCTATACCCAATGTCATTCAATTACAATGCTATTAAAAGATTAAGGTGTTCTTCCAAGATGGATGCACAATTAAGATTACAAATAATCAATGATTTTTACAATTTGTTGATTTTGTTTGGCAAATGAGATGAGTTTCAAGATAAAATAAGCTATTCTACAGGCTGTTTTCTAAATGTAAAGTTATAAGCCACATTCAGAGATCTATAGTGGCTTGTATAATAGCAGTTCCTGCCCAGAAGTTCAACCCCTCCTCTACCTGGTGGGCGGGAGAAACAGCACCCTGTAGGGTGAAGTAAGGTGTCGTGAGCCCCAAGCCGCTATGCTAACTTAGAAGGCCTACAGGGAACTCTGAAATGTGGCCAACTAACGAGGCAATGACACCCCTCCTTTCCATGTGGACAAGACACTTACTATTGAAAGGCAGTACACCATCTCCCATGTGAGAACTTTGAACAACATGGAACATCTGATGTTTTACATTAAGGCTGTCTAATCCACATGATATCCAAACATACATTATGTTCAAGTTTTCTGCTGAGGGTCTGACCTGGGAGCTACTGTTTATTCCTTTTCAATAAATAACAAACAAAAAAATGCTGCAGAAACTTTTCTTTAATTGTCAAAAGCTCATGATCATGAAAGTTAGGAAGTCCTATTTTGACTCGAAAGAACTTCTTATAGATAACAAGTTCTAAGAGAAAGATGAAAGGTACGTACTTGCAGGTGGGGACTCCTTTGACCACCTGGCACGTGCCTCCATGCAGACATGCCATGTCAGCACAGTTTGTGGCTACAAAGGTCTCGCAGTGGGACCCTGTGAAACCTGTGGGACATCGGCAGGTGTAGCCAGTCCTGGAGACAATACAGGTCGCGCCATTCTGGCAGCCGCACAAGCTGCGGTCACAGCGGCTGCCCTTGTAGCCCTCAGGACAGGAGCATACCATCTTGCCTGTAGGGCCTACTCTATGACAGGTACCTGGACACAGTGTCGGTGGCATTTAGAGAGGATAGAAGTTTGGAGAGACACTCTCCTGTCATAAAAATCAGAGTTGTGTTTTGTTTGATATCACTATCAAAAGGAATTCAAAGAATAACAATCAGAACCTGAAATATTTACAAATAATTCTAATTCTTCGAAAAAAATTCAACAAGAACATAAAAAAAAAAAAAATGAAATTACTGCAAATTGTAAAATTTCAAATAATAATATGCTACTTACACACACACAGGAAGTTTAATTACCACTCCAGTCTTAATAGACAACATTTTCAATTAGGATAAGTCATAATTTGTAGATTATAAACACAAGGTAATAAGATCACAAATTCAAATAAATAAATAGTATGTGATGTAACAGCATTGTTACTGAAACATCACTATTTATTTATTTAAAGATTTAGTCTTATTACCTTGTGTTTATTTCCAATTATGGAAAAGTATCTGATGGAGTTTAACCAACTGTGTTAGTATATGTCCCATCTATCAAACTAAAAATCAACTAAATACTCATCCCAGAATATTAACCCAAAAAACACCATTTCATTTATAAATCCAGCCAACCAGCCACGTATGCACAAGATGTTGACAGCAGGACTGTACTTCAATAATGTTGATCCCAGAGGCTTCCTGATGAATTATGGAAAGATTTCAAGGCCAACGTGTGTACAACCATCTTAAACTACAGTATAACCTTGTTAATTTGACAAAGGATAATTCAAAATTTAACGATAATCCGACCATGTTTTCATTGTCCCAACCTCCAGCTTATCAAATAACCAAATAATAATTCAACTGATTTTTTAAATCAAATTTCAACAACATTAAATAATTTAAATACAAATTTATTGTTAACAATATTGTAGCAAAGTAGTATATTATATCTTATATACAGATTATTAATTTTGGGGGGGTCGATGGAAGAATAGTCTAAGCCATTGGTTTATGACCGCGGGTTTGAATCCAACATTTGGAACTTTTTTCTGATTAATAAAAAAAAAAAAAGTTCCAATGGCCCCCAATTCTTGCAAAAGTTTAACCCCACCAGCGAGCGCAAGTAACCAAACAGGGCTTTGGCACATTTGTAAGTGCAAAGTCGAACTGCTTTTCACATGTGTAGACATGTGGTGTATTTACAGTAAAAGCAGTCGCCTACTTCTACCCACCATGATTTATTATGGCCTGTACCACGTGTACTAAGGATAAGCAAAAAAAAAAAAAGAAAAGATTATTAATTTTGATATTTATATTTTGCTACTCTGGAAACTTACTTCGTTGCTTAACTTGTATCTTATAAATGTTGATTTTGTTTTTGACTTAAATAAATGACTGTGTCATTCTGAAGTTCGTCTTTCCTAATTTTCTACGTGATGGGGCACAGCGGACAGAGTTAGCATTTGTGCACCAAGTGTTACAATGCATCACAAATATTAGCGCTGATGTTGCATGCATTTTTTTTTTGTTTCCTCCTGGAAAATTTAGGTCAAACTTAAGCAGCTGTTAGTCACCAGCATAAACAATGAGGTGTCTTAGAGAGTAACATTTGGTATTTGAAATAACATACAGAAGAGGAAAGACATACATGCCTTTGGGTTACAGCCTAAATACAAACAGCTATAAAAAAATTCTTTAAAAAGATACTGATTCTTTAAAAATAAAATGCTTAATCATTTCCTCTTATTTTCAAAATCTATTCTCTATCTCTTTCCATTGTGTGTGCATTTATTAACTTAAAAAAAAGTATTTGTAATTTTTCATTTGTTCACAAATGCATTAATGCAGTTTTATCTTTCACTAAAAGTTGACCATAAAAAAAAAGTCCCAATATGGCATTACAATTAATATTATTAATTGAAATATACAGTATAACCTCCCTTAAAAGGAGAACACCTAATTGCAGAGACAAAGTGTCCTTTAAGGAGAAATGTTCTCTTACCAGAGAGTTGCTAAATAGTAAAAATGAAAGGGAATTTTACAAAGGAAAACTGCCATGATAAAGCACAATTTTGATTATAGATTATAATACAAGAAAATAAGACCTAATCTAAATAATTTATTAGTGTGTGACGTTTCGGCAACAGCATTGTCACCATCATCAGACTGATGATGGTGACAATGCTGTTGAAGAAACGTCACACACTAATAATTTATTTGGATTAGGTCTTATTTTCTTGTAAAATGAAAACTGTCCTTTATAGAGAGGTGTCCTCTAGCATGAGTGTCCTCTCTCTTGGAGGTTCTACTGTATTAAAATAGTATTTTCTAAAATATTATTTTTATTATATATTTCGTTATCATACATAATATCCACTAGAAATGAATGTTGTGATGAAATCATCTAACCAGCTTTATTTCAACCAAAAGCTCTGATCTCTTTGGAACATCTAATTGAAGGCTGTATATAAAATTTTGAACAAAGTATCAGAGATGAGGTAATACAATTTAGAAATAAGAAGATCCAATTGCTAGATCAAGAGATGGCTCTTCTTGAGGATCAGGACATGAACTAGAGGATCCCACCTAAGCACAGCTGGTACAGTGGAGTGGACACAGGAGGAGCTCTGAATCTCAGAAATAGACAGCACCAAACAACACTAACAAGATTTAGAACAGGCATCTCAAGCCATTGAAGATAGAAAATAACAACAAAATCCACCCCACTTGCCAAAAATGTAGCTTGGCACCTGCAGTTCCAGAACACATTTTAGTTTGCATTAGATGCACTAAACAGAACCTTTGGGAGAGGCTGCTTCTTATCATAAAACAGTTTGAGGAGCATGAACTTATGTAATTTGTGTAATCTTTACACAAGGGGATAAGAAACAGAGATGCCTCACCTCCATGGGCACAGTAGTGAGGACAGAGGTCCAACTCGCAGTTCCGGCCTGCGTAGCCGTGAGGACAATTACACACAGGAACATGGATGTTTTTGGCAGAGATGGTACAGTTGCCGCGACGGCAGATATTGGCACAGGCAGATTCCTGGCAATCTGGGCCACTGTAACCCCGCGGGCACAAACAGGTGGAGTTCTGTTGTTTCTCTCCCTTGGTGCACACTCCTCCATTCTGGCATCTGTACATGCCACACCTATGTTAGCCTCTTTGTATACAGTAAAATCATATTGTATACCTTGGTTATATTGGTTCATTTATAAAGCCATGGTTTGCCTTTTTTTGGACATTTTACAATTTTAGATCATATAAAGGTAAGACTGTCACACTGAAAAGAGGCTACTTCTTAAAAGGGTTCAGAAAAAAATATCCATGAAAATTTTCAATATAAATCGGAAATATTGTTGTTTGTCAACAAGTAGCCGACCGATGGTACACGTGACCATTAAAACTTATTTAAATTTTTGTTTAGTTTTTTATTTAAATTATTTTAGGTTTATCAGAGAGAATGACGGATATGAATTATATTTGACCATTGACCACTGTTTTGCGGCAATGTGTTAAATACAACGTGATAATAATCAATTAATCGTTGTCATGTTTAGATCTTGACCCGGCGATTGAGAAATGTCTAGCCACAGCTCTAACCCCTCTTACAACTGGACCACAAGCCCAGCACTGCACCAAACGAGCATTACATCCCCGCCTCAGTCTCATCAATATCTTTAGATTTGGTGTTGCGAGAGGCACCAATCCATTGATGTTGGAGATGTACTTACTTGAGGTCTGTACACTCCTGGCAGCGTGGTCCTTGGAATCCTGTGGGGCAGACACACTCGGGGACACCGTAGCGTACAGCACAGACTCCATTGTTGTGGCAGTACTTGTCGCACAGACGTAGCGGGGTGCTGCATCGCTCCCCTGTCCACTGAGGAGGACAGCTGTGGTGACTTCCAGTGAGCTTCTTGTCACCAATATTGACACTGGGTCAACTTACTTGCAGCGCATGGGAGGATTAGGGTTGTCTCCATGTTCCACAAAGTAGCAGCGGCCGTGGTTCTCGCAGTAGTTGGTACAGCGGTAGATGTGGCACTTCTCCCCTTCAAACTGGTGGGGACATCTGGGGGGCAACATGTACAGTCTGGCTTTATTGGAATATGGCACCCCATGTATACCTCTCTCTAATGGACAATACTTGGTTACAGAGACAAAATGGGAGAGGTGTCCTCTTACTATAGAGTTGTTAATCAGTAAAATAGCAATTCTTTTTGGCAGTACAAACTATACACAGTAGAACCTCCCTGTAAAGGACACTTACTTGTAGAGCTAAAGTGTCTTTAAGGGAGAAGTATCCCTTTACCAGAGAGTTGCTAAATATTAAAAATGATAATTTTACAAATGAAAACTGTCTTTTGTAGAGAGGTGTCCTCTAGCGCGAGTGTCCTCTCAAGGAAATTCTTTTATATATATATATTTATTTAGATGTCCTCTCTGATGGAGCTTCAACTGACTGGTACGGTAGATTAAACTGGTAAAACCTCTGGGAGAGTTCACGACTAATGATTCAGACCTTCCTTTATCATTGCTGCCAGGGCAGTAGGAAGTTGTTAGATTGAAAAATAACTATAGTTGAAACAACAGAGACTTTAGAATTATGATGTTATAACTACAGTAGAACCTTCCTGTAAAGGACACCTAATTGCAGAACTAAAGTGTTCTTTAGGGAGCGGTGTCCTCTTACCAGAGAGTTGCTAAATAGTAAAAATGGTAATTTTGACAATGAAAACTGTTCTTTATAGAGAGGTGTCCTCTAGCGCGAGTGTCCTCTCATGGAGTATGTTCTACTGTATAGCAAAAACAATAGGAACTTTTTGGAATTATAATGTTATAACCAAGTTGTTAAAAAGAGGCTTTTATATTGAAGTTACACTGCATATAAAAAAATATTTATAAAAATTTACTGGCAATGTGTTTCTTTTAAATAATATCATCATATATATTATCTCTACAGACCTTACTGCAATGATAAAAGTTATTGAATGAGAGAACTCAGCTTCTTAGTAGTGAACCCTCTCATTAATTAACTTTTTCTTACAGTAAGGTCTGTAGAGATAATATATATGATGTCATTATAGAAAAGAAATACATTGCCAGTAAATTTATATATTACAAATTTTATCGATAGATGACAATCCTTTATCCTTTATATCTATAAAAATGAAATGCGAAATCGATGTTTGTTATCGCATCACGCAAAATCTACTGACTCAATCATTATGGAATTTCGCATGTAGGTAGCTGAAGATTTCGTTTAACATATAGGCTATTCAAAAAACGAAAAGGTTTAATGTGCTATTTTTAAAAAATGTTAAACCAAAATTCCTTAGTTCAAGCCTTTTACCGCTTGGCGGCGCACTGGTCGCGACGATAAATGAATTTGATTGGTTAATACTTTTACACGTTGTTGTTTTGTAATTTTACCCGATTAATGTGTGTCTTTAAAAGGTAAGATTATTTTTATATATTTAAACTCTTTGAAAATAATTTAATCGATCATTATCAAATAAATACGCCCCCGGAACCTGGGTTAATTAAAACTATTGTGAAATTTCGCACGTAGGGAGTTGAGGTTTTGGTTTAACATTTAGGCTAAAAGCACAAAAATTGCATTTCGAAAAACTTTCTTTTCCTTTTTAGAAGGTAGATTTTATTTAATCATTTAGTAATATTTTTTCAATTTAAATTAATTGGAATTATTATTTATTTCGCAGCTTATTCATATATTTTGCTTCGTTTAATTTTAATTAGTGTAAATATAACGATCTACATTTTTAAAGATAAGTGTACTATTTATCTCATAAGGTATATTATTTTTAGAACAGTATTCTATTTTTTTTTCTTTCTTATATTTAGAGTGCGTATAAATTTTATTAAAGTTGTAAAAAGTATATTTATTGAAAAGAGTATGTTTTACAATATAACTTGCTACATATATTTTACTATATGTTTGTTCCATGTAATATGTTTATGCTCTAATAGCATTTATATTGTAAGCAGCAGCAATGAATTTTCAGTAACTGCTTTATTTGAGGGTTGGCTAATAATTTTTTGTAGTATTTTGTATTACCATAAACTACAAGATAGCTTTTTTTATGCTTTTAAAAGTACGTATAATATATTTAACGTTTCATAATACTTTTCAACTTAAAGTCTTTGGAAACAATATTGCTTTTTTTCCTATCCTGCAGGTCAACAGTACACTGCAACATGCTATCATAACTCTGGCTTTTGGCATTGATATTTATTTATTGTGAAAGTACTGTTTGCTACCTTAAGCTCTGGAGAAATTATAATGTAGATCCATCCTGTGGAAATCACACCATAGTAAAAAAGAACGCATGTAGCGGGAAGCAAATTTTGTGACTTTTCAACTTAAAGTCTTTGGAAACAATATTGCTTTTTTCCTATCCTGCAGGTCAACAGTACACTGCAACATGCTATCATAACTCTGGCTTTTGGCATTGATATTTATTTATTGTGAAAGTACTGTTTGCTACCTTAAGCTCTGGAGAAATTATAATGTAGATCCATCCTGTGGAAATCACACCATAGTAAAAAAGAACGCATGTAGCTGGTAGCAAATTTTGTGCCCTGTGTGAAGCTAGCGTTCAAATTTAATTTTTTTGAAAGATATTTCTATTGTTGGCCTTATTTTCACTTGTCCTGACCCATATAGGGTTAATTAATAACTCATTTGACATTTTACCTTTATTTATGGTCTTGGCAATATATATGTAAAGCTTTTTAGGTAAAAAAGAATTGAGGTATATTTTGAAATATAGATAAAAATCACAAGGAAGCAAGACCAGATCCAAATAAATAAATTATGTGTGGTTTCAGAAACAGCATTGTTACCATCTTCAGACAAAAGTACTGAATACATTCAGTAATTTTGTCTTTATAAGGTAACAATGCTGTTATTGAAACATCACACATAATTCGTTTATTTTTTATTTGGTCTTGCTTTTTTGGTATTTTTAACATTGCCCTTGACTATTAGAAAATGATGCAAATTTCCTAATTATTTTATGCTACATGCTATCATAACTCTGGCTTTTGGCATTGATATTTATTTATTGTGAAAGTACTGTTTGCTACCTTAAGCTCTGGAGAAATTATAATGTAGATCCATCCTGTGGAAATCACACCATAGTAAAAAAGAACGCATGTAGCTGGTAGAAAATTTTGTGCCCTGTGTGAAGCTAGCGTTCAAATTTAATTTTTTTGAAAGATATTTCTATTGTTGGCCTTATTTTCACTTGTCCTGACCCATATAGGGTTAATTAATAACTCATTTGACATTTTACCTTTATTTATGGTCTTGGCAATATATATGTAAAGCTTTTTAGGTAAAAAAGAATTGAGGTGTATTTTGAAATATAGATAAAAATCACAAGGAAGCAAGACCAGATCCAAATAAATAAATTATGTGTGGTTTCAGAAACAGCATTGTTACCATCTTCAGACAAAAGTACTGAATACATTCAGTAATTTTGTCTTTATAAGGTAACAATGCTGTTATTGAAACATCACACATAATTCGTTTATTTTTTATTTGGTCTTGCTTTTTTGGTATTTTTAACATTGCCCTTGACTATTAGAAAATGATGCAAATTTCCTAATTATTTTATGCCATTTTAAAAAGCACATTCTTTTGTAAAAATATCTAATTTCCCACATTTTTCTAAAACTGCCAACAATAACCTAATAAAAAAATAATCCAAGTCTGGGTATTTCAGTATTGCAGATATATTACATTTTTAAAAGTTGTTTAACTATAGATGTACATGCCGGATTAGGTGCCCTTAAAAATGTTTAATCTGGCTGTTTCTTCTTGAACTGCCGAGAGTGAAGTGGAGAAAGTGAAATTTTCAGGTTGCGAGGACCATTTCCCTTAATTCACACTAATCATTTGATTTTTTTTTTCATTTTTTAGATACCAAAGCCCAGTTTGGTTACTTGCACTCACTGGAGGGGTTTGACTTTTTCAAGAATCAGGGGCCATTGGGGCAATTTTTTTCAGAACAAATTCCCCAAAACTGGATTCGATGATCCCGGGTCGTGGTTTTTAAAAATCAACAGTTTAGACCACTCCTCCAAAAATGCACTCTATTCATTAGATGTGTTTGTGAAATTGATCTTATATTTCAGATTATTTTTTCCAGAATTTTTAATTTTGATATTTGCAGTTTATCTCCATTGTGCTGAAAGAAAATTCTTTACTTTAAGTTTTAAAACAGTTGGGGGCTCTATTCATTCAAGAGTAAACCCCACTCGAACAATACCCGGGCGAAGCCGGGTCCATATATCTATATAGGCTCAATTTATTGGGCAGTTTTTTCAACCAAATTAGACTTTTTTTTAGGCCTTCTTCCATTGTCTTTTTTTTTTTTTTGTTTTGCTGTCATTTGTTTAGGTAGTATTTAGATTTATCTGCTTCATAATATGTAGCTGCTCATATATATCTTTGTATGTTCTACTCATATTTATTGTGCATATTTTTTCAGCTAATTATACTTTTTTTTTTACGTCTTCTTCCATTTGATTTTTTTTAATCAGTTGTTTTACGTTTTCACTGAGTTTTATGCATTTTTCCCCTCCTTTCAGATTATTTCTATGCTTTTTTTTATTTTGGCCTTAGTCATGAGTCGCGCTTATTTTAATACACTATTTTTGAATTTTTTTTCTTCAATCTCAGTCCTTTATGTTTTACATTTTTCAGTTATCCTTATTTTTATTTTTACTAATGCTTTGTGTTTGTAGGTATGCCAAGCCATAGGAGAAGCAATCTTTCTCAGCGTTCCAATAGCTCTAGGGTTCAATATGCTTCAGGGTCAAACATTGCAAGTAGTTGGTGTGCATCTTGAGTCTCCCTGTTTCTCGCATGGGCAACTCTATGTAGCATGCTCCCGTGTTTCCAGCCCTAAAAATTTATTTGTCTTTAGTTCTACTTTTAGCAAGACACGCAATATTGTTTATCAGGGGGCTTTGATAATATAGCTTTTGACAATTTTGAAAGAGATTTCTTCGAATAATGATTTTGGGAAGCTTGACTTTTGTAACTACATAATTTGTGAATAATTTGTTATCATTATTGCTCTACTGTAGTTTCATCAATAAAGCTTTTTTACTTTATTTTATTTTAATTTTTTCACATTTAATTCATTTACATAACTCTATTCTTGAAAATTGTTTTCTATTTTTTTTATGGTATCAACATTTCTGGTTCAATTAAGGTTTTTGTTAGCCTGCAACACACCTTATCATAGCTCATTGCATTTATCAGGATAACTTTGCTGTTTTGATTTTTACATCATTGGTATTTTCATGCCTCTATAATATTATATTTGTTTGCAGAATTTTATAGACAATTTGGTTTGGGTTATATACATTAAGAATTTGTAAAAATATAAAGGTCAAAGTTTTACAACAAAAAAAAATTTTGGAACACCATTTCTCTCCCATTTAATTTAATGATGCTTCATTTATGATTTTAAGAATTGCATTATTTTTATGCATATTATTTTTAAAATTTGTGTTAGCAAGACATGGAATATTGTTAAGTTAATGTATTATTAACATAAACTTTACCAACCCGTGAAGCGTTAGCTCCAGTCTTTTACCGCTGGGGGCAGCACTGTTAGAGCTAATAAATGCTTTCGATTGGTGCTTACTTTTACATGCTGTTTGTTTTTAGACTAAATTAATACACATCAAGTTAGCATTTTTTCATTCTTCAAAAATTAAGATTCTATCTTTAACGTTTCATAATACTTTTAAAATTAAAGCCGGAAATAATATTGCTTTTTCCCATCCTGCAGGTCTACATTACACTGCAACAGCTATCATAACTCTGGCTTTTGGCATTGATATTTATATAATGTGAAAGTACTGTTTGCTACCTTAAGCTCTGGAGAGATTATAATGTGTCTACAGATCCATCATGTGGAAATCACACCATAGTGAAAATGCATTTAGCTGGTAGCAATGTATCACATTTGTAGACATGTGGTGCGCTTACAGTAAAAGCAGTCGCTACCTACCCACCATGGTTATCATGGCCTGTACCACGCGTACTAGGGATAATTAAAAAAAAAAAGGAAGCAAGACCGAATACAAATAATTACATTATGTGTGGTTTCAGTTACATTTTGGCTATCTTCAGACAAAGGTACTGAATACATTCAGTAATTTTGTCTTTATATGGCAACAATGCTGTTACTGAAACATCACACATATATATATATTTTTTTTATTTGGTCTTGCTTTTTTGGTATTTTTAAAATTGCCCTTGACTATTAGAAAATTATGCAAATTAACTATTTAGATATGTAAATGCCGGATTAGGTGCCCTTTAAAATGTTTGCTCTGGCTGTTTCTTCTTGGACAGCCGAGAGTGAAGTGGACAAAGTGAAATTTTCAGGTTGTGCCGACCATTTTCCTTTATTCAAACTAATCATTAGATTTTTTTTTTAATTTTTAAGAATAAAAGCCCAGTTTGGTTACTTGCACTCACTGGAGGGGTTGGACTTTTTCAAGAATCAGGAGCCATTGGGGCAATTTTTTTTTTCAGAACAAAGTGTCTAAATCTGCATTCAATGATCTCGGGTCATGGTTTTTAAAAATTAACAGTTTAGACCACTCCTCCAAACAGCACTCTATTCATTAGATGTGTTTGTGAAATGGATCCTATATTTCAGATTTTTTCACAAGCATTTTCGATATAGCTGTTTACAATTTATCTCCATTTTGCTGAAAGAAAATTCATTACATTGAGTTTACAAACAGTTGGGGCCTCTATTCATTCATGAGTAAACCTCGCTCGAACACTACACAGGCGAAGCCGGGTCCAGTCGGGTAAAACCCGGGCGTTGCCCGGGCCACTCGGCTAGTTGAATTTATAAATAAAAAAAAAGTAATTTATGTTTTGCATGTTCTGCATATGTTTCCACAGTATCTAACACTTATACTTGGATATAACTTTGACACCATATAAGGCCTAGAATAAATCACTTATAGTTTCAAATAGGAAATATGCAAATTAGAAAACTAATTTGCATATATTTGGATAAAACAATATATATAAGACCTAATCCAAATAATTTATTAGTGTGCAAGGTTTCGGCAACAACATGGTCACCATCATCAGATAAAAGAGTAAATGATAGTAAAAGATTTATTCTTTTGTATGATGATGGTGACAATGTTGTTGCCGAAACGTCACACACTAATAAATTATTTGGATTAGGTCTTATTTTCTTTTTTTATTATAATCTATAATCCAAATTGTACTTTATCAGAGAATGTTCAAATTAGTCAAACTGATTTGCACATATATGGATTAACTTTGACACAATATAAGGTCTGAAAGAAGTCACTTATAGTGTCAAACTGGGAATATTGAAATTAGCCAAAAATGATAAGCCACAAGTTAATACAACCAAATCCAAATAAATGAATAATATGCGACATTTCAGTAACAACGCTGTTACTGAAACATCACACTATTTATTCATTTAGATTTGGTTGTATTAACTTATGTTTCAAAATAGCCAGATAGAATTTTTTTTTTAACTTTTCTTCCATGAATAGATAACCACAATATTTGATCTATTTGAATGCAACTTTCGACACACACACAGGATATAATAACTAATCTACATCAGAAAAAAGCCTGAAAAGTTGGAAAATTAACAAATGGAACAAAAAAAAAAAAAACGAACTCACCTGCAATAAGGTTTCTTATCTGCGGAAAGCATACAGATGCCCTTGTTGAGACAGTTGAGTTTGCACTGGGCTACACACACACAGCAGCATTTCAACCTTTGATTTTTCTATACAGTTATATATGGGAATTAGAAGATAGGAAGAAAAAATGATTAGAAAAATTGATTTATAATAATTTATCTTAACTACCCCTGTAGTTGTTGTTTCTTATCACCTTGTGTAAAGATTACACGAATTCCATGAGTTCATGCTCCTCGAGCTGTTTTATGATGAGCAGCGGCCTCTCCCAAAGACCCCTGTAGTACCTAGAACTAGTTGAGAAAGGGGAAGACCCGAAAGCTCCCAATAAAATTTCTTTAAAACAAAACTTGAGTCATTTCTACTCTCTACTCTATATACAAATTTTAAATTTAAATCGAAATATTATGTATATCCCGCAATTGCCAAAATTCCAAAGAAATACAAATTATGAGAAGCTTTGATATCAAGCTTTCTATATTTGATTTTTAATTAAACACCAAACCATATTTATGATGAAAACAATTTTTTTTTCAGCTGACTATAATATCAAATTACAAAACTATTTTAGACGCGTAATATTCTTTTAAAAATAAAACAATTTCTACTGCCCTTACTGCAATGGAAAAATTAAAGCCAGGCCCTCCCTTTAATTTTCCCATTGCAGTAAGGGCAGTAGAAATTATTTTATTTTAAAAAGAATATTACGCGTCTAAAATAGTTTTGTAATTTGATAACAGATGGTGCGCTAGTGCATCGAAATATGACTATAATATATTCCAAATAATTCTGGAGTAAAAAAAAAAAACTAATCTCTGGAAATAAAACCTATTATTATATTTTGAAGACTTAATGGGTGTTTAGATAAATTATTCATTCTTATATCTGTAATATATTCTAAGAATGATTGTTTTATTTTTAATTAATATAAATGGAGGTTTGAGTGGAGGAGTTTTATAAGCAATCATTTTCAACAGCCATGACCTGAGGTTGAATTCTGTATTGGGCACTTTTTTTCCTAAAGATAAAATTGCTTCAATGGCTTCTGATTTTGCAAAAGTCTAACCCCACCAGTGAGTACAAGTAACCAAACAGGGCTCTGGATCACTTGTAAGTACAGAAGTTGAAGTGCTTTCTAGATGTGTAGACATGTGGTGTGGGCACTTACAGTAAAGGCAGTCTCTAACTACTCACCATGATTATCATGGCTGCCTATACCACATGTATTTGGGATACATGAATGGAAATATAGTTAGGGACTGGATAGAGATGTGCATATATACACACTCATGGACAAAACTTAAGGAATTTATACCTCTTAGCATGTATATCGGGATTCAGACAATACAATAGAACCTCCCTGTAAAGGAAACCTAATTGCAGAGCCAAACTGTCCTTTAGGGAGAGGTGTCCTCTTACTAGAAAGTTGCTAAATAGTAAAAATGGTAATTTTGCGAATGAAAATTGTCCTTTGTAGAGAGGTGTCTGCTAAAGGGAGGTTCTACTGTATAATCATGATAGATATTTGATACACAGAGACCTTTATTGAAGACACACAAGATAACCAAGTGTAAATGAAATTAACTTTCTCCTAAAAAAATATATATATATATATATATATGACCGGCCACATCAAAGAATTTCCACTTCCTTAAATTTTGTCCATGAGTGTATATATAATTCATGAGTGTTCTCTAGCAAGAGAGTCTCTCATAGAGGCTCTACTGTGTTTGTGACAAATTTCCATGAAATACAGCCAAACCTTGCTATAACACTGTCGTTTGGAACCAATATTTTAGGTCATTGTTAAAAACCATGGTTATTAACCAATTGGTAATTGACTAGGGACTTAGAGATATACCCATATTGCTGTTAAAATGGGGTTCCACTCTTTTTTTTTATAGCTAGTCAAATCACAAGAGCATGTACTATCGTTAAAAGCTCAAGGAAGAATAGTGGGTAACATACCTTTCTCTGGGAGGGAAGATGGCCTGGGTGGCCGAGCCGTGCAAGCCACTTGCTTTCCGTCATCTGTCTTGGTCTCCACCAGGCCATCGGGGCAGATACAGGATGCAGGGGTGGTGGGGAGACAAATAGCACCCTCCCCACATACCGCAGTGACAGCGCAGGGGTTGGTCACTGCATTGCGCGGGTGAGAGGGTGAGATACAACACACAGGCAGCACCAACTTACAGTTCTTAGTCTGCTTGTACTCCTGGATGAGCACCAAGTCAGAAGCCTTGCGCATGCCCTCAGCCAGAACGGTCACATTCCCATTGCCAAACTTGTTGATACGCAGCAGCTCATGTTGATGGAAAGTGGTGACAAAGAGGTCATCTTCGAATACATCCACTTTCACCGGCTTGTCCCCTAGAACACATGCCAGCAATTTATATATTCTTAACCACAACACTGTAGCAAATACCAGGAAAAATGTCTACCATAGAATTTGCATAGCACCTCTGCTTTCAAGCACTCTCTCTAATTTATTAATATATTATGGGTATATGTCATAATATATACTCTTCCAGGAATAATAAAGCAAACCTAGAGTCAGCCCAGAGAGAGAGACAGCAGCTAAAGTCCGATCATTTGAGACACCAGCGACATTCCAGGGGGCGACCACAGGGGCGTTACTTGGAACCTCAGGACTAATTAAGACAGTTGGGTGATTGTGTGCGATACGAACGGCCGGCCGCTCAGCGGTGGCCGTCTCTCTCTCTCTGGTTGTCTGGGTTCATCTACCAAATTGTGGTGTGATTATTTCTCTTTCCCCACCTTATTATTATATTGTCACATAAATGTATGTATAATATGTCAATGTAGTCTCAACGTATCAACGTTGTTACCAAAATGTCACACACTATTTAGGGTTTGGTATTATCATCTTGTAATTCTAAGATCTAATCTGAAATCATCATGTAATGCCATCTCCAATATAGAGTTGGGGCATCATGCAATATCATCTCTTCCTGTCCTGAGCAATTCTTTTTGCATCTAGAGTACAGACCATTCTATTAGATTAACAAACCATTTCTTCCTGGATCTATGTAATTGGACATAAGAGTGGAATTTTCTGGTTATCTCTCTGACTTTATTTTTAAATAAAGAATTGGTGGTTCTTGTTAGAATTTTTGAATTACTGTCCACTCTCTCCATGTCTAAAACAGCAGCAGCAACTTGGGAGCCACCATTTAACAGTGGTCTACCTACATGGAGGCTACAGAATCAGCTTTGTTGAAAACAGCAGGTCTCTGGGGGAGGGCAGGTTATGTTGTTGTTGTTTCTTATCCCCTTGTGTAAAGATTACACAAATTCCATGAGTTCATGCTCCTCCAGCGATCTCATGGAATGGGGTTTAGGGGTGCAGCTTTTGCGATCATGACACCATGATCCAGGCAAACTTTGATGAAAGTCTGACTTTTCCTGTAATTCCTAACATGGGAGCAGACACCTTTGCAACCGACTACAACATGCGTACAGACGCAGCTCCTCCATATCCCTGGGGCAGGTTTTACTGGATATGAGTGATCAGGTGAGAAAGATTTTGTATTAAAGACTTTTTATAAAAGCATCTATCTATCTACAAAGGTTTCAGCCATCAGTCTTGACAGAGGCTCTGTTCTCGTGCTGGCCATTCACAGAATCCCTTCCTCTATATTTGTTTCTATGACCACTCTGAGTCTCATTGCCATGAACCAATCACAGATTCTCATTTATTCCTTGTGTAAAATACATTAAAAATTTCTCTCCTACACTCTTTCTAAAAAATATCTTTTAAAATGTGGTCTTTAATAATCATAGAGAGCTATTGATATTTACCTCGTTCGAAGGAGTGGATCATATGGCGTTGATGGGGGAACTCTAGGGATGTAGCCTCCACTCGAGAGCCCTTCAGATCTGCCCAGTAGAGCATACGGGCCGGGTGATCAATGGCTAGCCCAGTTGGCCATAGGATCCGATCTCCAATGAAGGTATGGCGGTCCTTGCCATCCAGCTTAGCTCGTTCCAACTTGGGTTCCCGTCCCCAGTCTGTCCAGTAGATCATCCTGGAAGACACAGGTGTTTATGTGACATTGTGTGTTAATTTTATATACTTATACATTAACACCCCACAGTCTCTATGTTTATTATAGTTTTTATTAAGGTCAAGACTGTTCAAATATTTTTAGTAGTGCAATAGAACCTCCCTGTAAAGGGCAACACCTAATTGCAGAGTCAAAGTGTCCTTTAGGGAGAGGCATTCTCTTATCGGAGAGCTGCTAAATAGTAAAAAATGGTATTTTTGGTGATGAAAACTGTCCTTGAGAGATGTCTTCTTGATTGGAGATAAGAAGGAAGAAGGGTGAAATAATGTGGTTGTTGTTGTTTCTTATCCCCTTGTGTAAATATTACACAAATTCCATGAGTTCATGCTCCTCGAGCTGTTTTATAATGAGCAGTGGCCTCTCCCAAAGGTCCTGTTTAGTGCATCTAATGCAAGCCAAAATGTTCTGGAGCTGCAGGTGCCAAGCTACATTTTGGGCAAGTGGGGTAGATTTTGTTATTATTTTCTATCTTCAATGGCTTGATGAAAGAATGAAAGATGAAATAATGTGGTAGATTCCGCATATACATATATGCCACTGAGCTATTTCCCTTCTATGGTTTCACCAACATCAAGATGATACCAAGTGCTGTTTTCTGGTATCAGGCGGTGGAGGAATGGTGTAAACCGCCATTTTATACAAGCCACGACCCAGGATTAAATCCCACATTGAGCACTTTTTCTGACAAAAAAAAAATTGCTTCGAAGACCTCCAATTCTTGCGAAAGTCTAATCCTATCAGTGAATGCAAGTACCCAATGGTGCTCTGGCACACTTCAAATACTACACACCATGATTAACATGGCATGGTGGTGTCTTGTCCACCCTTGGAATGGGTGGGTGCCATTGCCCCGTTAGTCTGCCACGTTTCAGAGTTCCCTGTAGGCCTTCATTTACTACTCACCATAATTAACAAGGCATACTTAGGATAAATACAATCATCATGTATGGACAGCTATAAAATAGTAGCTGGGTTCAGTCATTTGCTCCACTCAATCTTTACACATATACATTGCTGACTTCCTCTTCAAGATAGTTATCGGAAGGTCTCTAGGTGAGATGCGAGTGATGGTCGCCAACAGACCAAATTGGAGACTATTTGTCCATAAATTCACCAAAGGTTGACTTGATGGACACTACCAGCAATAACAATAATTTATTAATAACAAACATATTGAGGAAGTTATTAGAAAAGGAAGAGACCGACTAAAAATCCTGAAATATATTTCAGGAAGAGAGTGGGGAGCCGATGCAACCACACTAAAATTAACTTACACATATCTAATTAGACCTATCGTGGAATATGGATATCAAATCTACGGTACAGCATCTGAAACAAATCTAAAATAACTGGAAAGGATACCAACTAAGTGCAGCTAGAATTATTACAGGTCTTCGAAATACCTGCATATTGTACTTTACGAGGCAGACATTATGCCCTTAAAGGATAGAAGAAGCTACAATCTGCCAAAATATATAAACAAAATCAAAAGTTATGGAAACAAACACAGAACTTCCAATTACATACTTAACTGGGAATCCAATATAAGACTCAAAAAAGAAGGCCCTCTCCACCTGGCCAAAAGAAATGGATTTTTAAAATATAAAGTGGAAAAAAAATTATTTAGAAGAAAAATTTTCTCCATGCAAACCACTACAAAATGTTATTTTTTAATGTCACTTTAAATGAACCCCACCAACAAACAATACCAAAATCCAGAATACTTAAAACAATTATCATTAGAAATAATTAATAACATTCCTAAAAAAATGCAATAACTATCTATACCGATGGTAGCAGAGACGAGCTGGGACACACTGGCAGTGGCTATCTCATCAAAACCACAAATGGCATTGAGAAAATGAACAGAAGAAACCCAGATTTTTGCTCAGTCTTCAGATCAGAACTTATAGCCATCTATGAATCCTTAAAATCCATCAGAAATACTAATTATCAAGATATCTGGATTCTTACTGATAGTAGAAGTGCCATACAACACTTGAGTCACACAGGGGAACTTAGAGAAAAAGTAAGCAGGAACATAATTGGCTATCTCCAAAAACTCTCAAAAACCTCAAAAATTCACCTTCAATGGATACCCTCACACATTGGCATTGAAGGCAATGAAGCTGCTGATGTGCTAGGGAAAAAAGGCACAAAAGAACCTTGCCACAGAAAAATAAACTTACTTTTAAAGAAATAGAAACAGTAGCCAAAACAAAAATAAACAAGAACTGGAGGATCCCACCTAAGCACAGTTGGTACAGTGGAGTGAACCGAGGAAGAGCTCTGAACATCAGAAATAGACAGCATCAAACAACACTAACAAGATTTAGAACAGGCCCTCTGAAGCCATTGAAGATAGAAAATAATGACAAAATCTACCCCACTTGCACAAAATGTAGCTTGTCACCTGCAGCTCCAGAACACATTTTAGCTTGCATTAAACAGGATCTTTGGGAGAGGCCGCTGCTTATCATAAAATAGCTCGAGGAACATGAACTCATGGAATTTGTGTAATCTTTACACAAGGGGATGATAAGAAACAACAACACAATCATCATGTATGGACAGCTATAAAAATACTAGCTGGGGTTAGGTCATTTTCTTCACTCAATCTTTAAATACAATATACATTGCTGACTTCCTCTCCAAGATAGCTATTGGAAGGTCACTAGATGAGTTGTGAGTGATGGTCACCAAATTGGAGACTATTTGTCCATAAAGTCACTAAAAGTTGACTTGTGATGGACACTACCAACAATAACAATAATTATTTAAGGGAGAAAAATGTGGAAGAGAGAAAAATAAGCAGCATATGAAGATGAAACTTGAAATATTTTTGCTAACATAAGTGACGCTACAACCAAATCATCACTCAAAGCTACATTAGAGTAGCCCCAAATGGGGCTCTGGTACATTTGTAAGTGCAAAGTCGAACTGCATTTCACATGTGTAAACATGTGGTGCACTTACAGTAAAAGCAGATAAGCATACAGATAAGAAAAAAAGAGTAGTTGGTTGGCAGGAGGCATAGCTAAGTCTGCCATAGCATTTTAACAATGTGCTGAACTGTAGTTGAGATAAAAAAAGAGCTAAAAGGATCAGGGGTATGACCCCATTTAGCAGTTTTTGTCAAATAATATATAATTTCCAGACCTAGTGTATTAGACTGAAGTGTGTTTATCTAAATGGAATTTCTGAGGATTGCAGGGATAAAGGAACTCACACATAGATACATCTATATTAAAAATGGCATATCCTGACCAGGAGCACATGTGCTTTACAGAAGGCAGAGCGCCATCTGGTGGAACAGAAATCAACTAAACATTGATTTAGCCTGTTCCCTGATATTTGGCCAACCCAATTTCTTGATAAATCAAGAAAAGCCATCCACGAATACATAGATACATCTATGAAAAAAAAATAATAGAAAAAATAAAAGATAAATGGGTCAGGTGTTATCAGGTGTTGATATTAAAAATAAAGAAGGCATTTCCTGACCACGAGCACATGTTCTTTTTAGATGGCAGAGCGCCATCTAGGAAATGCCTTCTTTATTTTTAGATATATCTATATACAATTAAAACCTGCTTTGGAAGTTTCCACTTGGATCCAAGCAAAATGCACTTCCAAGACAGGCTGACTGAGTGTGTAAAACCCTCGATTCCCGACAGCCATGAACCAGAATCGAATCCTGCGTTGGACTCTTTGTTTTAATATGTGAATAACCTTCACATATACAAAACAATCCAATATAATCTACAATCCAAATTGTGCCTCATCAACTTCACATATACATTGTTGCAAATATCGTAAACAAGGTTTCTCTTTTTGAGTGGTACCTAATAACGGGATTTTGGAACAAGAAGACAGGCTGACTCCTAAGACAGGTTTGAAAAAAAATTAAACAACAAAAAAAAAAAAAACCTTAACATATCTTTCTTATACAAAATCAATGATGCTCTTAATATAGAATATTCAACATATTTAGGCCTACAGAATTTTGAAGTGAAGTGACAGGTCAGATATACCTGAGAAACTATATTCATGGAAAAAAATGATGGTCTCAACTAAAAGGTGTCCTTCCAAGATAGGAAAACTCCAAAAAAAGGTTTTACTCTATATAAATATGTGCAGAAAATGGCACCTCTCCCTTTAAAATATACATCAGAACGATGCATTATAACCCCTAGTAGAAAAAACTTTACTAGTAATGATAAAAAAAATGAGCCACAACATCAGTTTAGGCAAATTCAGACAAAAAATAACTCATGTACAAAGTTCAGGGTAGCCTAGTGGATTTCCGTGGTTAGCTTTTCTTGATTAATCAAGAATGGGTATTTGGCCAATTCTGGAATAATTAAAAATCAACGAGAATAGTTGATATTTATTCCGATAGATGGCGCAAGTCATTAGCAACTTTCAGTTGCACGATAAGGAGATGCCTTTTTCTTACAATACTGTATACCATGGTTTCAGGAGAGGTGCCACTTTCAGTACATGGTTATCATCCTCCAGTTACTTTATGTTATATAGAGAGATAATTACCCGCCAGAAGGGTCGACCACAATGGCGTGAGGCTGGTCCAGTCCTGAAGAGATGAGAGTCCTGCGCTGTTTGCCATCCAGCGAGGCCACAGAGATGGTATCTACGCCTGCGTCTACCCAGTACACCTGGTGGGAGAGCCAGTTGACTGCTACGCCACGAGGCTCTACAAGCCCCGTTACCTGTTATCACAACATGCCTCATGTATACTGCAATACAGTAGTCTCCTCATTTATATGACAAACTTGGGTAGAAAACATTGAGATTCACATAAATGGGAAACTATAATGGGGGGTCGGTGGAAGGCTGGTTAAACCGTTTGGTTTTCGACCACTAGGACCCGGGTTCGATTCCCGCATTGGACACTTTTTTCTGTTAAAAAAAAAAAAAATGCTCCAATGGCCCCCGATTCTTGCAAAAGTCCAACCCCACCAGCAAGTGCAAGTAACCAAATGGGGCTCTGGCACATTTGTAAGTGCAAAGTCGAACTGCTTTTCACATGTGCATGTGGTGCGCTTACAGTAAAAGCAGTCGCTAACTACCCACCTTGATTATCATGGCCTGTACCATGTGTACTAGGGATAAGCAAAAAAAATAAATAAAAATAAATAAAATTTGACATTATAGTAAAAACCTCTTTAATTTATGATAAGACACAATTTTGTCAGCACTTTTGTCTGAAGAAGGTAACAATGCTATTACCGAAGTGTCACAAACTTTTTTTATTTGGATTTGGTCTTATTACCTTGTGTTACTTCATTCAACTATTTTTCAAATGCCAACTAAATAATCTAATCTGATTATACCAATTATCCACATACTAAGCAATACGTTTCTTCACAATAATTCTTCACAAGCTTTCAAGTTAAAAACTCTTCCTTAGACATTTCTCCTCCGGCCTCTCTAATTATAACATTCAAACTATATTTTTGTGAAGTCCTCACAGGTGACTGGACTATCTGAGACCTGAGGACAAAGGTCTGTGGAAGAGTTTATCCCTAGTACACGTGGTACAGGCCATGATAATCATGGTGGGTAGAAGTAGGCGACTGCTTTTACTGTAAGTGCACCACATGTCTACTACACATGTGAAAAGCAGTTCAACTTTGCACTTACAAATGTGCCAGAGCCCTATTTGGTTACTTGCACTCGTTGGTGGGGTTGGACTTTTGCAAGAATCGGGGCCATTGGAGCATTTTTTTTTTTAAATCAGAAAAAAGTCCTCAATACGAGAATTGAACCCGGGTCGTAGCGGTTGAAAACCAAGGGTTTAGACCATCCTTCCACTGAGCCCCATGTGGAAGAGTTTGTAACTCAAAAGTGAGAGAGTTTCAATGAATTATGAAGAAAGTTATTGTAGAGTATGCGAATAATTATTTTTAACATTTATCTGCAATTTCCTACACACAATGGAATATAATAAACAACTAAAATTCAGCATACAGAGTTCTCTTTTAGCATTGAACTAAAGAGGTTTTGACCATATACACAGAGAAAGTACTAAAGTATTATTAACAAGGTACAGGCTCTTAGGATGGCTAACTGGCAAAATTTCTATATCATTGTCACAGCCTTACAACTGTCCAAAAAAAGTGCTTGCCAGGATTTGAGAACCTGGAATTTCACCATATGAGACATATTGTCCCAGAGCAACTACGTCCTAATTAGGTTTTATAAAATAATAAATTTACCACATACAGAGAGTGGAACCTCATTATATCAGCAACATACTAAGTAAGGAGTGGTACATACTATAGCTGTGGGCAGAGTGGCGTCCCGGACAGCGCGGTGAGTGTGTGCGACAGTATGTCTGAAGATGGCCTTGGTATGGATGTCAGACCACACCAGCTGCACAGTCTCCTCCCTGTACAGGAAATCTATGGATTCCACACGGTCCAGAGGCCCAGGGATGACGTCCTCTGGGTTCTTCCTCCGTGAGAGCCATTGGTTTGTAGGGGTCGATGATCCTGAGCTCGTTGTTGTTGGCAATCAGGAGGTACCCCGGGGGTCCTGTGACACAGGGTGATGCTGTGTCTAGTGTTGTGGCAGCAGTGTTCCTCACCTTCAGCCTTGCACACATTGTCTCCGGGCACCATGAAGTAGCCAGGGGCACAGGTACAGGAGTGGTTGCCTGACTTCTTGGCGAAACAGAAGTGCGAGCATTTGCCAAAACTGCAGGGTCCTGTGTCCTACAACACCAGTAGCCTTGTAAAGTATTGGATAACAAACCTACAACATAGTCTCTTTGATACATTTTTCTTGCCAACAATAAATAGTTCTCGAATAAATAAAAAATTTATTTATGTGAGTACTACTTGTAGCTTCACATCCCAAAGAGCCGCATGTGAGCCTCAGGTAGCCCAACCCTGGGTTAGACAGTGTAATAGAATGATCTGGAATATAGGAAGACACAAAACAAGATTGAATGGAATTCTTGTACTCAAGATGATGAATATGCTACATTGCAAAAAAGCTCGCTAGATGATAGATAAAAAAATAAATCCCTAAATTATTTGTATTCTCAAATATAGATGTTACTCTAATATAATTGAGGCCTAACTTGAACTTATTTATGAATTCTTTACAGAAGAACAATGTTTGAAGCATGTTTAGTAATATATTTTTAAGGTTCTCAAAAAAAAAAAATTTATGACCATAATTTTATTAAATATTTTTACTGAGAATTCCTTAGAAATGCTGGCTTTATAAGAAGAAAAGTCCAATAAGTAGAGCAGACTGATAGTTTAAAAGTGGAGAAACTGTATGTGATATAAGCACTTACCACAATTCAGCTCATCCGAGTTGTCTCCGCAGTCATCAATTCATCACAAGCAAACCTCCAGTCAATGCAGTGTCCAATAGCACACTGGAACTGGGATGGCAGGCAAGTGTTTCTGTTTGGAACCTGGAGCCAAAGACATGGGTGTGATGGAGAGATACTATAGTTAGTAGTAAGGAAACCTACAGCTCGAGGAGCATGAACTCATGGAATTCATAAAACGACATTTGAAAATTATCCAGCATGTGTTTCTTTTAAACGAAAAAATCAAAATTTATTTCAAGGAGAAATAACAACCATTTCTAACCTTAGGGATGAGATATGAAAGGATGAAGTGTGAAGAGTAACGATAAACGGAAAAATAAAATTGTCCAGGAATGGGAAATTATTACTTCGGAAATCGTGTAATCTTTACACAAGGGGATAAGAAACACAACAGAAAGGAACCTTCAGAGAGCTAAGAGCATTCTAAACTACATTCTAAACTTTTTTTCACTGAATTTTGTACAAAATATTTCCCCGAGGTAGAATACCTTTTTGTTGATCCTCTTTAGAAATTCGATCCATTTTTGCTGAACCTCTTTTAGACCATCTTAAGTTGTTGTTGGTTAATCTCTTTGATTTTCTCTACTATTTTAGTGCTTGTCAGTCTCTATGATTTTTAATTCTTTGTTGT
>CP092873.1:70199946-70335647 GCA_030710605.1 Cordylochernes scorpioides | reverse complement strand
GATCCATCGTGGAGAAGTAACTAGAGCCGGCTAAACTGTCCAAGGCATCGTCAATGCGTTGCAGCGGGTAAACATCTTTTTTTTTGTTATCTTATTTAATCGAAGATAATCTACGCAGAATCTCCAGGTCCATTCTTTCTTTCGAACTAGAAAAACTGGAGATGACCAACGACTTTCAGAGGGCTTTACGATGTGATTTTCAATCACCTTGTTCACTTCATCTTGATTTAGTCGTCGTTCACTTGGTGCTACTCTATAGGGCCGCTGTTTGATAGGAGAGTGGTCTCCTGTGTTTATCTTGTGCTTCACAGTACTGGTGGGCTTAATAGGAGTTCCCCCAAATATGTCAACAAACTCGTCAAGGCATGAAACAAGCTGTAACCTTTGAATTTCAGATAGCCCTGGATCTAGAGTAAGGTTTATCTTCTGTGACCATTCACGTGACTCTAGCTGCGTTTCTTGTAACTTATCGCTGTATTCAATAAGACTGCAGATATTCCCATTCTCATAACTTTCCATGGTGCACATATTCATTCCTGATGGAATCAGTTGCGGCCAAGACGCTCCATTCGCCACCCAAATGCTACCTCGGCCGTATCGAAATGTAACCAATGAATTTGGTATAAGAACTTCCTTTCTTAATAATAAGTCCTTAGAAGTTGAGACGAAAACATCTCTAACACCACATATTTCTTCGTTTATCACACTGATCTTCTTTATTGATTTAGGCGGGATGACAAAGTCGTCGGAAGCAAACAATCTCTGGTTTTTCTCCTCTCGAGATTCCAGGACGGAGGTTTCTCCGAGATGGAGTTCATTTCTGCCACAATCAATAAGGGCCTCGGGGGCCTTGAATAAGTCCCATCCGAATATGATGTCATGGCTGCATTCCACCATAACAACGAATTCAAAGGATATCTCCAGACCATTAACTTCTATGTTCAGGACTCTATTAAATTTTTGTTTGCGGCTTTAAGAATGGGACCTGGTTCTTTGAGGAGAGGTGTCTTTAGTTCGCGTCAAAATCAGTCCGAAATAACAGAAAAGTCTGTTCCCGAATCCACCAATGCTTTAATTTTGCGTCCATTTATTTCGACCATGACAAAATTTTCTTTTAATTTAGCGGCGATATACCCTGGATGATTTTCCTCAATGCGACCTCACCCCCGTTAGAAGCCGCTCCACTTAGTTTTTCACATTCTGAGGCTTGGGAGAACGGCTGAAACGGCGGGCTGGCGACTGAGATTGTCTTCGGGCTGGCGACCTTGCGCGGCTTGGATGTGGGGAAGAGCTCTGGTAGAAGTACGTCGAGGTTTGGGGCGTTACATAGTCTTCGTCGGCGTCATATCTCGGGGGTCGACTCGAAAATCCACCATTTCTTCCTTCTCCGCCGTTCCTTGACCTGGCTTCAGCGAAGACCTGCCGTCGTTCCCTACAATAACGGACGACATGTCCAGGTCGTCCGCAGTGGAAGCAGATTGGTTTGTCGTCGTGGGTTCTCCAATATTCCGTCTTCCTGGGTTGGGTTGGTCGGTCGATATTATAATAGGGCGTTCGTGGTTGTTGTTGTACCACGTTGACTTGTGGTCTGGTAGGTTGTAGAGCACGGCTGACCTCTTCCCTCACAGTCTGTTCCAGGGCGTTCACTTCTCGGAGAGGATTGACCACTTCAGGTGCTGAGAAGACCTTTTTAATTTCTTCTCTAACGATGCGGCGAATTAAGCCGGCAAAGTCGTCTGAGTCGTCAACACACGAATTTCGTACGGCCGATCCTGCGCTGTTTGACGGTTGCCAGATGACGGCAAAACTTCAGGATCTCATCTACCGTCTGTATGTCTTTCGCCACCAATACCTGATATGTGTACTCCGAAATTCCCTTTATAATGTGAGCAACTATCTCACATTCTTCCATGCGAGGGTTCACCTGGTGGTAGAGACTAAAAATCTCCTGGATGTATGTCTCGCTGGATTCCTCGGCCTTCTGTGCTCTTGACTTCAGAACTTCCTCGGCACGTCGAATAGAATCCTCTGCAGTCTTCAAAGCTTCTCCAAGAGTTGAGTGATTCTTCGTTATTATCAAACCACCTTCCAGCAGTTCCATTCAAGTAAAATACGACGTTGGCAAGCTTCATGGTCTCGTCCCATCTGTTGTACTTCGACTCTCTCTCGTACTCCTTCAACCACTGTCCAGGGTTTATATTTCCATCTCCAGAAAAGGTAGAAGGATCTCGTTGGCGCTGACAAGGGAGGTAGAATCCGCTAACAGTAGGCCTGTGGTCGTCTTCCATTATTTTCGTTGTGGCAAAGGTTGAAGAATTGGTTCAGGTCCCTGTAGACGTCGACTTCTTCGAAGTTTCGTCACGTTACCCAGCGTCTCCGCCAAAATATGTCGCGGAGACAAATAAAGCAAGGGCGAATTTGGGAATAAATAATTATTATAAAGGGTATTTACCTTTTAGTTCTCCAACAAAATTACATAAAAGCGGTATTTATAGGGAGAGAGAGTCAGATAATATAACAACTTATCCCAAGGTATAAAGTCAGCCACCGAGGCTTCTCGTTTTCCTTATTTCCCGATAAGATTCCGAGAACACCTCACACCTGTGGTCGTCCCCCGGAGTCCAGTGATGATTGACAGGTGTCCCATGGAGCTTCTTGTGGCCGGAGTTGCAGAGCTACTTGACAATATTTTTAGACATTTGGGTTGTCAGGGTGGCCGGAAACAGACAAATTTCCAAATTGAGTTTCAAAATATGAGATTAAATTTTAATATGCTTCCAGACCACATATAAGTATGGAATTTTGAACACTCGATCAGTCCAACGAACAAAGCAAGCGTACAAACTACTGGGGGGTCGGGGTAGACAGGAATAAACCAGTTTCTATGTTTTTATTTGAATCTTTGGTGTTAAACTATGTCATCTAGGAAACTTTTGGGAGTTGCGAATTCACTTTTCAAAAATTGTTCAACACCATAAACAAGTTAGATATCCGACTATTCAGGTTCATATCTAAAGCCCCTTTGGAATTACAGGCAAAAATTTGCTGGAAATTCAATAAATATATTAATTTTCTGTTTTGAATCAATAATCTAATTTCAATATCATATCAAGCACATATATATATATTCAATAAATATGTATATGGTCTTATGTTATAAAATGTTATCTTATATTTCACGATACAGGTATAAATAATTTTTACTTTTTTATTCAATGATTTGTTCATTTTAACTAAAATTAATTAATTGAATAATCATAATCCAAATTAAATCTCTTTACCAATTAACCCCAAACAAAATATATTGCGTGTCTGTAACTCCGTGATATAATTCACAATAAATGCAAATGTACAAATTACCAGAGATATGAATTGTTTTGCACGATATCAACTCAAAAACTGGTGAGAGTAGCGACTTGAATTGTTCTGCATACAGCAGTATTCCGGGAAATGAACTAGCAAACTAAAGAAATTGCCTAAGGAACTTTCTAACTTATAAACGCTCTTTCAAAATCTTCCCATAAAGATTTGTTCACAATAAAAGAAATCCGCTAACTCAGAATCTATGGATAGACGTATGCATTATGGATTATACAACCAACAATGTTAGAAGATTTACAGCCACGCCAAGAATCTCCATCCTTCAAGGAATCTAACATGAGTGCACATAAACAACCAACCTAACTGGCCATGGCAGAGCAAAGCATATTAAGCGATATTTTGAAACAGGACCCTATTTAACCCAACTGATAGAATTAAATCCAAACAGTAGATAATCTCCTCTTCATCTGCTCAGCTTTCTGATAACAAAGATTTCGAATGGCCACTCTCCTATGAATTATAAATCTCAACTTCTGGCATCAATGAAAAATCTCCCTAGAAAAAATATCTACTTGACACTACCTAATATCTTCTACAGCCACGGTAAATATAATCAAAAAGACTTAAGTCTTACACTTAAGACTGACATCACGAGTAGTTAGAGAGATCCTTTGAAGGTTTAAGAAAACCTGGATTAATACTACACACATATGTATTATTTATAAAATCTATATTCTTATATATCATAATCTGTGATAGGGGTTTTATATAGATAATAATACTGAGTTTAATATTTTGATGCTCATATCCAAATATTTAGATGAGATTTCGTATATATTGTAACTTTTAATTCTGTTTTGTAAATTCACGACTGAAAATTAACTCTAAATAATTAATAAAAATAAAATAAAAACTTTAATTTATATACACTAAAAAGGAGAAATTAAATATATTTTATCTTCTGTCATTGAGCAATTAGATGTATCTGTGTGTAAATAAAAGCGGCGGGGGACGATCATATTTAGAGAAGAAGTAAAAATTTAGTAAACACATATAAAAATTTAGTAACATATAAAAATATCTAATCAGTTGCTACATATTAGATCACATTATGTTAGAATTTCATTATGATTGTCCCACGCCGCTTTTATTTTCACTCAGATACATCTAATTGCTCATGGGATAAGAAAAAAATTTTTTTTTTTCTTTTTAGTGAATTTAAAAAATATTTTTAAAATCTATTTCTTTGGTTATTATTATTACTGTCCTTTGAATATTTCATAACCTAAAGTTTGAAAATTTATTCTAAAATGTTCATTTAATCCCGCGATGTTTTGTAGGTTACTGCTACATCCTTATATACAGGGTGATCCAAAAGTCTTGCACAACTTTAAAAATTAATAACTCCGCGAATGTTTGCGCTAGAGAAATGCGGTAAACACCATTGTGTTCAGGATGCAATGGGGAATTTTAGGGCAATTAATGACAAATTCTAAATTAATTTTAGTTAGAATTAATTCGCTAAATTGCGCTCTATCAGAATCAGAGATTCAGCGGCCAAATTGTTTGATAAATTGAAAATATAACTGATCGACACGTATTTTTTCCTTTTTGAATACTAGGAAAAAACACCAATAATATCAAATGATAAATTAATTAAAAACCATTTCGTCAAAGGTAGAATAATTGAATGACGATTTTTAAATGCAATCCGAGATATGTAAAATAGGTAAATGCAAATTAGGACATTTAGCAAAAAAAAAAAGGAAAAAAAAATATATTTTAGATGCTGTTTGCTGGAATACTCTCAGCGATTTAAATTTCGAAGAAATAAATTTCTAATCTTTTAATTCAACTCTCTCTCAGTATCGTTTATATTTATTTTTGTTCATTTGAAAAATATTTATCTATCTCTGATAATTTATTTTACTCTGGAATGCCCTCACTACAGGATAAAGCACTCTTGGTGAAATTTTTTAATTGCAATTCAGAATCAGCCACTGAAGCTTTACGAGCGTTCTATCTGGGTTACCAGCTGACAGCGTCAAACTCAACCCAACAGGCGGCAAAGCATTTTAAAAACAAGGCGCTAAATGCTATTAATGCGGTCTGGGCAATATCGACTAAAACAATAATCAATTCTATCAGATCCTCACTCAAGCTTCTAGACTCAATGGCTCTGTCAACCTTGCTCTACGCAGCTCCAATTTGGGCAAACAACCAAAAAAATAAAAAACTTGGTTGACAGGGTACAAGACAATTTCTTACGGAGACTTCTAAATTTACCCAGATATACTTCTGGTTTTATTCTACGTATGGAGTGCGGAAGAACGTCACTGGGAGTTACGGTGCTGAAACTTACACTCGGGTTCTGGCTTAGAATTCTAAAAATAAACAGCTGCCGACTCCCCCATATATGCTTAG
Organism: Cordylochernes scorpioides; assembly: GCA_030710605.1. NCBI lineage: Eukaryota > Metazoa > Arthropoda > Arachnida > Pseudoscorpiones > Chernetidae > Cordylochernes > Cordylochernes scorpioides. The sequence continues at coordinate 70,329,902 of CP092873.1, read as the reverse complement.
CTCAACTATATGAGATATCAAGAAATAGAAATATATATATTGGACTTGCGGAAAGTTTGGCCAACATACTCAACTCAACAGGATTTTCTTGGTTAATTAACTGCAACGATGCAAGGATTATCCGGCAAGAAATACCTTTAATAGCTAAAATTGCAATAGAACAATCTATTCAAAGTGACCAGGCAAAAATAGAGAATTCTAAATTCTACCCTCACTATAAGTATTTACACAGTTCATTCCGAATTGAAAACTATTTACTTAGCAACTTTCCATTCCCAGTAAAACGCTATATCGCACAACAGAGAATACTATATTCGTTTTTCAAGGAAAACCATACAAACATTTTCAAAGAGGGTGATAAGATTTGTGATCTCTGCAAAGAAAATATGGAAACTGAACTATCTCATTATATCTATGAATGCCAAGATATTAGTGAGGAGAGAAGGACATTCTTTTCAATGGTAGACACCAGCCAACTTAGGTTAATCCAAATGATGTTAACCAGTGCCCAAACAAGCAGACTAGTTGCTCAGGCCCTATATAATTTTTACGAGGCAGTAGGTGTAAAGAGGGAGAAAAGAGAACTTGGAAGCTATTGTTCTTACTCCTCAGAATGATGACGAAACACCGAGGGGCCATCGTGTTGGTCGACGATGAGATTGCGGAGCTGGTAATATGGATGGCTGTGCTGGAGTAAACCTCCTTTTTTTGTGTCTGGATGCTATATTTATGGCGAACTAAATAACTTAGTCCCTATTTCCGCTCCGCGCTTATGAAATTGAAGACTTGGGGCGATGACGTCGACCTTTCATATCAAATCTTACTTTTCCTTATTATTAATAATTGTATATAGTTGTGGAACTACTGGTTTCCTGTGCTGCTCTTTTCTGATATTGCACCTTGTACGGAGAATCTGTATAAGACTAATGTCTTAATAAAGACTTTGTGTGTGTGTGCTTTACGAGCGTTCGTGCCTTTAAAGGTATTCGAAGCGGTAAAGGACCCATGAGTTGCTACTCTCTAAGGTGAATGATAAACATTTTGAGAAGACTGGATCTCTTGAAGCAAAACCTCGGAGTGGAAGACCATCGACATGCAAGTCAGTGGTTGCTACAGTTTCGCTGATGTTGAAGCTATTGAAACATTATCCACATATGGAGAAGTAAGTGCTCGACAAGTTTCTCGACAAACGGGGATTTCGCATGGAACAGTTTGGAGAGCACTAAGAATTTTTCTTAAAAAATACCCTTACAAAATTCAAAGATTTCATGAGCTAAATGTCGGCGATTTTGAGAAGCGTCAAGAATTCGCTGCATGGGTTTCCGGAAAATTGATATTGATGAAAATTGACTGTCGAATGTTCTGTGGACCGATGAAGCTCACTTTTCTCTAAAAGGAGAAGTTAACACTCAAAACAGCCGCATTTGGGCAACAGAAAACCCTAGGATTTTTACAGAAATGCCATTTCATCAGTCCAGAGTTACAGTTTGGTGTGGGTTCACTTCTTCTTTTATTATTGGACCATATTACTTCTAAAAAATCGATAGAAGAATTTTGAAACCGTTTCTGTAACTGGTAAAGGTTTGTTCAACTTTCGCGCGCGCGAGAGAAAAGGTTTTGCATATTGCAGGGCAGACAAGCACTACGCTAAATAACATTCATGCAAGATGGAGGACCTCCTCATATCTCCCGCAGTGCCGAACAATTGTTGAAGGATACATTCGGTGAAGATTGTGTGACAAGTCGCCACTTTATACATCAGTGGCCTCCAAGATCACCAGACTTGACGCCTTGCATTTTTTGGCTATGGGAGTATATTAAGCCGCGTGTTTATCGATGCCGGCCTCCCACATAGGCCATGTTGAAGGCTTCTATCAGACGGCACATTTCATCAATTTCCACAGATATGTTATTTAATGCTGTCCATTCTGTCATCTATCGTCTGCAGGCGGTGTTTGAGAATGAAGGGCGCCACATTGAGCAAGGATTGTGACCTTATACAAGAGAGAAGGTAGTTACCTCATGTGTTATATAAGCTGCCATGTATTATTCTATCTACCAATATTTTGCAGCTCTTTATGTTGGGTTATGGGGATAATAAATACTGTCCTCAAATCTTGACTCTTTTTTTTTCGTCATTTGTTCACATCTTATATTATGTCGTGCAGACCAAAGTGTTATAATTCTCGAATAACACTGGTACACACAATTTTACCCCTTATGTTTAGTTTATCGCTTTTCGATCATTAGAACAAATATCATAAGGAATATTATCTGTACCCCCCCAACTTTAGAAATTTTGCGCAAAAATAATAATACAAAATGATTTTACTACCAAGTTATTCAACGCAAAAGGTCAATCTAAAAATGAGTTTTATTCGAGGGGACATATTTTAAAATTTTGTACAGTATAATAAGGAATGATAACATTTGGCAAGCCCATAGGATATTTGGAATAAAGTACGACAAATATATTTTGTCACCCCTCTCTTTATTCAACTTGTTGGATCATGACAAATTTCCAGTTAAATAGTCAAGTGTCTAAAATATGTCAAGAAACTATACATTTTTTATAGCAAGAAATCTTATTAGTAGTGCCATCATTGTATTAACATTTCAAAATATCGTGTATTGATTTCAGCAGTGTTTTTCAAACATTCAATATAATTCACAAAACCGAATCTAAAATATAATTTTTTTTTTTGCTACATGTTTTAATTTGCATTTACCTAATTTACATATCTCGGATTGCATTTAAAATTCGTCATCCAATTCTTCTACTTTTGGCGAAATGGTGTTTTATTAATTTATCATTTAATATTATAAGGGTCCTTTTTATGTATTCAAAAAGGAAAAATACGTGTCGATCATTTATATTTTTCAATTTATCAAACAATTTGGCCGCTGAATCTCTGATTCTGGTAGAGCGCCATCAAGCGAATAAAATTATAACTAAATTCAATTTCGAATTTTTCACCATTTACCCTAAAAAACCATTGCATCCTGAACACAATGGTTATTACCGAATTGCTCTATCGCTAATATTCGCGGAGTAATAATTTTTAAAGTTGTGAAAGACTTTTTTGGGTCACCCTATATATAACAATTTTGATTTTGAAACAACTCTACTCCTTTTTAAGCATTATATATCATTCATAGAAGTTCATTTAAAACTTGCGACTCCTCTCAGATTTTGTTTATTTCCGTAAAAAAAACTCGCAGGAATTAATCCAGGGTAGAATTGAATAGAAACACACACACACACACACACTCTGCAGTTTTATTTCAATTTAAACCTCAAACTTCCCTCAGAGATGTTTACTTTGTTAATATCAATCCACAAAACTCTCGTTTGTTTCTCTTCACCCAGGCATGGGATAAACGTGTGTGAAGTGAAGCAAAATCTTTATAAAGATTTCAACACAGTTCATCTCTTTAAAACACAAAACTGATAGAAAGTTATATCTATCACTTATTTTAAGATTCTCAATATGATCAAAATAAAGCTCTTATTTATTTACAAGGAACCTTTAGAAGATCTATAAATTAATTTGATTAATGTTTGGAAGAGCTAAATTATTTTGTATGTGTGCTCTGTTTGATATTCTGATAGGTTTGTATATGTTCTTCAGTGATATTGTAGCTTTCAATCTTGGACATTTACTTAAAATGATGTTCCTTTAGTAAAAAAAAAAACAAATCTAATCCTAAACTATATATTAACTATAAAGTGTAGTAAATCGACTTACCTATTACGTCTCTTCTTCTTGCCGCAGCAGCCCCCCCATGGTGCTCGCTTGATTGCTTTGGTCTCAAAAGATCGCTCAGATCACAAAGATCGCTCAGATCAACCAAGATCGCACAGATCACACAGGATCGCTTCAAAGATCGCTTCAGAGATCGCTTAGATCACACCAGATCGCTTCAAAGATCGCTTAGATCACACAAGATCGCTTCAAAGATCGCTTAGATCACACAAGATCGCTCAGATCAACCAAGATCGCACAGATCAACCAAGATCGCACAGATCACACAGGATCGCTTCAAAGATCGCTTAGATCACACAAGTTCGCTTAGAACATACAAGATCGCTTCAAAGATCGCTTAGAACATACAAGATCGCATCAAAGATCCGCTTAGATCACACAAGATCGCTTCAAAGATCGCTTAGATCATACAAGATCGCTTAGAACATACAAGATCGCTTCAAAGATCCACTTAGATCACACAAGATCGCTTCAAAGATCGCTTAGAACATACAAGATCGCTTCAAAGATCGCTTAGATCATACAAGATCGCTTCAAAGATCCGCTTAGATCACACAAGATCGCTTCAAAGATCGCTTAGATCATACAAGATCGCTTCAAAGATCGCTTAGATCATACAAGATCGATTCAAAGATCGCTTAGAACATACAAGATCGCTTCAAAGATCCTCTTAGATCAAACAAGATCGCTTCAAAGATCGCTTAGATAACACAAGATCGCTTCAAAGATCGTTCAGATCTCACAAGATCGCTTAGATCACACAAGATCGCTTCAAAGATCGTTCAGATCTCACAAGATCGCTTCAAAGATCGCTTAGATCACACAAGATCGCTTATGTCACACAAGATCGCTTAGATCACACAAGATCGCTTTAAAGATCGCTTAGATCACACAAGATCGCTTTAAAGATAGCTTTGATCACACAAGATCGCTTCAAAGATCGCATAGATCACAAGATCGCTTCAAAGACGCATAGATCACAAGGTCGCTTCAAAGATCGCACAGATCACAAGATCGTTTCAAAGACCGCACAGATCACAAGATCGCTTCAAAGATCGCACAGATCACAAGGTCGCTTCAAAGATCGCACAGATCACAAGATCGTTTCAAAGATCGCACAGATCACAAGATCGCTTCAAAGACCGCACAGATCACAAGATCGCATCAAAGATCGCACAGATAACAAGATCGCTTCAAAGATCGTTCAGATCACACAAGATCACTTCAAAGATCGCTTAGATCACACAAGATCGCTTCAAAGATCGCTTCGATCACACAAGATCGCTTTAAAGATAGCTTTGATCACACAAGATCGCTTCAAAGATCGCTTAGATCACACGATCACTTCAAAGATCGCACAGATCACAAGATCGTTTCAAAGATCGCACAGATCACAAGATCGTTTCAAAGATCGCTTCAAAGACCGCACAGATCACAAGATCGTTTCAAAGATCGCACAGATCACAAGATCGTTTCAAAGATCGCACAGATCGCTTCAAAGACCGCACAGACCACAAGATCGCTTCAAAGATCGCACAGATCACAAGGTCGCTTCAAAGACCGCACAGATCACAAGATCGCTTCAAAGACCGCACAGATCACAAGATCGCATCAAAGATCGCACAGATACCAAGATCGCTTCAAAGATCGCACAGATCACACAAGATCGCTTTAAAAGATCGCCTTGATCGCTTAGGTCGTTCGCTAGTCGCTTGAGTTGCTCGCTAGATCGCTTCAGTTGCTAAAGTGAGAAAGTCTTTGTTGTGGCGGCCTCAATGGAGAGGGGAGCGGGATAGAATTAAATAATAGAAATTGGACTTTTATAATTTTTTTAATGAATATTTTACTATTTTGTAATAGAATATATATGGGTATATATATATGTCGAATCGTGTCAACTCACTGTGGGATCGTGTCGACTCTCGGTCGACTTGGGGTGTTGAATTACAGTGGGATTGCTGTGGACTCTATGTCGAAATCGTGGCGAGTTGGGTGGATATGATTGGATTGATGGCGCAGTCTTGGTCGAATGGTGGTTTTCCACAGGGGAAGAACGAGCACACCTGGATGGGGTAGAAATAAGACCTTGCGAAAGGGAGAATGATGAGACTGACTGGAGATATTTGGCCTTTCACATGATGGAGCGGGCACTACCTTGGTTGGAGCCTATGTTGAGCACACCTAGCTCGTAGCACGGTCACCTACATTCCTTTTAACTTCTTGTCCGAGATCATCGTCATTAACTCTCTCGACTTCTCATTGGTGGAGATCCTACCACGTGCTCTCTGATGATTCGCTATCAATTGGTCATGCTTAAAGGTGATTGGTTGTTGATTTGTCATGCTTAACTGTGATTGGCTTAGTACCTCCATTGTCGCCATGATTGCAATCCTCCAGGAAGAAGAAGGCCTCTGAACTTAAGTTTTATGGGGGTCCAGGGCAGTGACCTTTACTTCCTGGATGATGCAATCCTGTTAATTGTTCTTTCCCTTGTCGCGAGGCTTAACTTTTATTAATCCTTTTGACGATACATTTTGCATAGATTGCGGTGGGGTTACATATTCCTATATACAGATTATCACATATATATATATTTAGTGAAGAACTTGGTGAGGGTAGGATTAAGTAGACAAGGAGAATATATAAACATTTTCAACAAATATTATTATTTTTGTGTGTTTATGGAAGCGCATATATATTTCTATAACAACATAAGGAACCAAAAATTCAATAAACGTGAAATATCATAAATTTTGTTCATTTATAACTTCCACGGAAATGCATCTAAAACACTTGTGTAACGTAAGAGTTTGAAACCTCTTTATTCGTGGATATAGATTTATATCTGTTTAAATGAAATCATCTATACGATGTCTTTACATGTCATGAAAAATCAAGTTTTATTGTTTTAAAATAACCTTTAATCCACATTTTGAAGAAATTATTTATATTTTAATTTAATAGGTCAGGGTTCTATCATTTAAAATTGACCAACATAAAATATAGAATGGAATTAGATCTGGCTTAGCCACTTTGCCAGCTAAATGTTGGTGTTTTTGGGGGTAAAAAGAGAAAATGTTATTTAAATATATTTTTAATGTTATCTTTATGCATAGAAACTACAAAAGTAAAATTTATGAATTAAGAAGAAAAAAAAATACAAAAAAGAATCAAGAAGGCACTAACTCAGTTGCCAATTGTTAATTATCATATGCTAGCTAATGTTATCATCATCAATTTATATATATTCATATATCTATATAATTTATTTACATAGAGAAAAATTCTTTGAATTAATATACCTAACACTAAACATCACTTTGGAAGATTGTAAAGATTCCATTTGGTCCCTTATGGATCTCATGGAATAAAGTCTACCCTAGGCTGAAGAGGGTCATAGCCCGAAACCATGGTCTCTAGGTGGACGCTTCTCAGTTTTCCAAAGCTGGTGTTGTGGCTTTGTTATCGACACGAGGTCGCTAGATTTCAGTGATGGTCAATAGCGTCTTGTTTTAAAGTTTATTTTGACGGGAGAGGTGCCCTATTATTTTATATATAAATATAAATGAAGGAATAGTTTCTTTTTTACGATTCTTAATCACGATAATACAAGCTTTCGGTCGCAACAGCCCTTCGATAGGTATAACCACGCTACTGAAACTTAGAAAATTAAAAAAATCCATTGATAAATACATAGGAATAACAACAGTATCACTATAAAAGGAAGATCGAAAAATGCAATATAACAGCGGTATGGTAGAATAAACTGGCGAAACCGCTGGGAGGGTTCACCACTGATGAGTCAGGCCCTCCCATTAATTTTCCATTGCAGTAAGGGTAGTAGAAATTGTTTAATTTCAAAAATAATCTTACGCGTCTAAATTAGTTTCGAATTAAAATAGAAATAAGTATTAAATATGCCAGATAGATATGCAAATAATAAATAACATAATACAGTTAAATCATTACTATGGAGTATTAATTAATGATAACGTGTACTATGGAGGCTATTCTTGAATTCAAAAACCAGTCTAGAGCGAAAGTCAGTTAGAGGTCTTATTAAAGTTTTAACATAATAAAAATTAAATATAGTAAATGAAAGCTAATTGTTGGAAGAGGTAAAGGTAGACGCTATGCGTTTCTTTATTTAAAGATTGTGCAAGTTTTCGGACGGCTCTAAATAAAGAAACACGTCAGGTCTAACTTTGTCTCTCCCAACAATGCTATTCCACAATTCTTTCTGTCGTTATTTGAGAAAAGACAATATATTTCTCTTGTTCTTTAAACTTATTTTCGCTGGTTTTCTTCAATTCACTCTTCAACCTAGAAGTAGAGTAGGCGAACAAGTCTTCTACTAAAATGTAGCAGGCGCTTCAAAATCCTAGTTAGTCTCAAAGCAATGGTCTTATAAAATCTCAACTTTACTTTATTTTCTCTTGAGGTAACCCGGATTCCTGGATCTCGACACTTTATTTCCAACTACCATATATATATAAAATAAATTTACATACGTGACCAGACACTCCTGGTCAAATATAATATAAATATATATACGCAGAGTTATTAAAAAAATAATAATAAAAAAACTCTAACACACTAATAGATCTTTAAAAGGATATTTGAAAATTATCCCGCATGTATTTCTTTTGAAGGAAAAATCGAAATTTATTTTAAGGAGAAATAACCATTATTTCTAACCATAGGGATGAAGTATGAAAGGATGAATTGTGAAGAGTAATGATAAACGGAAAAATAAAGTTTCCAGGGATGGGAATCGAATCCACAGTGTTCCGCTTACCTGGCAGATGCCATGCCCACTGTGAGTTCGATTCCCATCCCTGGACACTTTATTTTTCCGTTCATCATTACTCTTCACAATTCATCCCTTCATACTTCATCCTTAAGGTTAAAAATAATCGTTATTTCTTCTTAAAATAAATTACGATTTTTCGTTTAAAAAAGAAACATTTGCGGTAAAATTTGTCTAACATCGTTCTACAATCATAAGTCGCATTATATTGTATAAATAATTATAGTTTATATATATAAAAGTGTATTTAGTCCGTGGTTAGCACGGGTTCATTATGTGTAGATGATTCTTCAAAAAGAATTGTTGCTCTTATGGTTAAATACATCAATTTGCCATCTTTCTGTCAAATTATTGCGCTATAAAGGTAAGGGATGAGCAATCGGAGACTCTCTGCATCTATTATGGAGTGTGGTAGACAATCAGAGATAAGTGTCATTTCCTATTCTATCAAAGAAACACAGGATCATCCGCATGTCGTGATCCAAGCAAAGTTACCATAGCAACATCACCCAAACGATCGAAGTTCCAAACCAGAAACATGGGAAAACGTCGAACTCGTGGGTAAGTTTTATTTCTTAAACCTTTATATAATTTCTTTAAATATTGTCAATCTCTCACAATTATGTAGAATTATTTTATTTAAAATTTCTTATTATATAAAGGGATCAATAAGTGAATTCACCTATGAAAGGAATAAACAAACGAAAATAAAAATTCCTTCACACACAGACACACACATATTTTTGTTTTGTAAAATCCCCCTGATTCTAAGCACATAGTTTCTATATGTTTACAATTCAATAAATGCCATTCTTATTAAGGTGAAAATATCAAGCTTCCGGGGATAACTTTGTTTTAAATTGTCCTTTGTCAGCTAGCCGGCGAACAGTGTGTCCATCACCTTGTCTCATTGTAATTTAACTCTCTTCTCAGCAGATCAAATGGGAACTATTCTGAAGATACGAGAGATACAGAAAGAAAGTTCTTTAATCTAATTCTCTAATGATGTCCTCTTCCAATTTCGATGTATAAGGCCGAACAATGCCATTTTTGGAAGACAACACATTCTCTGAGTAGTTTTCTTGACACCTGCTTTTTATACTTTTTACAAGGTTGTTAATCAGTTCAATAGAAATTAGAGTCTACTCTCTTCGGAGAACAGTCTTGAGCTCATCAAGGCTTCTGGGAGAGGGACAAAGACCGGCTATTTGTCTCCCAAGGGCATCCCAGGCATGTTCTTTCGGATTTAAATCTGGAGACCTGGATGGTCAGTCCATTTTTTGAATCCCGGTGTCTTGAAGATACTGAGCCACCAGGTTCGCTCTGTGGGGACGAGAGTTATCGTCCATTAACACAAAATCTCTGCCTTCTGTGTGAGCCAACGGAAGAACATATTGTTCTAGGATCTCATCACGATACCTTTGACCAGTCAGGAATCCTCATTCAAACACATGAAGATCGGTGCGTCCATTGAGAGAGATGCCTGCCCACACCATCACACCGCCACCACCAAAGTTGTCTTTTTCTCTTACATGTGATGGGCTATATCGTGTCTCTCCATATCTTGTATCGTCGAGAATCACTCTGGAGGCTGAATCGGGATTCATCTGTGAACTTTGCTCTAGTCTTTGTCTGTCCAGTGTTTTGATGCTGACGACTCCAATTCAAATGTGTCCTTTTTTGTAACGGTGATAATTGGGATGCATGCAACTGGGCGTCTTGCATAGATACCAACAGCATTAAGCCTTCTGGATACAGTTTGGGCAGAAATGTTATTCCAGTGACCGATGCAAGTTCAGAAACAGGCATTCTGTATGATACCTCTCTATTGTGTTTGGCAGCTATCGTAAAATCTGTCATCTTGTGGTGTTGTGGCTTTTAGGCGTCCTGCAACGGGGTTTCAGGAGACATCCTCTTATCTTGAAAATGTTTCCAGAGGTGTGAGACCACCGTTCTTGAAACATTTAAACAATAGCACGCCACCTTAAAGAATCAGCTAAACGATGCCTAGAAGCCATTGAAGTACAAACGAATAAAATTTGATTTGAACAAAATCGATTAAAAAATGTTTAGACAGCAAAAAGCAGCAGAGTCAGGCGAGAGACCTAGCTAAAGAAACAATAAATGTTAGAGTGGCCGTATCTAAATTGTATATCGGAATAACTTTGAATATTTTCTTACGCATAATGTCCAAGTTTAATATGACACTGCTGGTTTGTGCTCAAGTGCCTTAATTCTAAAGTTATGGAGCAAAAACCAGGTGTAACTTAACTTTTGGCCACCAGTGTATTTAGAACTCTATTTTACATACTACCGATTATTTTTTATCGCATGACAACTGCTCATTTATGCCACAAACGGTTGCGTCTATTTTTCTCTTTTTTGATATGTATACAAATTCTATTCTTTATTCGATTACAGAACACATCACGGCCATATAGAAGTTTGATGTTTCTTGTGTTGATGGTGGTGTCTTGTCCATCTCCATGGAAAAGGAGGTGGAGAGGTACCATTGCCCCGTTAGTCAGCCACATTTCAGAGTTCCCTGTTCACGGTTACCGTAGCAGCTCGGGACTCACGACACCGTACTACAGGACAGTCCCTTACTTGTGCTGCTTCTCCCGCCCGCCACGTAGAAGAGGACTTCTGGGCAGGACTTGTGTTGATAGCTTGTTTAATTGAGTGTACAGAACTTTAGACTTCTACGTTGACTGGGAGCATACTAAAATCTAATCATAAAATTTGAAAAGAAATAGAGTAGTCCATTCCCGACAACTCTCTAGAAGACACATATTTTGTAGATTTCCATTATTATTTGTATTGAGCGACTGTACAAAATGTCAGACTCCTATATTTGGTCTGGAAGTACAGTAGAACCTCCCGGTAAAGGACACCTAATTACAGAGGTAAAGTGTCCTTTAGAAAGAGGTGTCCTCTTACCGGAGAGCTGTTAAATAGTAAAAATAGTAATTTTGCTGATGATAATTGTCCTTTATAGAGAGGTGTCTTCTAGCGAGAGTGTCCTTTCAAGGAGGTTCTACTGTATATGAAAATTAGGCACAAAAATTGAAAGTAAATATAGAAATTAGTTCAGTCTCGAACATCCCGATCTCTTTTTAATGGAACTCGAGTGGATCATTAAGCCACGGAAAAGGCTATGCTTATTTACTCTCGTTTGAAGGAAATATACACATTTCCTTCTGTAGTCTATCCCCCATGTATACACTCTGTAATACATTTATATGTTAAAATATAATTTTAAATAAACGTTGGGTCTAATCAGATATCCTAAACGAGTGAAATCAGCATTTACTTGCGAGAACTATAAAAAAAAAAAGATCAGCCAGAAAATAAATTGTAAACAGATTTGACTTCAAGATTCATCTCATTGCCGACTTCAATTAGAACTCCACTAACTTCTACCCATCAAAAGAGAAGAATTAAAGATTAATAAAATCAAAAAAAGGCAAATCTGGACCACTTTCACATGGATTTTTAGATGACAGAACGCCATCTAGTGGAACATCTAAAAGCGCCATCTAAAAGTTCATGTGAACGTAATCAGAATATGCCTTTTTTGATTTTAATAACAAACACTTGACCTTTTTTTATTATTTTATTGTTATTATTTTTCACAATAAAGATTATATGAATTATTAAGTATGATATTATCATAATTATATATGATTGTATAAAAATAAAGGTCGGCTCTCCCGTTAAAAATGACACTAGAATTGAGCGCCATCTATTGCCCGTATCCACAAACTAGGGAACTCGAGTCGGTGACAAAGTCACAACACAAAATGGAGACCATGATTTCGGGATAATGGCCCTCATCAATCCCCACCCTGTTCTAAAATCACTTTATTAGGTACCGCTCAAGAAGAGCAACCTAGCTTATGTTATTTACAATGAATAATATGAACAGGTTCTTGCAGAAAAAAAAGTGTCCAATGCGGGATTCGATCCCGGTTCATGGCTGTCGGAAAGCGACGGTTCATACAGCCGGCCGTCGACTCTTCCTCATCAACCCAGGTCAGGCTTTGATTTCATGGGATTCACGAGGGAGCGAACTAATCTTTATTATCTTTCTTGTGAATATCATGAAATCAAAGTCCGTCCTGGACTGACGAAGACCATTAGCCCGAAACCATGGTCTCTAGAAGGGCGCTTCTCAGTTTTCCAAAGCTGGTATTGTCACTGACCTGAGTCCGCTAGTTTTCGTAGACAGTCGTAGATGGCTCTAAGATTTAGAGTTTTTTTTTTGTTGGAAGAGGCGATATTTATTTTATATATCAACTTCCTCCCGGCAAAATTTCCAATATAATGTTGGCGATAATTCTCAATGAGAGGCTACCTAGTGAATACACTAGGAGTATTGGGATCCATTACACATCCCATGGTAGATCCCCTAAAACCATGGCTAAACTCGGTAGAAGTGGTCTCTAATCAAAGACTCTGTCAGGTCAAGTCATGGAGTCTCTCTATCACCCGAAACCAAACATACCATATATTAATGCGTATATGCTATTGACTATAATGTTTAACTGAGGGAAAAGTGTTAGTCACACGGGAAACGAACCTGAGGCACATTGCTGGACTCGAACACAACACAATCTAGCTATCACCCAAGACAGGGTCTAGCCATGTTTTAAGGCTTTTGTTACTACTGGAAGACTCAGCTATCGTCTTGAGAGTAGGAAAGGAAAGTTCTGTGGGCGCAGACGTCGAGGCCGCAGGCGGAGGGACCCCCGGAGGGTGGTAGTGCCTGGACTGGAGGACGAACTCTCGGAGGACGAGAGCGGCACGGAGGAGGAGAGTGAGGAAGAAGAGGACGACCTGGACAGCGCCTTCACCTCCAGCAACCTCTCGGCCGAGTACTGGCAGATCCAGGAAACTCATCAAGTACATCAAGGTGGGCCTCGTAGTTCTATTTTATCTATCATGGGATGATCATCTGTCGTCTACCATACTTTTAACCGAATAACTAACCACTTACCTCGAGCGCATAGTTAGGTCATGAACACTGGTCACACAATAAAATTGCATCAACTTTTGACGGGAGAGGCGACCTTGGTCTCTTTAGAAATATATCTATTAAAAATAAAAAAGGCATATCCTGACCGTGCTCACATAAGCTTTTCCAGATGGCAGAGCGCCCTCTAGTGTAAATTTTATGGATATTGGTAAGCTATATAATGGTAATGTGAGACATAATTTATTGAAATTTCTAAAAAAAGGGATCTAAATTTATTGAGATACACAACTTTTATAAATATTTGGAGTGTCCTCCTTTGGCACGTATACAATCAGCTACACAGTGAGGCATGCTATCATATAGTTTTTATGGCTTCTTGTGGGATGTTAGAACAAGCTATTTCATTTTTTTATGAAGCTGTTGAAGATTACTTGGCTGTGGATATTGCCAAAATTTCCTCCCCATCATGTCCCATACATGTTCATTTGGGGAAAGATCTGGGGAACATGAAGGCCAGAGAAGGATGTCAATATTTTGAAGGAAGGCTTGTAAAATGTTGGCTGTATGTGGTATTTCAATATCTTGTTGGACAATGTCATTATTAGTCTGCTCAATAAATGGTACCACAACAAGTTGCAACACATCTTCAATGTTAACTGAGCAGTCATTGTGCTCTGAATAAAGGATGAAGGGGCCCTACTTTCTAACTGATACCACCCCACAACATGAAGCCAGGGGTTTTGCTGTATGCATTCTACAATACAGCTCAGATGATATCTTTTAAATAAGTTTCAGCTAACTTTGTCGAATAATAAATATATTCATCATAATTTTGGGTTCCCCTATTTATATATTTGTTCATTTACCTCTCAATAAATAATCAGGAAATCGAGGACTATTCTCTCCCCCCTTGAGCGTACACACAAGTAACTACTTTGTAAGTCGCAAACTATCCTGGGTTAAAAACAAAATAAATGTATATCCTGACCAGGCTCACACGAACATTTCTAGATGGCAGAGCGTCAAGAAATTGGGTTGGCCAATTATCACGAAACAAGTTAAATAAACGTTTAGTTTATTTTTGTTCCACTAGATGGCGCTTTGCTATCTAGAAATGCTCATGTGAGCCTGGTCAGGATATGCCTCTTTTTGTTTATTAACAATTAATCCGCCTTCTACATGCTTTCGGATAAGCATTTTAAGGCACAACATCTTTTAGAGTCACCAAGCGCCCGTCGCAATGGAGGGCCAAGGAGAGGGCTGGAGAGGCGCCAAGCAGGGCAGTGGGCACCCCCGGGGGAGAAGAGGGCGAGAGCGCCGTTTATGAGGGAACCAAGGCAGCACCAAGCACAGCTAAAGCACCGCAGGCTTCAAAAATTTTTAAGGGAATCATTTCAGTGATCAAGATCAAGAGATCAATATTCAGAGATCAATGACTCTTTTTGTTTTTTAATATAGTTATAGGTAAATATTGTTTCCTGTTTATTAGCATCCGCTGATTACTTCTCTACTATCATATGACCTTAATCGACCAATCAGCGTTGAGTTCATTAGTCAAACATGAGATTAAATATAAACACGGGGCTTCGATTCTATGAAATTTCCCTTCTCTCATTTATTTTGACATTAAATGTGTTTTATTTTGTCATTTTATTTCGAAAATTGACATTTTTATGTTTAATCATCATTGAAATTTTGAGATACATGCGTCCAAGGGTTAATGTTCCAGAGAAGGTTTTTATATTTTGAATATTTTATTTTCTTTTTAGATCAGCGGTATAAATACAGGATAAGAGAACCGGCTATAAAAATGTGCTGAACGTGTTAACGTCATTTTAAACATTTTCCCAGTTTAGTTGGAAAATAATATTACATGGCGTTTTCTACGCTCCAGGAACCTGAGTTATGAATATCTCTATATTTCAGTCTATACTCTTGAAGTGACGTGATTACAACGGCTGAAAACTAGCAGATAAATGGAGTATGTCGAAATGGAACAAATTGACGTTGAAGAATCTGTAGACAAACACAGCGAGTTTTAAAAAGCTTAAACTTTATAAAGGTTTTCAACTTTTAACTAACTATCTTAAATTTATATTTTACTTTCTCTAAATTATAATTCAGCCAAGATTTTAATAAAGATACATCAATATTCAGTACATATCCAAATTGCCTTGAAGCCTGAAAATTTGCACACTTTCTCAACCCCGATGAAAATGCAAGTGTACAAAATTGTTGGAAATATGGAAGTATGTTAAATAGAAATAAAGTTTCAGAAATCTATATATTTATGAAAATATTCTAAATAGATCCTTGAGTATAAATAAGTCTAAAATAGGTTTGGTAAAACTACTGTAAAACATTTTAGGGACGCCCTTTATAGACGAGTTTGATCACATTGTCCCGCTTCCAGAAATCGCCTCCATCTAAATGCACTCTTTCCGATGAGCGTAATTCTGAAATGGTTTTAACTTGCGAGAATATATTATTTACCATCATAATTTTTATAGTTCAGAATAACATTATTAGGCGCCACTAACCAGTAGCTACTTAATTCATAAATGTACGATGAATAGTTAGGGGGGGTACAGGGATTTATCATACGTATACATCAACTAATATTTACAATGTTTATTTTGTAAATCCGGTCTTGTACCATCTGCTGCCTGTTTTATCAGTAGTGTGAGAGAATCATCTGGCTAAATTAATGTTTCGCTATTTTTTTTATTATTGTTTTGCTTTAATTTATATTGAACTTGTCTTGGTCTGAGGTCCTTTTTATTTATTATTATTATTATAGTTCTTTAGAAAGAGGTGTCATCTTGCCAGAGAGTTGATATAAGGTTGTCCTAAAAGTTCGTCTTTTTCTTAAAACGTTGTCTTTCTTATTACTTAGCGAATAATATTATTACGGCAAATACATAAGAATACAATTACTTTTTACCTAATACAAAGACATTATACATAACGGCGAATAATATTGGTATTTCATTTTTTGTGCAAGTGTTTGCGAACTTTTGGGACAACCTTGTATTTAGATTTTTTTTTATTTTGGTAATGAAAACTGTCCTTTGTAGAAATGTGTCTGATAGATGAAGTGTCCTCTCCTAATATTTCTGTTATAAAAAAAAGAAAGCGTTTTAGTGTAATTAAGCAACAGACTACTCTTGATCGTACATCTAAATGGTTGCGCCATCTGTCTGAATAAATATCAACTAATTATTAATTTTTAATTATTCCAGAATCAGGAGATGCCTTTTCTTAATTTAAATATCTAATACCATTACAATTTCACTTTTATTTTTACTATTTTTCACATAGTTTGGCGTTCTTACGTCTTTCCGGCCTAAATATCTGTTTCATGATTTTTCAGGATGCCCCAAAGACCAGCTTTTTGGTCGTCGAGGTACAGCTTGCACCACGCTGATGAGGGCCGACAGCCCGAAACGCTTAAGTAGTTAGCTTTTCTTGATTAATCAAAAATGAGTATTTGACCAATTCTGGAATAATTAAAAATTAACGATTATTCTACATTTATTCCGTTAGATGGTGCAAACCATCAGGAACCTTTAGTTTCACGATCAGGGAGTGCCTTTTAATTAATTTATGTATCTGATATAGTACGATTTCACTTTTGTGCTATTTTCACTCATTTCATTGTAAAGTTCTATGCACACCAACAGTTGTCTCTGTCTACGTAGAGAAATAGAGGTAATTGACTGGGTGACCAGGTGGGGGATGTGACCGCTACAGTCCTGGCTCTCTGTGCACTCAGGGACTTCAACTTGGAGCAAGCTATCTGTCAGCTGGCTATCCGGGAAGCCGGTGGACTCGAAGTCCTTCTCAACTTGCTGGACTCCGGACGTTTGCGATGTCAGCAAGGATCGCTGAAAATCCTACGGCAGATATCATTGAGCGCCCAGATCCGCGCTGCCCTGGCGGACCTGGGACGGTGTCAGGTCCCTGGTGCGGATGCTGAGAGAGCCCTACACCGACCTGAGGGCCCTAGCTGCCGAGACCCTGGCCAACGTGGCGAGGTACCGCCGTGCCCAGCCTCTCATTCGACGTCACGGTGGCATTCCCTGCTGGTAATGTACCTTCCGGGAGGGAAAGGGCTTTATTATGTAACAATTATCTGCTTCTTCCACGGAAGATGGCGCCAGCTCATGGGGATCAGCGCATGCGGTGCCGTCCCATCACGTGAGAGCTGTATAAGTTCTTTTTTTCGCCTTTCTACAGCCAGCTAGCTGGAATATGTTAACTAGATAATTTTATTACATTAAATTTTCGTATTCCAAAAAGGAAAGAAATAAAATAGGTAAAAATCCTTTTACTTTTAGTTTCATGTAAATCTTTTAAATTAAATTGGATACATTTACACACATATCCTGACCATTCACCTGAACCTTTTTGTTTTTAATATAAACACCTTACATTTTTCCTATTTTCCTCTATTTTTTTTTTCATATAAACAGCGTATTTACGCAGATTTTGGCCTTATATACACATTTCTTGATTAAAAAAATGATTTTTTTTTGTTATTTGTCGAATTGCGCTGTTTGTTTTTCACGTTGAAAATAAAGAACAATATTCTCGAGTGTCCTTGCTGGAATATTTCAAGAACCATTCCTCGACACCCAGAAAGAAATAACATCAGCTTCATACTAAAGTTTACAGAAAACCCACCTCAGCAATCGTAATATTAATGTTTTTCTTCCAACTCGACCATCTCCTATAAAGTGACAGTAGTGTGCACTTTAACCAACATATCCTTTATCCCCTGTTCATTAAGGACACAGGAAAGCAGTTACTTCAATCTTGATAAATATTTTCTTTTTTAAAATAAATAGATATAGACCAGAATGCCTGTCTAATTAGACAGAATAGATTTTTTCATTCCAGTAATAGTACAGTAGAAGTTTGTTTTAAGTGATAAAAGAAACATTTGTGCTTTAATCCTTTCATTTTATATATAAGATTTGGCCATGTCATCATGTAATAGAATTTGATACCCCTTGCCTCCTGGTTACCGAGACAGAATATATTGGACCATGTCGCCATGTAATAGACATCAATGTCCCCCCTGATTACCTAGACAGAATAGATTTGGCCATGTCGCCATGTAATAAGATTTGATACCCCTTGCCTCCTGGTTACCGAGACAGAATAGATTGGGCTATGTCATCATGTAATAGAATTTGATACCCCTTGCCTCTTGGCTACCTAGACAGAATAGATTGGACCATGTTGCCATGTAATAGACATCAATGTCCCCCTGATTACCTAGACAGAATAGATTTTGGCCATGTTATCATGTAATAGAATTTGATACCCCTTGCCTCTTGGCTACCTAGACAGAATAGATTGGACCATGTTGCCATGTAATAGACATCAATGTCCCCCTGATTACCTAGACAGAATAGATTTGGCCATGTCATCATGTAATAAGATTTGATACCCCTTGCCTCTTGGCTACCTAGACACAATAGATTGGACCATGTTGCCATGTAATAGACATCAATGTCCCCCTGATTACCTAGACAGAATAGATTTGGCCATGTCATCATGTAATAAGATTTGATACCCCCTTGCCTCCTGGTTACCTAGACAGAATAGATTGGACCATGTTGCCATGTAATAGACATCAATGTCCCCCTGATTACCTAGACAGAATAGAATTTGGCCATGTCATCATGTAATAGAATTTGATATCCCTTGCCTCTTGGCTACCTAGACAGAATAGATTGGACCATGTCGCCATGTAAAATACCTCAATGCCCCCCTGGTTATTTATACAGAATAGAGCTTTCATCGCAGTAAGGACAGTAAAAGTTTGTTTTATGTGTAAAATAAACATTCGTGCTTTATTACTATAAATATAATAAATAAATAGATTTCGCCATGTCACATGTAATAGACATTAATGCCCCTTACCCCCCACCTGTGAGATCAGAGGACTACGTGACGACAGGTGGAGCTACTGGCCGTACCTGAGACCACGCTGCTGACCCACGCCGACGAGCTGAGCTGGAAGGAATCGCCAGGTACTGGAGTCAGCTCGCTGCGGGGCCCTGGCGCTCTGGGGACTCAGTCTCAGCTCCCGCAACAAGCAGTCGCTCTTCCGCTCGGGGGCCGTACCTCTCCTGGGCCGTATCGCCCGTCTCGGGGGCCGTCACCCCGCCTGCTGCCCCCGGTGGTGGGGACCCTGCAAGAGTGCGCCTCCCTGGTGAGTGAGTAACTCCAGTAAATATATCGTTATCAATATAATAAATATCATCACAATGTTGATCTTCAGCGCTTTATATAAGTATCATCATTATTTTTGTTTTTTAAAAATTATTTTTAACCTTATGCAAAAGAACCTTCATGAGAGGGCGCTTTCGCTAGAAGACACCTTTCTACAAAAGACAGTACCTTTATCCATAATTACAACTCACCTATCTCTAAAAGACGCTTTGACTCTGAAATCAGGTGTTGTCCTTTAGAGAGAGTTTGTTCTACTGTCTATGCTACGGGAACACAGCGCAAATTTCTGTCACTTGGCCAGACTAGCACTGTACCTATAATGTTTTTCCTAGAAAGTCTATCAGGTGGCCATCCTGGAACAAAGCCCGAAGTTCGGCCACTTGGCCATCCGGGTTGTACTGTAACCTATAGCGTGTATTCCCAGGAAGTTTATCGAGTGGCCATCCGGGAGGAAGAGCTGCTCCCAGTCATCATCAAGCAATTGAACAAACACCACGTGGACCCTCACAGTGCACTGTGCCGCTGTCATCTTCAAGGTAAGACCTAGTGGAACTGTCTTGTCTTAAACACCACCCATTGAATCAAAATAAGTGGCTAACACAGGTTCCCACAGATTCAAGTTAATATATGAACATGGACTGTCGTTTCAGCCCCATATACACAAAATATTTTAAGAATTTTAGTCTGATATATCACATCGAAGTGTGCGCAACGGGGAAAAAAATATAGTATAAAGTAGAAAAGGTATTATATTTAATATTAATTGCAGATGTGTGTTATTATACGAAAATCCTAATTAAGACAATTAGTATCGTGCATTGATGATTTTGAAATCCTGTGAAAAAAAAATCTGTAACATAATTAAAACACAGGTATTTACATACTACATACATACATGTGGTTGCATTATGATACTGCCTTTATAAGCCTTTATTATTTATCATCTAATTTATTTTCTTTATTATGGTCTCTGCTGCTTTAACCACTTATAATAGGCTTCTGTTTGACCGGTTCTGTTGGGTAGATGTACATATCCTCAGTGTATTACAAACCTCACACAAGAAAGTCTACACCATAGATAACAGACTTATAAACTGTGCAAATCTCTATATTTTCTTGACGATAAAGTTGCTTTTGATATCTTATTTTCTCTCTCTATTTTATAAATTCAATTGCCATATCATCGATAAAATTTGTAGCATATATAAATTTTTTGGCAAATGTGTTTATTTTTCATAAATCATAAATATTATCTCTACAGACTTACTGTAATGATAAAAGGTATATTGAATGAGGGAACTTGTCTCAAATTTCGTAAATTTGGCGAAAACCCACTGAGAGGGTTCACAAATGATAACCAAGCAAGCTCTCTCATTCACAGCACACAAATATAAAGTTTATTTAGCAGTAAGGTTTGTAGAGATAATATTTTATGATTATGGTCGGGACGAGTGCGATGAAACCCTCGATTTCCGACAGCCATGGACCGGAATCGAACCCCGTATGGACACTTTGTTTTGTGGTGAGAGAGAGAAGATCCTGTTCATTATATATTATATATATATATATATTATATATATATATATGTAATAACATTAAGCTGGGGTTGTGTGTGTACTCTTTTTAAGCGGTACCTAATAAAGTTATTTTGAAACAATTATGATTTATGTAAAAAGAAACACATTACCAAAAAATTATTGTTGCAAATAATATTTCTCTATCGATAATTATAAATAAAGGAAGAGAATTAGGATGAAGAAGGGAGTATATGGGGATATAGGGTGGTGATCTCAGGCAGTTACGGTCACCTTGAAGTCCTACCTTGAGAAATGACTGACAAACAGAATACAGGATGGCAGCAGTTCTATTCTGACGGATGATCAAATAAGCAACGACAATTAAATCAGGCACCCCCTTTCCATGGAGCAACGCCTTGCAGCCCTCTATATGATAGACAAATGTAGATCTTAAAGAAGAGTGGAGAAACCGATGGAGCAATCTTGCCATCGCCAACAAAGACCTGGTGGAGGACCCTAACACCAAACCTCCCGGCTACAACCTACCTAGGAGGACCTGGTCAACCCTCAATAGAATCAGGACCTCTACTGGTAGATGCAACTACCTACTAAATAAGTGGAACATGAGTCCAGACCAGAACTGCGACTGTGGACAAATACAAACAATGCACCATATCCTAAGGGACTGTCCTCGAGATTCTTCCAGGGAACACTTGGGGATATCCACCGGTGCACAGAGGAGGCCCTGGAGTGGATTCGTCACCTCGACATTCCACTCTAGAGAAACTTGCCAACATTGTTGTATTGTGCTGTAAAAAACAATATCATACGCAATATATATATATTATGATAGACATCAATACAGAAGAGGACATCCTTACGGACAAGGTACACCTCAGTTGGCCGGTATTGTGATCAGAGTGCATGGACCGATCTGATCTGCTCCATGGACAAGACATTACTATCACCTGAGTTGGCCGGTATTGTGATCAGAGTGCATGGACTGATCTGATCTGTTTTATGGACAAGACACCACCACCAATTAAATCAGCTTGTATCAGAATATTCCTCAGATCGCCACCCCAGTCTGTACAGTAGCTGGGGCTGATGTCTGTGCAGTGCGCCGAGGACCGGAGTCCAGAGAGCTGGTGGGGGAGCTAGGCGGACTGGAGCCTCTGGTGGCTCTCCTGGCGGACCCCACGTTCCAGACAGGACATCCCCGGCTGGTGGCGGCTGTCACAGGGGCCCTGTGGAAGTGTGCCCTGAGTCCCGAGAACATTCAACACCTACAGGAGCTCGAGACCCTGCCCCTGCTGGTCAAACTACTGGAAACCCAGCCGGAGGAAGTAAGACTGCCTTCTTTTTCACAGACTGCTCTACTGGAAACTGTCCCACTTTCGTACACTTATGGACAAAACTTAAGAAAGTGAAAAGTCTTTGATATCGCCTATCGAGAAAAAGGCAATTTTGTTTACACTCGGTTATTTCGTGTGTCTTCAATAAAGGTCACTGCAATATCTTTCAGAGTTATTGTATGAATCCTGATATACGATATAAATGTAAAAGGTACAACTTCCTTAAGTTTTGTCCATTAGTGTAGATCATCATTTTAGACAAATAGCAATCAGGAAACAGTTTGATATATGCCAATAAAATGTTCAATCAATAAGCTTGAGGGATAAGTATCTTTCAAATATATTTATTTCAAGCTTTCGGGCACAACCGCCCTTCGACAGGAAAAATATGGCGGTTGTGCCCGAAAGCTTGAAATAAATTTATTTGAAAGATACTTATCCCTCAAGCTTATTGATGTGAACATTCTATTAGGGGATTAACCTATTAAATGCCAATCAAAAATTTGATGTCTCTGTATATAATAGATGTTCTGCTATATTTCTCTCTAAATCTTGTTCTATGGTTGGAAACCATCGTTTACAAACATCGTTATAGGTTGGCAGAATGTGGTAAATTGTACTGATACAGTATAACTACCTTCCTGTAAAGGACACCAATTTCAGAGCTAAAGTGTTCTTTAGGGAGAGGTGTCCTCTTACTGGGAGAGGTTGCTAAATAGTAAAAATGGTAAATTTGCAAAATGAAAACTGTCCTTTGTGGAGAGGTGTCCTCTAGCGTGGGTGTCTTCTTATGGAGGTTCTACTGTACCTTCAACATTTATTGTTTGACGTTTGTGTGTGGCGACCCACCCACTATTTTTCACATTGGAAATATTAACATGAAGTAATATTTTTGTCAATCGACGATGACTTGAACATATTTACATATTGTACCTACATTGTTTACATTGAATGGCTGAACTAAGCTGATTTAAAAAAAAATAATTACACTTTTTAGCTTAATTCTTTGAGATGGGAGTGTAGAGAATAATCAGGTTAATGCCATAATACCATTCGATTGTCCGTTCAACGAAGGGATCCAGACCTATATATAGGCAATAAGTCGGTGAACGAGGGGGATAAAACTCTCGATTCCCGACAGACATGATCCGGGATCGAATCCCGCGTAGGACCCTTTGTTTTAATATGTGAATAACCTTCATATATTATTCATTGTTGTAAATATCATAAACTAGGTTGCTCTTGTTGAGCGGTATCTAATAAAGCGATTTTGAAACAAGAACAAGATAAATAGGCAGTCTTCAAAAAAGTCTTTGTAATGATTTACCTTTAAAATATATTTCGTATCAATTGTATCATTATAAATATTATCACCTCTATCTTGATAACTTAAGATTTTAACAAATTTAACTTTTTATGATGCATTAGCGGCCCAGCTGTTATGAAAATTCGAAACTATTATAAACGCATAAGATTCTTTTTAAAAATTAACCAATTTAACTTTTCCTTTTTAAATATTTGCTAGGATAGAGAGTCAACCTGAATAGATTAAGAAAATCTTGAGTTATAACTTATCATTACGTTTGTTATTGTATGCATTAAATTGAAGGAAACCATGTAAAAATGAAGAAATCTTCTGATCATAAAGGTTGCTGAATGCTTGCGCTGTCGGAATAAATTTCAAGCAATCGTTGAATTTTAGGTATTCCAGAATTGACTAAATATTATTTTTTTTATTTATCAAGAAAATTCAACCACGTACCCGTTTCTAGATGAACAGCGAGTGATGGCCACTAATAGATTAAATTGAAGAATATTTGTCCATAATGTCACCAAAAGTTGACATGGTGGAGGACAGTGTATCTAGGAAGGTTAAGATTAAAGCATTCGAGAATTACTGCGAAATTACAAAAAGCTATAAGACCTCCGCAACTATTTTTATTAATTGTATAAAGTAGCTTTCAGGCAAATCCTTCCTCAGTAATCTAAAACATAAAAAGGGTAATGGAGAGATTATATAGCATTTTAAAGATATATATATGTCATAATATATGCTCTTCCAGGAATAATAAAACAAACCTACAGTCAACCCAGAGAGAGAAGGCGGGTAAGGTCCGGTCACTTGAGATATCAGCGACATTCCAAGGGGCCGTTTCTTGGAACCTCAGGACTAATTAAGACAGTTGGTGATTGTATTCGACACAAACGGCCGCCCGGCGGACAGCCGGGCCCCGCCATCTCCATCTCTCTCTGGTTGCCTTCCAAATTCCTCTACCAAATTGAGGTGTGATTATTTCTCTTTCCCCACATTATTATTATATTGCCACATATATGCAAATATAGGATTTAAGAATTTACATAATTGAAAATTGTTGGAGAACAAACTATGAAAAGGTTGATGAACTTAGTAAATAGAGGAACAAATATTGGGACAAATTATTGTTATAGATATGAATACCAATATACCTACACATATATATTAAAGGAGTTAAGTATTAAAATAGAAGTTCCCGGGTAGTTGTTGCTCTGCGCTCCAGGAACCTGGGTTATAAATATCTCTCTAGAAGTTCACCAAAGTCTATAGACATGCTGTGTAGGTCCAGGTAAACATCGTGGGAGCTCTGGGACTCTGCGCCAAGGACCCCGCCAACTGCCTGACCATCAAGAAGTCCGGTGGAGTCCCGCTACTGGTGCAGCTGTTGTCTCGGACCCACGTGCAGCTGGTCATCAAACGTCGCGCGGGCCGTGGCTGCGTGTGCGCAGGAACCCGAGTGTATGGCGTGAGTGGAGCACTCTGTAGGGATAGGGGCACTGCTCATCATGCTGTTGCAGGATCATTGAGGAACTGGACGGACTCCGACTGCTCTGGTCCCAACTCAAAAGTCCAAATCCGGAAGTCCAGACGGAAGCGGCTTGGGCCATCTGTCCCTGTCTACAGAACGCACAGGTCGGCTGAGTTGGCTAGCAGTCATGACAGAAGCATGGCGATACCACCAGCCTCTCACTAGTTATATACGCCAGTTGATATCTAACCCCAATCTGACAATAGGGTTTATATTCTTAGCAAGTAGCTGGTAATATACGTCTACTAGCCGAATGACCCGGGCAACGCCCGTGTTTTACCCTACTGTAGATGTTACAACGGTGATCCTTAGGTCGCTGGTTCAAATCCGGCTCGAGGGAGTTTTTATTTTCTATTTTATTGGCTGCCGGCGAGCACGTGACCTCCCTGTGCGCGCGCATCCGTGACAGAGGCCGATGAGGAAAGACGGTCGTGACTATATTAGGGATTAGCTCACGAGGATGGCAAATATACTTAATTTAGATTCTTACAAATTTACGAAACGCTTTTTTCTTCTCCGTGGTAAGGCAGTATGAAAAAATGTAATAAAACATATACAAAGATATTTGTCAAAATACGAAACTATTATAGACGCGTATGATTCTTTTTAAAATAAAACAATTTCTACTGCCCTTACTGCAATGAAAAAATTAATGGGAGGGCCTGGATCATCAGTGGTGAACCCTCCCAGCGGTTTCGCCAGTTTAATCTACCATACCCGCTGTTATATTGCTTTTTTTTTTGTAAAATGAGTGAGACCATTTTAATTATTAAAAGTAGATTGCCGACTGGATGAGGGTTTTTTCCTTGATATAAGAGTGGTATAGAGTTAAATTTAAGCGTAACCGATGGTTAAGGCCCGGGAACGCTACTAACGTGTCGCACTGCCCCAGGACGCGGGCCACCTGGTGCGGAGCTACGTGGGCGGACTGGAGCTGGCCGTCAACCCTCCTGCGCTCGGACAACGTGCGCGTGCTGGCCGCGGTGTGCGCCGCCCTGGTGTACGTGGCGCAGGACGACGAGAACCTGGCGGTCATCACGGACTACGGCATCGTCGACCTGCTCTCTGCCCTGGACGCCAAGGTAGGTAGTCCTCCATGTCATTGGGGTTGGTAGACACATCGTCGACCTGCTCTCTGCCCTGGACGCCAAGGTCGATAGTCCTCCATGTCATTGGGTTGGCAGACATATCGTCGACCTGCTCTCTGCCCTGGACGCCAAGGTCGGTAGTCCTCCGTGTCATTAGGTAGACACATCGTCGACCTGCTCTCTGCCCTGGACGCCAAGGTCGGTAGTCCTCCATGTCATTGGGTTGGTAGACATATCGTC
The DNA here is from genome assembly GCA_030710605.1 of Cordylochernes scorpioides. Classification (NCBI taxonomy): domain Eukaryota; kingdom Metazoa; phylum Arthropoda; class Arachnida; order Pseudoscorpiones; family Chernetidae; genus Cordylochernes; species Cordylochernes scorpioides. The sequence continues at coordinate 70,303,058 of CP092873.1, read as the reverse complement.
GACCTGCTCTCTGCTCTGGACGCCAAGGTCGGTAGTCCTCCATGTCATTGGGTTGGTAGACATATCGTCGACCTGCTCTCTGCCCTGGACGCCAAGGTCGGTAGTCCTCCATGTCATTAGGTAGACACATCGTCGACCTGCTCTCTGCCCTGGACGCCAAGGTCGGTAGTCCTCCATGTCATTAGGTAGACACATCGTCGACTGCTCTCTGCCCTGGACGCCAAGGTCGGTAGTCCTCCATGTCATTGGGTTGGTAGACATATCGTCGACCTGCTCTCTGCTCTGGACGCCAAGGTCGGTAGTCCTCCATGTCATTGGGTTGGTAGACATATCGTCGACCTGCTCTCTGCCCTGGACGCCAAGGTCGGTAGTCCTCCATGTCATTAGGTAGACACATCGTCGACCTGCTCTCTGCCCTGGACGCCAAGGTCGGTAGTCCTCCGTGTCATTAGGTAGACACATCGTCGACCTGCTCTCTGCCCTGGACGCCAAGGTCGGTAGTCCTCCGTGTCATTGGGTTGGTAGACACATCGTCGACCTGCTCTCTGCCCTGGACGCCAAGGTCGGTAGTCCTCCGTGTCATTGGGTTGGTAGACACATCGTCGACCTGCTCTCTGCCCTGGACGCCAAGGTCGGTAGTCCTCCGTGTCATTGGGTTGGTAGACACATCGTCGACCTGCTCTCTGCCCTGGACGCCAAGGTCGGTAGTCCTCCGTGTCATTGGGTTGAGTCAGTCTGCGGTCTAAAACGATGATGATAGAGATGTGATAATTATAATCATTTGCAAGGTAAAGCTTCGCTATACTCGTATCTACGTATAATAAAATCACAATTTGTATCATTGAGTTGATTGTTTATGTATGACGATATAACCCCTATTTTATCACGCAAAAATATTCTATATACACTTGGGTGAAAATACACTCAGGGGATAAACCCAGGCATTGCCCTAGTTATTCATCAAGTGTTTCCTAATGGTTGGGAGGAGTTTGAAGTCATTGAGATGATTCAGGTTTCTAATAGTAGTAGTTGGCAGGTTTTTAGTAGGAGAGCGAGTTATGCGTTTTTTTAAGGCATGTAGGGGATTTTTACTTTAGTATTAGTGGTCCTATATGATAAGTAGGCTGGGCGTAGTTTAGTTAGTTTGTTAATAGGCGGGGCCTCGTGTGAAGTGGCGATAAGATTTCATTCAAAGCAGGAGTGGCATTGTATATAGTGGCCGGGGCTCTTGTTTACAAGTGGCCTTGTTCACAAGCAGTGGCCTCTGATGAAAAGCACCGGCTTTTATTTTAGTATGATTGGCCTAAAAAGTGTATTTAACGTTCTGAACTCCAGGAACCTGAGTTATAAATATCTCTCTTGGCCTGACACGATAGAAATTCTAATAAGAGGCTCCCATCAGGAAAAACGTGGTTTAGTCATGTTCTTAGGCATCTCACGCGAGACTCTACTTCAAGTTAACTGTGTTGCGTGTTTAGTAATCCATTAAATAGATATACGATAAATCCTGATACACAGTGATTATAGCGGTGTTTGAATCAGGGAGGGTACTTGTACGAGTGAGTGGTATCGTACAGTAATACCAGCTCAGATGCTAAAACGTCCTGCGCAGGGTGACCAGACTCTCCTGTGCTACCAAGCCGACGCCGTGGCCGCTTGCTGCTCCTGGCGGGTGAACCGCCTGGCGTTCAGCGGGGCCGGCATCGTGCCCCGTCTGGTCCGCCACCTGCGGAGGGGCAACCGGCGCGTGCAGGGCGCCATGGTGCGGGCCCTCAACCAGCTCTCGCGGGAACCCATCAACTGTATCACTATGCACAAGTGCGGAGTCGTACCGGTTAGTGTTCCATTTTGCTTTGGTTGTTTACAAATACACAGAAATAGGACCTGAACGAATCTTAATACAGTAGAACCTTCCGAAAAGAACACCTAATTGCAGAGCTAAAGTGTCCTTTAGGGAGAGGTGTCCTTTTACCGGAGAATCGCTAAATAGTAAAAAAATTGTAATTTTTCAAATGATTAATGTCCTTTGTAGAGAGGTGTCCTCTAGCGCGAGTGTCCTCTTATGGAGGTTTTACTGTACTTACAATGAAATCATTTCAGCGGGAGTCATTTCTTTTCTAAATGAAACAGCTGTCTTTCCTCCGCTACGAAAAATTTTGGTAAAAGGGAGTTCAACCTTGTACTTCCATGATGCCTTGTTAAGTTACTTGCTCTCATTGGTGGGGTTGAATTAGTGCAAGAATCTGGGGCCATTAAAGCGGAGAAAAGTGCTCACTGCGGGATTTGATCCCATGTCGTAGTTACCGACGATGTGAACCATCCCTCCCATTGGTGAAGATGGTTGATGAAACAATGAAGACAATTATTGAGCCATCTGGTAAGAGAATTACAGTGCTGTGTCAAGTGACATGTGTAATACCTACTAACTATTATATATACACTGGAGGAACGGTTTAAACCGTTGATTTTAGAACCCCGACCAAGATCGAATCCCGCATTGGAAACTTTTTTTCCCTGAAGAAAAAAAACTGCTTCAATTACCTCTGATTCTTCAACTCAAAGAGTGAATTTAACCAAACGGAGATTCGATACATTTTTAGTGGAAAGGTCGAATTGCTTTATGAATACATGTACAGACATGTGATAAGCTTACAGGGACCTTTAGATCTTCAGTCTAACGCTCTCCCAACTGAGCTATTTTTGGCTTTCTTCTTGTGGCAACTTAAAGTAAAATGCACTATACCCACCATGGCTTGTAGCACGTGTACTCGAGCTAAGTAACAAAACAATGGTAACGTGTGGTGGGTACAGTAGCAACATGTGGAGTGTATGTTCCAATTTTACTATATGTACCGCCGAACAAGCCTGTACATGTGGCGTGTATGTTCCAATTTTACTATATGTACCGCCGAACAAGCGTGTACATGTGGCGTGTATGTTCCAATTTTACTATATGTACCGCCGAACAAGCGTGTACATGTGGCGTGTATGTTCCAATTTTACTATATGTACCGCCGAACAAGCCTGTACATGTGGCGTGTATGTTCCAATTTTACTATATGTACCGCCGAACAAGCCTGTACATGTGGCGTGTATGTTCCAATTTTACTATATGTACCGCCGAACAAGCCTGTACATGTGGCGTGTATGTTCCAATTTTACTATATGTACCGCCGAACAAGCGTGTACATGTGGCGTGTATGTGTGTCAGTACCTCCTCAAGATGGTGTCCTCCAAGGATATCGAGATCCAGGAGGCCGCGGCCAGCTGCGTGTGTAACATCCGCCAGCTCTCCTCGTCCCTCTACGTCGGCTGATAAACCTGACATTGCATATTTACTGGAGCGATACACAGATAATAAAACCTCACACACAAGCGACTCATCTGGCGAGAAATACTATCTTAAAAAAATGATTTAACCTCTGAATTAATCCAAAGTTCTAGAGATATTTCAGCACTACCTGCATAAAAGAGGTCTATCGGAAACACCAAATTGTTCCTGTGGAGAAACTGAACAAACTGCTCTCCACCTTATCTATGACTGTCCGATTTTTTCAGAAATGAGACAGATTTAGATATCATTTAACTCTCTTACACCAACCACTTTGGCCCATGTCCCATTCGATAGTAATCTTTCGTGGCGCGCAATATTTTGATGGGGGAACGAGGTAACCAAATCCACTCTTCTCATCTCCAAAAGTGCCATTTGCGGTCTCACCTTTGCCCTTTACAATAGCTGGAGATTAAGACCCTGCACTAAGTACTTGATGCTACTGAAACAGCAGTTTGGATAATGACGAGGTCACCTACCTCCACACCCTTGTAGACAAGAGAGTGTCGAGAGCGACTCCGCGTGTGAATCCTGGCGCTGGTTGAAACATTGACGGTGGGACCCGCCGTGGAATTTTGAAACTCTTTGGACTCGAGCAATTTGAGACGTTTTTGCAAAGCTCGTTATGATAAACTGTGATTCGTACACAGCACTCTAATTCATCGCCAGTTTTGGGGCTGGCAGGGAAGTGAGGAAGGAGTGAAAGGGGAAGGAGGCAGTTGTTATATCGCAGGAAGGGTTTACCCAAGTCCAAGCGAAAGGGCCCTGAGAGCAGTCCGGCCGACGGTTACTCCTGCAGACGCTTGTGGCCTGACTGGTCGTCCCCGCGAAGCTATCCTTTAAAAGCAAGCGTCAGAGACCATACCAATTGGTCGTTCTGTAAACAAGCGTGCATAAGCTCCTACTGGCTAGGGTAACTAATAAGGCGTAAAAACCAAGGTATTCAAACCTTTCACGGTCCAATTTTCAAATGCCAGCCTCCTCGGGAAAGGCTTTTACTAAGGGCAGGCTACCTCTAACACACTTTATGACAGTCCATGCAGAGATGAAGGTTCTAATAACTTTTGCTACGAATCTATTCAGTACCAGAACACATAAAAGTCCAATATAGTTTTGCCATTCTATTAAGATACCATCTAAATATTCAATGGAAATGAAGGATAACTATCCCGTTAAAAAAGACGCCATCTATCGGCCGTCGTAAAAAATTAGCGGTTTTCGGGTCGACGACAAAGCCACAACGACAGCTTTGGAGAATTGAGAAGTGTTCACCTGGAGTCCATGGTGTCGGTATAAAGGCCTTTGTCAGTCCAGAGCGGGTATTTTTCTCATGAGATCAACAAGGGATAAAATATTCACATTCCGCTAAAGATGTTTCTAGCTGGCAAACTTTGGCGGACTGTAGAGATTTCATTTACTTCCTTTTGGATCTCGTGAAATAAAGCCCACCATGGATTGAATAGGGCCATTATCCTGAAAATATGGTCTCTAGGCGAGCGCTTCTCAATTTGCCAAACTGATGTCACCGAACCGAGGCCGCTAGTTTGCGGCGATGGTCAATAGATGGCGTCTTAGTTTTGACATCTACTTTGACTAAAAAGGTGCGTCCTTTTTTTAATTTGATCAATATCCCCTCCTGTTAAAAAGATTACATCTATATATATATATCTTGGATCAAAAGTTTTATTTTACAATATTTCGTATGGCAACTTGCCAAACTTCTTCGGGGAACAAGTTTGTTTTTAGATGCTCGCATATCAATTCACAGGTATGTACAACTGCTATAAAATTTAAAATATCTAAAACCTACAATATTCATGTTTATAAATATAATAAATAATAATATATAATAAATAGAATAAATAAATATATACATTTAAAATATAAGAATTGAAAATTATTAATTTGTTATATATACACTGCGTGACATTGAAAATGGAACACCAAGAAATAGTGGCCAGAAAATTATGCAAATTTCAGGGTAGACGCGCCTAACAGAGTTATGCAAATGATGTAAAATGCGCAGCTCTCGTGCGCACATGGAGTAAGATATAAGGGAAGGAACTTGCAGAAAGGACAGTATTCGTGTCGTTATTTCTTCAAGGAAAATCATTGTAGAAATTTTGTTCTTGTGTCAAAAGATACGTGTAATAACAGAGAATGCCAGGTCATTGTAAACGGAGGCAGTTCAAGCAGACAGACGCTTTTACGAGGGGCATGGTGATCGGACTGAAAAGGGCAGGTTGGTCCATACGTCAAATCGCAGCTGATACACACCTTGGTGCGTCCACGGTGCACCGACTGTGGAGAAGATGGTTGGAACAAGGAAATGTGGCAATTTATAGGAATGTCGGTGCAACCAGAGTGACGTCAGCACGTGTGGATCGGCGTATCCTTCGACAAGCAGTGGCGGCCCCACAAGCCACTTGTACCGCCATCCTGCAACATGTGCAAGACACCCTAGATCATTCCATCTCGACCAGAACCATTTCCCGTCGATTGGTTGCTAATGGCTTGCACTCATGCCGTCCGCTAAGAAGACTGCCATTGACCCCACCGAATAGGCGCCAACGTTTGGAATGGTGCCGGGCTAGATCGACGTGGATGACGGAATGGCACAGGGTCGTGTTCTCAGATGAGTCGCGTTTATGCTTGTCCAGTGATAGTCGCCGTGTACGCGTGTGGCGTCGACGTGGAGAAAGGTCCAATCCGGCAGCAATTGTGGAACGCCCCACCGTGCGACAACGTGGAATCATGGTTTGGGGCGCAATCGCGTATGATTCCAGGTCACCTTTACTTCGTATTCAGGGCACTATGACGGCCCAACGATACGTTGATGATGTGCTGCGACCGGTGACACTCCCCTACCTTCAGGGGGTACCCAATGCCCTTTATCAGCAGGATAACGCCCGACCGCACACTGCTCGCATTAACCAACAAGCTCTGCAAGATGTACAGATGCTTCCCTGGCCACCGTACTCTCCTGATCTCTCACCAATCGAGAACGTCTGGGACATCATTGGACGCCGTTTGCATGCCTTGCCACAGCCGCGTTCAGAAGACGAACTGTGGCAAATGGTTGAGAGGGAATGGAGAGCCATCCCTCAGGACGCCATCCGTACTCTGATTGACTCTCTACCTAGACGTGTTGCTGCGTGCACCGCCGTCCGCGGTGGTCCTACTTGCTACTAAGCCGACGCCGTTCTCGCTCTGTATTATTACTATCATTTTGAAATAAAGATCACTTATTGTTCGTCCCTGTCTCTCTCTGTCTGCCGAGTTTCATCACTTTCTGGCCACTATTTCTTGGTGTTCCATTTTCAATGTCACGCAGTGTATATATGTAAAGTGGGCTATATGATTTTAAATTGTAAGTATAAAAAAAAAATTGAGGGGGATGTCTATTTTTCGGTTGATACTGTTTTATCTTCTAGTTTGGCGAGTTGCCATACGAAATATTGGAAAATAAAACTTTTTGATCCAAAATAAGCATTTTAAAATAATTTATTATATGGATTGCTCTATTTTCAAACATATAAATATCTATAATGGTCATTTAATTTCGGTTAGGTATAATAACACCACTATTCTACACTGACCCCACTAGTCATTAATATTAGGTGTGGAAAAGTAGGGAGATGTCAGTAAAATAAGATCTATTTGGTTCGTTTCTTCAAGTCCTTACCTTTTGACCACAGAGGATTTCGTTGAAGCCATCACAACAATCAGACAGCTAGGTGACACCATTCATTGTTTGAGTTGGTGGCGGTGTGAAGCCTACTAGAACGCTCTCTATTTGGCAGAAGGGGTCAAGAAAGCTACCAGAAGGACACTAAATGAGCTGTGAGCGATGATCATTAACAGATAAAAAATTGGAGAATATTTGTCAACAGCCAACAGCCCGAAACGCGTCCGTGGTTAGCTTTTCTTGATTAATCAAGAATGGGTATTTGGCCAATTATGGAATAATTAAAAATCAACGAGAATAGTTGATATTTAATAGGCTAATCCCCTAATAGAATGTTCAAATCAATAAGCTTGAGGGATAAGTATCTTTCAAATTAATTTGAACATAGTTGATATTTATTCCTATAGATGATGCAAGCCATCAGCAACTTTCAGTTGCACGATAAGGAGATGCCTTTTTCTTAATTTGTCTATAGAGTAAAAAAAAAAAAAGTTGACTTGATGGACACTAACAATAACCTGACATAGTCATTAAAGAAACATGATCACTACCAGGTCAAAAAATGTGTAATATCATTTAAAAAAAACACACATACACCAAACTATCTTTAAATAGTTTTTAATTATCATCATATCATTACCATTTAAATGCAAGCACATTTGTAATATAAGAGAATACTAAGTTATTTTTTTTTCTGTAAAGAAGTTTTTTTTTTTTCTTTTTTGAACTGGCGAGAGCATAAAAATTTGGCACATTGAACTTTTTTTGTGTGTTTGTTTGGACTTCTAAGAAGCTAAAAAACAACAACAAAAAAGGTTTAAAAAAAGAAATAAACAAAAATAATGGAGGATGGGATAGAATAGATGAAAGGAGACAGTTCTATACAAAATGAGGTTAAAAAAACAAAAAGAATAATAATACAAATAGAGGGAAAAAAACTAATACAAATACGTAAATGAGTAATAAAAATTTGAAAAAAAAAAGTTAAGATAGAAGTAAAATTTTGTCTTCCTGGATTATGATACAATAATTTAAACTATAAACATCATTACATATAATGATAAGGTACAATATGGATTATATTGTTTCTTATCCCCTTGTGTAAAGATTAAACCAATTCCATGAGTTCATGCTCCTCGAGCTGTACAACACCCTGTTGTTTCTTATCCCCTTATGTAAAGATTACACGGATTTCATGAGTTCATGTTCCTCAAGCTGTTTTATGATAAGTAGCTGCCTCTCCCAAAGGTCCTGTTTAGTGCATCTAATGCAAGCCAGAATGTGTTCTGGAGCTGCAGGTACCAAGCTACATTTTGGGTGAGTGGGTAGATTTTGTTGTTATTTTCTATCTTCAATGGCTTGAGATGGTCTGTTCTAAATCTTGTTACAATATGAATTATAGATTATAAACACAAGGTAATAAGACTGAATCTAAATAAATAAATAGTGTGTGATGCTTCAGTAACAGCGTTGTTATCATCTTCAGACAAAAGTACTGAAGATGATAACAACGCTGTTACAGAAACATCATACAATATTTATTTATTTGGATTTAGTCTTATTACCTTGTGTTTTATCATCACATATATAAATGTATAAAGGTTGCCTCTTCTGTCAAAATAGATGTCAAAACGAGATGGCATCTATATGTGATTTTTATAGATCAATATCCTATATATGTGTGTGCATACCAAAAAAAAAAGTGGCACCTCTCTCTCTCTCTCTCTCTCTCCCTTTAAATATATATATTTTTTAATCATATCTTTTATTTTATTTTTGAGAGAGATGCCTTTGATAAAGTCTTCAATAGGGACACACTAATGATGAGTGTTTATGAAGAGGTTATATTTCAATGGATAAATGAAAAAATATGGGAGGATATATAATAAAAAGATAAGTAAAATAGGCTATGATAATCATGGTGGGTAGAAGTTGGCGACTGCTTTTACTCTAAGTGCACCACATGTGAACAGAAGTTCGACTTTGCATTTACAAATGTGCCAAAGCCCCGACTTAAAGTATATATGTAAATATGTAGAAAGTATATGTAGATATTAAAAAAATTTGCATATCCTGAGCATTTTAGTTTGTAGAGTGCCCTCTAGTGGAACAAAAAATTACAATATAACATTTGGCACAGATTTACTACCTTGTTCCAAAATCACTTCATTAAGTACTGCTTAAAAAAAGCAACCTAGTTTATGATAATTGCAACAATGAAAGTTATTCACATATTAAACAAAATGTTAATGCAGGATTTAATCCTGGTTCATGACTGTCGGGAATCGAGGGTGTTACCCACTACTCCACCGATTCTTTTTTTTTCAGATTTATTTTACTTAAAATCATCTAAATAAACATTTTTTTTAAATAAAGAAAAGTGAGTTTTAGAGATTTTGTCTTGTTACCTATATTTTTCCCTTCGGCATAGGTTTTTCTTCCACAATATTTAAGATATACTGAAAACTTGAAATCTTTGCTACAACATAAAAGAGTCAGATATCTCTGGGAAGAGAAGAATGATGATAATATATGATGATCTCATCATCACTACTAATATTTGGCCAAACAACATTTACCTGAGCAGAACCTGAATGAAAGTAACTGGATCCTCTTATAGCATATGTAAATAAGATTTATATATATATATATAGGTATATGCAAATATATGGTATAGAATATTTGGCATTATGACAGTAAAGATATCATTTTACTGAAGACAAAGATGAGTGTGAAATACATGAAGAAATCGTAAAGTTGAAGTTATAAGAAATTCATCATTGGATGAAACATAACACGAGTGTGAATTATGTAAAAAAACAAGTAAAGTTGAAATTATAAGAAATTAGTTATTGGAGGAATCATATAAAATGAAACACTTTATGGTGGAAAAAAAATGGCAGAAAGTTTTAAAGTCTTAAAATACCCTAACTAAAAAAAGTCATTTGGCATATAGGAAGAGAATAAAAACTACAAACTATTTCTCTGAGAACCATAAATGAATAATAAATTACACCTAGAAAAATATTTTTATACAGTTAAACCTGTCTATAGCGCCCCCTCTTGAGACTTACTAAAATGGGGTGCTATAGACAGGTCACCTTTAGTATAAATCGCATCTTACTACGTATTTAAAATCGGGCGCTATAGAGAGGGAGGCGCTATTTAGAGGGGGGGCTATAGATAGGTTTAACTGTATATAGATATCAAAAAAGGGCACCTCTCCTTTCAAAACTATATTTAAACGGTCAATCTCTGCATGTAGACTTGGATTGGTGACTATGTCACATCATCTGTGTTTGGTGTCAAATTCCAACAGAAGCTCTATTTAAAAAAAAAAAAAATCTCTGATCAATTTAACACCTCAAAGGATTAATGCCTCCTGTTAAAAATCAAGGTTGGAATTAAAGATGGTAGTTTGATTGGGATGGCTTGGAAAACACAGTAAGTGAATATAACTACAAGGTAAAAATACCAAATAAATTAATAGTTTGTCTATTGTCTGACAATGGTAACAATGCTGTTACTGAAACCTCACACACTATTAATTTATTTGGATTTAGTTTTATTACCTTGTCTTTATAATCTATAATCCAAATTGTACCTCTATCAGTAAGTGACTATAATGGCTAGACTTTTGTACAAATTATATTTGTTCCCCCAAATAAAAAAAACTAATTTTGTTAGTTTTATTTAGAATAATTTGTTTTAGTCATTCAAAAAAAAAACCTATTTCTTCATCAAGAAATAACCAATTTTAGGCTTATTTGGCTTGTTTTCCTCACAAATTCAACCTATTTTGGGATCATTTTTAAAAAATCAATTTTGGCTCTTGTTCTGCTTAATTACCCAAAAAAGAGAGTTTAGAAAATATTTATGTGATGATAAAAAATATACCTAAAAACATACCTTTAAAGGATGCTTAATGCATTATGGATACTCTTAATTGAAAGTATTGCAACTGTAATCATCTATTAGAATGTATAGTACTTTTTAACCTTCACTTTATGGGTGTTTAGAGTCAAGCCCTATACACCCAAAGGTGGTGGTGTCTTGTCCATTGAGCAAATCAGATCGATCCATGCACCCTGATCACAATACCAGCCAACTGAGGGGCCGTATAGATGTCCTCTTCTGGATTGATGTCTGCCATATAAAGGACTGCAAGGATGGCCAGAGTCATTTAACCAAAAGGTTAAAACAAAAAAAGAAATAATTTTTTTAAGAAACTTAGGGATTTTAATAATTGATTTTGATGTTTTTAAAAATATAATAAAAATCTCCTTTTCTTTCATATATATACAATAATTAGAAATAAATATTAGTATTAAAATGAAAAAAAAAAAAATTCTATTTAAAAGATAAAAATGTATAGACATGTGGTACACTTACAGTAAAAGCAGTCACTAACTACTATCGACCATTACCACTTGTAATGGCATCCCTCTTTCTGTGAAGCAACAGTTGGCCGGTATTGTGATCAGGATGCACGGACCCATCTAATCTTCTCAATGGACAAGACAACACCACCACTTGTACTATGGATAATAATAATAAAAATAATAATCGATTGACAAAAAAAGAAAAGTATCACAATCCAGGAAAGACAAAAAATTACTTTAAAAAATTGGTCAAAAATATTTTATCTCAATGATGGACAACTTTTATATTTGAAAAAAAAAAAAAAAGTAAAAATAAACAAAAAAAAAACGACTATAAAATATGTAACAAAATTGTCTTTTGAGCAACTCAATACTTTTCAATCTTTAAACTTAATTATATAAACAAAAACTATATATAATATAATTACAAAAAAATTCTTGTACAGTAGAACCTCCCTGTAAAGGACAACACCTAATTGCAGAGCCAAAGTGTCTTTTAAGGAGAGGTGTCCTCTTACCAGAGAATTGCTAAATAATAAAAATGGTAATTTTGAAAATGAAAACTGTTCTTTGTAGAGAGGTGTCTGCTAGCATGAGTGTCCACTAAAGGGAGGTTCTACTGTATCTAGAGGTATATATATAGATATATAAACATATATTAACAAGTATAATAATAATAAAAAAACATATATACAACTACAAATCAACTCAATCTCAAATAAATTTCTTTCAAAGAAGCTGCTATATGCTATAAGTAGAGATAGCCTAGAGGACAAAAGGAGTAGATCTAAAAAATGATATAAAAATACATTTAAAGAACAACTATAAAAAACAACCATAAAAAGTAATAAAATCGATAAAAAAAAATGCTTTTATAAAAGAAAAAAAAAATACTACCACAAAAAATTAGCATTTTTAAAAATTATCAGATCCATTTATATATATATGGGGGAGAAAAAAAATGATTGAGATTTTTTTTTTTTTAAATAGTATTGCCCATTTGATTGTAGAGGTTGTTTTTGTTGAAATAGGGGTATATAGAGGTATAAGTAAATATATATATATAAAAAAAAAAAGAGAATAAAACTTGTACTATTTTTTTTCATTATTGAACGTGGTGATACTATATAAAATATAACCATAATTACAAAAATAAAAACGATAAAAAAAAAAATACTTTGACAGAGATTGAAGTGAGAGGAAGAGAAAAAAATACAATAAAATTCGGTTGAAGTAAGAAAATTTTTTAAAAAGAGCTAAAAAATACTAAAAGTCCAAAAAACCAAAGTATAATAGATATAAATGATAGTGAAACAAACCTAAAGAAAACAATAGAGTAAATAAACATGTACTATACATAATGAGGTAAATGAATATAAAGGTTTGTTGAGAAATGTACTGAAACTAGGGATGGGTAAACTAAGAGGGGAAGGATGGAATCAAACAGAAGTTGGGTGGGGGGTTAAGCCAGGGGGTGGGAAGCTGGGGGAATATTGCCCTCAATATGGACAGAGGGCTCCCCCTGCAGGAGACTTTTCTTCTCTTCACCTGGTCCTCCAGCGTAGATGGAGTCGTACACAGGGTTAGTGAAATTCAATGGCTACACACACATCTCACTTATCAATTCCTGTCACTAAAAATTCAAATAAAAAATTAGTGTGTGACATTTCTGTAACAATGCTGTCACCAATTGTGCCACACTATTTATTTATTTGGATTTGATCTTATTACCTTGTGTTCCTAATCTATAATCCAAATTGTGCCTTATCAATATTCCTGGTAGTTAAAATCCAAATAAATTATAGTGTGTGACATTTCTGTAACAATGCTGTTACCGAAATGTGCCAGACTATAAGGTTATCTCAAAAATGTTCTCAACGTTGTTTTTCTTATTACTTGGCGAATAATATTTTTACGGCGAATACATAATAATACAATTACCTTATACATAATATAAAGACATTATACATAACGGCGAATAATATTGGTATTTCAATTTTTTGCAAGTGTTTACGAACTTTTGGGACAACCTTGTATTTATTTATTTGGATTTGGTCTTATTACCTTGTGCTTCTAATCTATAATCCAAATTGTGACTTATCAATATTCCTTGTAGTAAAAATCCAAATAAATAGTGTGTGCCATTTCTGTAACAACGCTGTTACCGAAATGTGTCACACACTATTTATTTATTTGGATTTGGTCTTATTACCTTATGTTTCTAATCTATAATCCAAATTGTGCCTTATCAATTCCAGGCAGTGTGATTGGATCAAGTTATTTCCCACATCTGTGCTATATCTAATAGAACTTTACTGTGTGACCACTGTTTCAGTAGACATTATTCGTCGTTTGTATTAGAAGTCTACTTAAAACAGTCTTAAACACAAGGTAATAAGACCTAATCCAAATAAATAAATAGTGTGTGATGTTTCGGTAAAAGCGTTGTTACCATCTTGATTATTGATGATTTTTATTATTACCACACTATTTATTTGGATTTGGTCTTGTTACTTTGAGCTTTTTTTTTCGTGTAATCTTTACACAAGGGGATAAGAAACAACAACAACAACTTTGAGCTTTAGACTTTATGATGTTAGAATCCAAGTTGGTGTCATAAAGGAGGCAGTTATAACAAGATGATACTGTAACTACAAAGTATAAATAAAACTATAAATCCAAATATAATAAACAGTATGTGACATTTTGGTAACAGCATTCTTACTGAAACATCACACCCTATTTAATTATTTAGATTTCCTTATGTATTTATTGATTTAGTTTTAGTACCTTGTGATGGTGTTGAATTAAAAGAGGTTATATGCAGCAAAAAATCCACTAAGAGACAGTTTGTATTGTATGTTTCTAAGGTACACTGTATATCAAATTGTTTTCCAATAACCTTTATTTATTCTTAGGAAAATGAGAGTTGTGAGAAAACTATTCCATTATCATCATACAGAGTGGAACCACTTTCAAACATCACTTAGATACTGGTAGAACCAGGGTTAAAACAGATTTAGACTTTATGATGTTAGAATCCAAGTTGGTGTCATAGAGGAGGCAGTTATAACAAGGTGGTACTGTAACTACAAGGTAATAAAAGACCAAATCCAAATATATTAATAGTGTGTGTGATGTTTTGGTAACAGCAGTGTTATCATCAGACAAAAGAATAAATAAGAAAAAACATTACAGCATGTTCTTAAATAGTACTATTATCAAGTGTGTAAACAAGATAGCATATAAGAAAAAAAAAAAACATTTTATAAGAAAACCTAAATTATTATTGATAAGGCACAATTTGGATTATAGATTATAAACACAAGGTAATAAGACCAAATCTAAATTACACACAATTTTTTTAATTTGGATTTGGTATTATCACTTTTATAATCTATAATCCAAATTGTGGCAATGGACCTAAGAAGTTATTTTTCCTAGACATTATTTATTTATTTAAATTTGGTCTTATTACCTTGTGTCTAAAATATTATTCTTTAAATGGTAACACTGCTGTTAATGAAACATCACTATCATTTATTTGTATTTGGTCTAATTACCTTGTGTTTCTAATCTATAAACCAAATTGTGCCTAATCAAGAGGTTGTACTGTATAAAATTCTATAAACCATATAAACTTCAAACTCTACAACTTGGAAGCACACACTCACCTTCTCTGCCAGGGGGTCAGTAGCAGACATGCCAGAATGGACGGCCCCTTCACCTCCGTTTGCACCAGCGTCATCATATTCTTCGCGCAAGTACATGGGGTTACTTATCTCCACATTGGCATTCTCTTGCATGCGAACGTGCATGAAGGGACGGCTCCTGACAACAAACAAGTCAATTAAAAAACACAAAGTATACTGGGATCAGGTACATAAATTTAGAAAAAACAATGGTTGCCTGTAAAGTCGGTTTTACGGGCGAAGATTTTACGTGACAACGGTAGAATATTTATTGATATGAATATAATTAAATTGCACAATAGGAACAAGGAATTGAATGAAACTACAATTTACATTAGATATAATTTCATTATAAATATTTTTTCATTCCGTCATTTTTCATATAATCTCTTAACATAATTTTGTTTTTGGAGTTGGCATGTTAGAGGATCCGGAGTTTCTCAGGTTCAAATTTTTGCTAAATAAATTTGAAATTAAATAAAATTTGTAATTGTAAATGATGAAGTTGAAAATTAAAACATTTACTTATATTAGATGTTAAAATTCTTGCTCAACACAGTTTAAATAAAGTTTTCTTATATCTGCCACTTTTTCTTAATATTTGTAATTTTAAATAATCAATTCGAAAATCAAAACATTTATTCAGATCGAAGGTTCAAATTTTTGCTAAATAAATTTGAAACTATTTAAAATTTGTAAAATAATAATTAATTAATTAATTAATTTTAAACTAATAATTTACTTAACACTATCAACATTTATCAATAGTATGACATAACCTATAAACTCAGTTTCTCAACTTTTGTGTCAATCTAACAATTAATCAATCAATCATAGTTTACGATAATGAAATATCAGTGTACAATTATTTACCTTTATTGTTGTAGTTGTTGTAAATGACGAATCTAAGCACTCCACATTTTCACTACAGACACAGCTGACGATACTTTAACCACACGTGTGAACTTGTATTATGACGCTTTCTTGTTTTTCCAACGCCAAGAACGTTTGAGAAAGACAAAGACAGAGACAAGCATGCGCCGATTCAATGTGCCTAATTCTCTAGCGCTGCGCGCGCAGCACTCTCGTTCGGTGACTCATCGTAACGTTACCGGGCGTTACACTTTTTCATAAGTGACTCCCAGCCGCAACCTAATTTAAGACGTTGTCACGTCAAAAGATATCTCCATATTGTTCCATTTACAATTGAACGATCAGAAGATACCTTCGTTCTCTCTCTCTGCAGTGGGCGCCAACTTTGTATATACAGTTAAACCTGTCTATAGCGCCCCCTCTTGGGACTCATCAAAATAGGGTGCTATAGACAGGTCACTTTTAATGTAAATCACATCGTACTACGTATTTAAAATTGGGCTCTATAGAGAGGGAGGCGCTATTTAGAGGGGGCGCTATAGACAGGTTTAACTGTATATTTAATATATATGTAAATTTATCAATTATTTTATATATTTATATCTATTTACTCATATATTTATCATTATATAATCTTATTTACTTATTTTATATTGAAAAAAAAAAAAAAAACTATGTATAATCCTATATGAAGGATGTAATAAAAGTGGTTTCAAAAACTTAAGGAAGTTATACCTTTCAACATGTATATTAACTCCGCCTTTGCCGGTCCCAAGCTCGGATGAAAAAGGAGGAGGGGGAGCAGTAACAAGCTCGGTAAAAAACCTGGGTTCAGCTGGCCCGGCTGATAGTACCCTGTAAGGGCTCCTAATCCAGGGATACAGGATGAGCAGCGTCTGTACTCCATGTTAGGAGCTGCTGCACATGGCGTCTGTTCCTCATGTCAGAGGCGGCCTTTTTTTTTTGGAGCTAAGTCGGCCTGCCACTGAGTAGTGCTCCCAGTCTTAATGACAAAGGCAGACGCATTTTACTTCACCCAGTGTGGAGATAAGAAAGAAGAAGAAGAAGAACATGTATATTGGGATTCAGACAATAACACTAAAAGATTATTGATACACAGCGACCTTTAATTGAAGACACTTGAGATAACCAAGTGTAAAAAAAATTGCCTTTGTCTTCTTAAAAAAAAAAATAGATGACCAGTGACATCAAAAATACTTTCAACTTCCTTAAGTTTGGTTCAACTTAAAGAAGTTATACCTTTTAGCATGTATATTGGGATTCAGACAATAACTCTGAAAGATATTACGGTCACCTTTATTGAAAACACACAAGATAAGTGTGAACAAAATTGTCTTTTCTATAAAATAATCCCTTGCATTAATATTGAGTAAAATTGTCTTTGTCTTCTTAAAAAATATATATAGATGACTGCCGACATCAAAAAGACTTTCTAGTTCCTTAAGTTTTGCACATGAGTATTGACAGTTTGTGCTACAAAACAAAGCGACTAACCTTTTCTTGCGGCAATAGAGCAAGATGCCCACCAGGACCAGGATGAGCAGCACCCCTGCCACTGTGAGAGGGATGATGAGGGCTGTGATCCCTACAACCAACAATACAGTTTAGTTGATAGGTAGAAGGGAACTTATCTCTCTGAGGAAACATCACTAAATAAATCTCTCGTATATATAAATACTAGCCGAATGACCCGGGCAACGCCCGTGTTTTACCCGATTGAATGTTTTGATTCAAATACTATTTGTTACAATTATAATTTGGCGCCTTAAATAAATGCATATGTTAGTTAATAACTATAGCCTATGTGCTTTATCTGTCTATGTACTGTTGGCTTCCGTAGGCATCTCTTACTGGGAAAAAGAAAGAGAGGATTCCATTTAGTTATTAACTAATATATGCATTTATTTAAGGAGCGACCCGCTTCAACACAATAGTTACAAAAATGGGGGGGGGGGCAAAGGTGGCGTGATCGTAGCCGACCAATAGGAGGGCGCCATTCATGTGAAATTGTACTTGGATAAGGTGAATACATTTTTAACAAAAGACATCTCCTTATCGTGTAACTGAGAGTTGCTGATGGCTTAAGCTATCTATCAGAATAAATATCAACTATTTATTTATTTTTAATTATTCCAGAAATGGCCAAATACCCATTCTTGTTTAGTGATTAACTTTTCTTGATTAATTTAAAAATGGGTATTCGGCCAATTCTGGAATAATTAAAAATCAACAAACACTTGATATTTATTCCTATAGATGCCTCAAGCCATCAGCAACTCTCAGTCGCACGATAAGGAGATGCTTTTTTTCTTAGTTAATTTTGTGTTTCTTTTTTAATCTCTACAGACCTTACTGCATTGATAAAATTTATTGAATGAGAGGGGGGGCTTGGCTCTTTAGAAAAATAGAACACTATTAACATGGTGCATAACTGCGATAATCTACATAATCTGAGAAATTTTAACTATTTTAGACACATAGGATCCTTTACAAAATGAATAATTTTCTACTGCCCTTAATGCAATAAAAAATTAATGGAAGAGTTCACCACTGATGAGCCAGGCCTTCCCATTAATTAATCATTTCAGTAAGGGCAGTTGAAAATTGTATTAAAAAAAAAAAAAAATCATATGCGTCAACAATAGTTTAAATTCCTTAGAGTATTATTTTTCCAGAAAATATTTGAATTACAGATTAAAATTGAGAGTTGAATAAAAAATATGGCGATATAAATATATTTGTATTTATATTACAAGTGAAGGAATCGCCAGACATCATTTCGAAGAAGGAATCGAAGTTAATGGCGACTATTTTCTTTATTTATTCTATATACAGTTACAAGCGTCATTCTTCATCTCTTAATCAGTTTTCATCTCTGTCACCGTTTGCTTTTTTTTTTGAATGGCACCCTCCTATTGGTCGGCTACGATCACGCCACCTTTGCCCCCCCCCTTCTTCTACTGCCCTCACTGCGATGAAAAAATATATATTGTAGTAAGGGCAGTAGAAGTTTGTATTAGGTATAAAATAAGCATTCGTGGTTTTAAATCCTTTCATTTTATATGTATTGCATGTACTGTATGGGATAGAGTTCTGAATGTAGTAGAGTATTGTATCATGATGCATATATATATATACACACTTATATATTTATAATTGTATATAATTCTACTGTCCTCAAAGCTTATGTCCATAGTTCATCTAAAATACCCATTCTGAATCGAATTGGCTTTGGCCTCCTGGCACTAAGGAGGAATCACCACCTAATTCTTATTTTAACGCTGGTTTTAATTATATGCTTCTTGACTCAGCGAGCTGACTATAACTCATTCAAACTTGAATAACTGCTATTGTCTCGTCTCACTAACTCTAATGACTCAACCACGTATACTTTTATAACTCTTGTCTCACCAACTCTAATGACTCAACCACGTATACTTAATAACTCTTGTCTCACCAACTCTAATGACTCAACCACGTATACTTAATAACTCTTTTTATTTTCTAAAATCAAGATTATATACATTTCTAAAATTTACATAATTTAACAATAATTAACAAAAGTAAATTCTAACAATTTTGCATATTTAAGGCTGGAACATACTCCCCCCCGGCCGCTGAACCCTGGTTCAGATTTGAAGGGAAGCGGAGCCAACTTTGTAATAGGTCGTAGGTAGACTCCGGTAGCAGCCCGAACTTGGGCAACTCGCACCTTCTGGTCAGAGCCCGGATATACCTCGAGGATCCTGGCCAGACGCCACTTTAGAGGTGGAAGGTTATCTTCTTTTATTAGCACTAACTGATTAGGCTTCAAATTGTCTTGTGACAACCTCCATTTATTTCTCTGTTGCAAAGAGTTGATGTACTCTCTTGTCCATCTTGACCAGAACGAGTTCCTCAGACTTTGTACCAGATTCCATCTTGACCGCAAATCTCCTTGCTCATAATTTTGCAATCCTGGGTCCTCAATCAGAGGGGAGCCAATCAAGAAATGTCCCGGAGTCAAAGCTCGAAGATCGTTAGGGTCGGGACTTAACTCTACTAACGGTCTTGAATTAAGGCAAGCCTCAACTTGACAGAGTAGTGTGATGAATTCCTCACTATTTAAAAGTGATGACTTTATTACCTTGCTCAGATGACCCTTTAAGCATTTGATGTTTGCCTCCCAAAGTCCTCCAAAGTGTGGAGCTGATGGAGGAATGAAATGCCACTCTATTAACTCTTCTGCTAAAAAGTCTTTAGTTTCCTTTGAATTCATTATTTTATATTGTTTCTTCATGAAGCTTTCAGTTCCTCTGAAGTTCGTTCCATTGTCTGAGTAAATTTTTGATGGTTTTCCTCTACGAGATATAAACCTCCTGAGAGCTGCAATTTCTAATTCCTTCTTCGATAATGTTCCAATTTCTCTTTTCTTCAGCGACACCTGACAGTTAGTGATGAATCTCAAACACCAGGCTATGATTCGCCTCGTCTTGTTAAAAGTGGAATATTTAGTTACAACTTCTGGACAGACTGAAACTCGGGACTGGCAAGCTAAGGCTACTTTTTCTTCCTCATGGCATTCTCGGCCATAGCAATTATCCTGATTCTGAACAAAGTTATTATCTTTCAACCAAGTCGGTCCTTGCCACCACAGTGTATGTCCAGATAACGCAGCAGGCATTATTCCCCTAGAGGCACAATCGGCGGGATTATCCTTCCCAGACACATGACGCCATGAGTTTCTGTCAGACAGTTGCTGTATTTTCACAACTCTATTGTGTATAAAGGTCTTCCATCTGTTAGGATCTGATTTGATCCAACTCAATGAGATCTGAGAGTCTGACCACAAATATGCCCTGCCAATATCAATCTTCAATGAATCAACAACAGATCTGTAGAGCTGAGACAGGAGGAGAGCCGCGCACAATTCCAATCTAGGTAGAGTTAGAGACTTACATGGGGCAACTCTGGTTTTTGCTGCAAGCATTGATATATGGACTTGTCCATCCAGAGAGACTGTTCTTAAGTAGCACACAGCCGAATAAGCTACACTTGACGCGTCACAAAATCCGTGGAGTTGAACATCTCGATCCCTTTCACATGCCCATACGTATCTTGGGATACTCAACTCCCCTAATTTTAGTAATTCGGCTCTAAAATTATTCCACTTTTCCTTGATGTCGTTCGGAATATGCTCATCCCAGCCTGTCCCACTTCTCCATAACTCCTGCATTATTATTTTCAAAGCCACTGTAGTAGGTGAGAGGAAACCAAGTGGATCGAAAATCCTCGCAATATTGGAGAGAAGATCTCTTTTGGTAACAACTTCTTCAGGAAGAGTTATATTAACTCTAAACGTATCTTGTACATGATCCCATACAATTCCTAAAATCTTGGATATGGCTCCTTTCTCCAAGTTAATTTTCTTCTCTTCGTTTATTTCCTCGACATGAGACACTATCTCGTGGCAATTTGAATTCCACTTTCTTAAGTGAAACCCTCCCTTTTTCATTAAGTCCTTTAATTGGTCTATTAGTTCTTTGGCTTCAGCAATCGTTTGAGCTCCTGTTAGCAGATCATCGACATAGAAATCATTCAAGGTCACCCTAGAAGCCTCAGGATAATTTTGGCCTTCATCTTCTGCTAACTGTTGTAATGTTCTCATTGCCAAAAATGGAGCCGAAGTTGTACCATAGGTAACAGTCAGCAGTCGATAGTCCACCACAGGCTCTTCTGGCGATGGTCTCCACAATATCCTCTGATAGTCCGCATCTTCTGGATGAATTCTTATCTGGCGGTACATCTTTTCTATATCAGCAGTTATGGCGACAGGATACGTTCTGAATCTGAGGAGAATGAAAAATACATCCTGTTGGATTTTTGGTCCCTTGTGCAAAAATTGATTTAAAGAAACATTATTTTCAGATTTAGCTGATGCATCAAACACAACTCTCATTTTGGTTGTAGTGGATTGCTCTCTAATTACTGGATGATGAGGCATGTAATAGCATCTGCGCAATTCTCGCTTCACTTCTGCAATTGGGACCCTTTCCATGTGGTTTAAGTGTTCATATTCCTTCATGAATCCCCGGTATTGGTCATATAATTTCACATTCTTACACAATTTTCCTTCCAACGAAAGGAACCTTCTTAAAGCTTTTTCTCTTGATTCACCCAGAAGCGGTCTATGTTGTCTGAATGGCAATTTTACCCAATACCTTCCATGGCTATCTCTGCCATGGTTATTCGAAAATAACCTTTCACAATCTTCGTCCTGTGTACAAAGATCCGGTGACGGCACAGATTCAGTTTCCCAGAATCTTTTCATTACGAATTCTAGTTCTGGTTCAGATTGTAAACTCAGGTTACAGACTTCTGTATTACTCTCCGATGTTCCCATGAGTTTTCCTAGAAGTACCCAACCTAGTCTTGTATTAATAGCCATTGGCAATCCTTCTCCGAGAGATATAGAGCCATTCAACATAAGTTCAGTGTATATATCTGCTCCCAATATCATATCTATTGGGGCTTGTATGTAGAACTCTGGGTCTGCCAATTTGAGGTTCTTCAAAGTTGGCCAATTAGGGTCTTTCAACCTGAAGTTCGGAATTTCTGAAGTGAGCACTCCCGTGACTACTGCCTCCACCGAGAATTCCTCAGAATTATTCAGTGGACAAAATGTCACACTTACTGTCGATGAAGAATGCTGCACTGGTGTGTTTCCAACCCCTATAATCATCCGATCTGATTTCCTTTGGACAAGTCCCAATCTTTCGCAGCATCCTTTTGTTATCATGGTGACTTGGGAACCGCTGTCCAGTAGGGCTCTGCAGGTGCATAACTTTCCGAGTCCATTTTTTATCTTGATTCTAGCTGTTGCGAGTAGTACGTGGCTATCATTGCAGTTTGCCTGTTGAGTATTAGTTAAATTGATAGCACTTTCATGTTCCTTCGGAGTTGTGTTCTCAACTTGGGCCGAAGCGCCTTCCGTGCTCGGTTTATCATAATGAATCATCGTGTGGTGCTTTCCCTTGCATACTTTGCATCGTTGGTTCAGCCTACAATTCCATGAGAAATGGCCTTTCCTCAAGCAATTGAAGCACAATTTATGACCTTTTACTACATTTAATTTTTCTTTTAAAGGCATTTTGCAAAATAAGTTGCACATGTATAGTGGATGATGCTTAGATTTGCATAATATGCAAGTGTCCGATTTCTCAATTAGCATCCCGTAGCTTTGGCATTTGGGAAATCTCGATCCGGTGGTTTCTTCCCTTTTTGAACATTCCTTGACAGCACAAGACATGCTTCTCGCATGTCTGGAAATGAATGCTATGAACTTGTCATAAGATGGAAGAGTATTGTCCATTGACAGTTCCCAATCCAACCTTAGATTTTCACTCAACTTCTGCTGGAGGAAGTGCACCAGGATCACATCCACTAATTTATTTCTCTTCAATTCCAGCGTTTCTAAGTTTCTTATGGCTTCATTACAAACATCCATGAATTCATGGAGACACTTAGCCGATGGATTCTTAATTGCCCGGAGAGAAAATATTTTTGACACCTGGGCATAAGCTAGCTCTCTCGGGTTATCATATCTTGATAACAGTGTACTCCATGCTTGGCCATAATTTTCACTTAGTAAAGGGAAACCCCTTATTAATCTGGCCGCTTCGCCTTTTACTGCAGAATTCAAATATTGTAACTTCTGTATATTAGTTAACCCTGGATGTGCATCGATGGTGGTGAGGAATAGCTCTTTGAAGTTGATCCAATTGCCCATATCTCCATCATATATCGGTAAGTCAAATTGAGGCAATTTTATATTTGCCTGAGAGCCATTTGGCTTTATGTCCGCCAGTTTGTCTTTGAGTTTTCTTTCATTTTCTATTTTTACCCTCAAGCTTCCAATCTTGTTCATTGAACTATCACATGCCTCACTTTCTTTATCTATATCAACTTCATCCAAAGAAAACAGCTCGTCGTAGAGTTTCTCAATTTTTTCTTTGATCTCCTTTAATTCTTCACCCATTATTTCTAAGCGTATTGTTTCACCTGCCTCAATAATTGAATCCACACTTTCAATAAATCCATCAATTCTCCTTTTCTGGTAACTTAACTTTCTTTGGAGGATCCTTTCGTCTCGAGACATTTGCAATTGTATTCCCGCTGAGTTTTTGCTAAATTTCTTCTGTTTCAAATCCTAATCAGGCTCTTGAGGGACCATGAATCGAATTGGCTTTGGCCTCCTGGCACTAAGGAGGAATCACCACCTAATTCTTATTTTAACGCTGGTTTTAATTATATGCTTCTTGACTCAGCGAGCTGACTATAACTCATTCAAACTTGAATAACTGCTATTGTCTCGTCTCACTAACTCTAATGACTCAACCACGTATACTTTTATAACTCTTGTCTCACCAACTCTAATGACTCAACCACGTATACTTAATAACTCTTGTCTCACCAACTCTAATGACTCAACCACGTATACTTAATAACTCTTTTTATTTTCTAAAATCAAGATTATATACATTTCTAAAATTTACATAATTTAACAATAATTAACAAAAGTAAATTCTAACAATTTTGCATATTTAAGGCTGGAACACATTCCAAGAGTCTAGCATCAGTATCACTATAAAAGGAAGATTAAAAAATGCAATATAACAGCGGTATGGTAGATTAAAATGGCGAAACCAGTGGGAAGGTTCACAACTGATGAACCAGGCCCTCCCATTAAATTTTTACCATTGCAGTAAGGGCAGTAGAAATTGTTTAATTTTCAAAAGAATCATACGCGTCTATAATAGTTTTGAATTTTCAGAGTATTGTATGTATAGAGTACACTGTATATATGGAAAGAGTACACTGCATATATATGACACTCACATCCAGCCATGAGCTCGGATTGGTCTGCAGCCAGTGGTGGAGAGAAGGCAATGTTGCTCTGACATCGCAGGCCCACAAACCCATCTGGACAGCTGCACACACACAGTCTTTGGTGAATGCCAGGTTTCTAGGTGGTGTGTTTCTCATAGGCTACTGTATGCCCACAAAACTGTTTATATTCTTAGACACACATTTAATAATAATAAATATTCTTCTTCTTCTTCTTTCTTATCTCCACTCAATCACACTAAGGTATCAAGCTTGTAAAGCTTGAGATTTTTGATGGTGTCTGCCGGGGAAGAGTAGAGCTCATCAATGGATGAGTCAATACAGTCAATAATATGTCTTGGGGTTGCAGGCTGAGAATTGCACTTAGTACATAGTGGGAAAACCTTGCAACCATTCTGGAAATCAAAGACTGTTGTTCTCTTGGGAGGACAGAACCGGTGCTTGTCCCTCCTGCTCTGTACTAAATATTGAATTGAGGTAACTGAATTAGAGAGGCTACAGTGTCGTAGGAGGTAATGTTTAAAGTGGTAAACAAATAAAAACCACACACACATGCCCACGTGAAGATGGAAATATATTTGGGAAGTCTTGGCCTAGTAGTCCCAGAACAATTTAATGCACCAGTTCCCTATAATCATTGTATTGTTGCATCGGAAAGATTCTTTTTCTTATCAATTCACTAATGGCAAGATTTCTCAACCTTTAACTTTAGAAAGAAAATCATCCTCACACATATTCTGTGTTCACAGTTAACTTATGTTGTCTACACAGGCTTTTGTTGTCTGGTTCTTTGAACTAAAGAACTGTGTTGGTGAAGCCACAAATATAATGGTGAAATTTCTACAATCACTGCAACCACTTTGCATAGTTGCATTTACAACCTCACCATCATCAAGGAACTCTTTCCAAAGTTTGTTCCAAGAACAAATAAGCAGAATACAATAGTAGTAGCGATATGGTTGAATGAATTGGCAAAACCACTGGGAAAATCCAAAAAAGATTGAATCAGGTATAATGCCATAACTACACAAAGGGACTTCTTACATGCAGGAAGGAAGTACGTCAGAATTCAGGGAGGGATAGCAGGTGGCGTGGTTATGACAGAAGTTGTGACAGCCAGTACTTTCCTGGCAGCGGTTCCCAATGAAGCCCCGTGGACATCTGGGCAAGCAGCAAAGATGTCACCCACCATACCAACACAGCCAGAGCTACAGGAACCAGACATGGCAGGAAGTACTCACAAGCATTTGGGCATCTTGTGTGGTAACTGGGGCATGATACAAGAACCACCATGGAAACAGAACCCCACGCAAGGGTTCCAGCTCTGGGCCGCAGCCTCACAGAACTGGCCCAGCCAGTGGACCGGACACCTTGCCACCGCAGAGAGAATAGAGATAGGTTAGTGAAGTCAGCAAGCAAGAAGAGATAGGTTAGTGAAGTCAGCAAGCAAGAAGAGATAGGTTAGTGAAGTCAGCAAGCAAGAAGAGATAGGTCAGTGAAGTCAGCAAGAGAGAAGAGATAGGTCAGTGAAGTCAGCAAGAGAGAAAAAATGGGTCAGTGAAGTCAGCAAGCAAAGAAGAGATGGGTCAGTGAAGTCAGCAAGCAAGAAGAGATGGATCAGTGAGGGAGGGATTTCAAATGCCAATTGCAGCTATACCCAATGTCATTCAATTACAATGCTATTAAAAGATTAAGGTGTTCTTCCAAGATGGATGCACAATTAAGATTACAAATAATCAATGATTTTTACAATTTGTTGATTTTGTTTGGCAAATGAGATGAGTTTCAAGATAAAATAAGCTATTCTACAGGCTGTTTTCTAAATGTAAAGTTATAAGCCACATTCAGAGATCTATAGTGGCTTGTATAATAGCAGTTCCTGCCCAGAAGTTCAACCCCTCCTCTACCTGGTGGGCGGGAGAAACAGCACCCTGTAGGGTGAAGTAAGGTGTCGTGAGCCCCAAGCCGCTATGCTAACTTAGAAGGCCTACAGGGAACTCTGAAATGTGGCCAACTAACGAGGCAATGACACCCCTCCTTTCCATGTGGACAAGACACTTACTATTGAAAGGCAGTACACCATCTCCCATGTGAGAACTTTGAACAACATGGAACATCTGATGTTTTACATTAAGGCTGTCTAATCCACATGATATCCAAACATACATTATGTTCAAGTTTTCTGCTGAGGGTCTGACCTGGGAGCTACTGTTTATTCCTTTTCAATAAATAACAAACAAAAAAATGCTGCAGAAACTTTTCTTTAATTGTCAAAAGCTCATGATCATGAAAGTTAGGAAGTCCTATTTTGACTCGAAAGAACTTCTTATAGATAACAAGTTCTAAGAGAAAGATGAAAGGTACGTACTTGCAGGTGGGGACTCCTTTGACCACCTGGCACGTGCCTCCATGCAGACATGCCATGTCAGCACAGTTTGTGGCTACAAAGGTCTCGCAGTGGGACCCTGTGAAGCCTGTGGGACATCGGCAGGTGTAGCCAGTCCTGGAGACAATACATGTCGCACCATTCTGGCAGCCGCACAAGCTGCGGTCACAGCGGCTGCCCTTGTAGCCCTCAGGACAGGAGCATACCATCTTGCCTGTAGGGCCTACTCTATGACAGGTACCTGGACACAGTGTCGGTGGCATTTAGAGAGGATAGAAGTTTGGAGAGAGACACTCTCCTGTCATAAAAATCAGAGTTGTGCTTTGTTTGATATCACTATCAAAAGGAATTCAAAGAATAACAATCAGAACCTGAAATATTTACAAATAATTCTAATTCTTCGAAAAAAATTCAACAAGAACTTCTAAAAAGAACATGAAATTACTGCAAATTGGAAAATTTCAAATATTAATATGCCCCACTTACAGGAAGTTTAATTACCACTCCAGTCTTAATAGACAACATTTTCAATTAGGATAAGGCACAATTTGTAGATTATAAACACAAGGTAATAAGATCACATATCCAAATAAATAAATAGTATGTGATGTAACAGCGTTGTTATCTAAACATCACTATTTATTTATTTAAAGATTTAGTCTTATTACCTTGTGTTTATTTCCAATTATGGAAAAGTATCTGATGGAGTTTAACCAATTGTGTTGGTATATGCCCCATCTATCAAACTAAAAATCAACTAAATACTCATCCCAGAATATTGACCCAAAAACACCATTTCATTTATAAATCCAGCCAATCAACCACGTATGCACAGGATGTTGACAGCAGTACTTTAATAATGTTGATCCCAGAGGCTTCCTGATGAATTATGGAAAGATTTCAAGACCAAAGTGTGTACAAATATCCTAAACTACAGTATAACCTTGTTAATTTTTGACAAATAATAATTCAAAATTTAACGATAATCCGACCATGTTTTCATGTCCCAACCTCCAGCTTATCAAAAAAAAACCAAATAATAATTCAACTGATTTTTTAAATCAAATTTCAACAACATTAAATAATTTAAATACAAATTTATTGTTAACAAAATTGTAGCAAAGTAGTATATTATATCTTATATACAGATTATTAATTTTGGGGGGTCGATGGAAGAATAGTCTAAGCCATTGGTTTATGACCGCGGATTCGAATCCAACATTTGGAACTTTTTTCTGATTTAAAAAAAAAAATGTTCCAATGGCCCCAATTCTTGCAAAAGTTTAACCCCACCAGCGAGTGCAAGTAACCAAACGGGGCTTTGGCACATTTGTAAGTGCAAAGTCGAACTGCTTTTCACATGTGTAGATATGTGGTGCATTTACAGTAAAAGCAGTCGCCTACTTCTACCCACCATGATTTATTATGGCCTGTACCACATGTACTAGGGATAAGCAAAAAAAAAAAAAAGAAAAGATTATTAATTTTGATATTTATGTCATTTATATTTTGCTATTCTCTGAAAACTTACTTCGTTGCTTAACTTGTATTTTATAAATGTTGATTTTGTTTTTGACTTAAAAAAATTACTGTGTCATTCTGAAGTTTGTCTTTTCCTAATTTTCTACGTGACGGGGCACAGCGGACAGAGTTGGCATTTGCGCAACATGCTTAAAAGTGTTACAATGCATCACAAATTCCTCCTGGATGATTTAGGCCAAACTTAAGCAGCTGTTAGCCACCAGCATAAACAATGAGGTGTCTTAGAGAGTAGTAACATTCTGGTATTTGGAATAACATACAGAAGAGGAAAAACACGCATGCCTTTTGATCAGCTAGAATGCACACTAAATAGTGTTACAGCCTAAATACAAACAGCTATAAAAATTTTCTTTAAAAAGATACTGATTCTTTAAAAATAAAATGCTTAATCATTTCCTCTTATTTTCAAAATCTATTCTCTATCTCTTTCCATTGTGTGTGTGTGCATTTATTAAAAAACTTAAAAAAGTATTTCTAATTTTTCATTTGTTCACAAATGCATTAATTCAGTTTTATCTTTCATTAAAAGTTGACCATTTTATTTTTATTTTTATTTTTATTTCAATTCAAAACGCTATGTCCCCCTAGGGACACTTGCGCTAAATGTACATACAAATATATATAACAAAGAAAATATTCAACATGGAAAGATACACAGAAAGCGACTTAGAAAGATTCAAAAATGTTATTTACATATAGAGATATTTTTTGAATTTTATTTACAGTTACATCATTAAATTAAAAAAAAAAAAAACATATACATATGTACACACATATACACGCATACACCTATATATTGTTTACAACCATATAATATGTCCAATATTTCCATGAGATCGTTACATCAAAGACCATTTTTCTTAATGAAGTCCAAAATATATTTACAAAGGAAATTAAATTTTATATATGTGTCTTTACTTGAAATTAATTCACTAGGGCCTAAAGCAGTTAAACCGTTGTTGACTCTGTCCATAAAAAAAAAAAGTCCCAATATGGCATTACAATTAATTTTATTAATTGAAATATACAGTATAACCTCCCTATAAAGGACAACACCTAATTGCAGAGACAAAGTGTCCTTTAGGGAGAGATGTTCTCTTACCAGAGAGTTGCTAAATAGTAAAAATGAAAGGTAATTTTACAAAGGAAAACTGTCATGATAAAGCACAATTTGGATTATAGATTATGAGAAAATAAGACCTAATCCAAATAATTTATTAGTGTGTGAAGTTTCGGCAACAGCATTGTCACCATCATCAGACAAGTCTGATGATGGTGACAATGCTGTTGAAGAAACGTCACACACTAATAATTTATTTGGATTAGGTCTTATTTTCTTGTAAAATGAAAACTGTCCTTTATAGAGAGGTGTCCTCTAGCGTGAGTGTCCTCTCTTGGAGGTTCTACTGTATTAAAATAGTATTTTCTAAAATATTATTTTATTATATATTTCGTTATCATACATAATATCCACTAGAAATGAATGTTGTGATGAAATCATCTAACCAGCTTTATTTCAACCAAAAGCTCTGATCTCTTTGGAACATCTAATTGAAGGCTGTAAATAAAATTTTGAACAAAGTATCAGAGAGGAGGTAACAAAACTTAGAAATAAGATGATCTCGTTGCTAGAGATGCCTAAACTGGAGGATCAGGACATGAACTGGAGGATCCCACCTAAGCACAGCTGGTACAGTGGAGTGGACCACGGAGGAGCTCTGAACTTCAGACAGCATCAAACAACATTAACAAGATTTAGAACAAGCCACCCACTTGCCCAAAATGTAGCTTGTCACCTGCAGCTCCAGAACACATTTTGGCTTGCATTAGATGCACTAAACATAACCTTTGGGAGAGGCCGCTGCTCATCATAAAACAGCTCGAGGAGCATGAACTCATGGAATTCGTGTAATCTTTACACAAGGGGATAAGAAACAACAACAACAACAACAGAACAGGCCATCTTAAGCTCTTGAAGATAGAAAATAACAAAAAAATCTACCCCACTTGCCCAAAATGTAACTTGGCACCTGCAGTTCCAGAACACATTTTGACATGCATTAGATGCACTAAAAAGAACCTTTGGGAGAGGCAGCTGCTTATCATAAAACAGCTCGAGGAACATGAACTCGTGGAAATGGTGTAATCTTTACCCAAGGGGATAAGAAACAGAGATGCCTCACCTCCATGGGCACAGTAGTGAGGACAGAGGTCCAACTCGCAGTTACGGCCTGCGTAGCCATGAGGACAGTTACACACAGGAACATGGATGTTTTTGGCAGAGATGGTACAGTTGCCGCGACGGCAGATATTGGCACAGGCTGATTCCTGGCAGTCTGGGCCGCTGTAACCCCGCGGGCACAAACAGGTGGAGTTCTGTTGTTTCTCTCCCTTGGTGCACACTCCTCCGTTCTGGCATCTGTACATGCCACAACTACGTCAACATATTTTTGTATACAGTAAAACTATATTGTATACTTTGGTTATATTGGTTCATTTATAAAGCCATGGTTTGGCGTTTTTTGAACATTTTAAAATTTTAGATCATATAAAGGTAGAACTGACACACTGAAAAGAGGCTACTTCTTAAAAGGGTTCAGAAAAAAATATCCATGAAAATTTTAAATATAAATCGGAAATATTGTTGTTTGTCAACAAGTAGCCGACCGATAGTACACGTGACCATTAAAACTTATTTTAATTTTTGTTTAATTTTTATTTGAATTATTTTAGGTTTATCAGAGAGAAACAGCACCACAGAGATGACGGATATGAATTATATTTGACCATTGACCACTGTTTCGGGGCAATGTATTGAATACAAGGTGCCAGTAATCAAATAATCGCGGCCCTGTTTAGATCTTAACCAGGCGATTGAGAAATGTCTAGCCACAGCTCCAAACCCTCTTACAACTGGACCAGCACTGCACCAATTAAACCAAATGAGCATTACATCACTGCCTCAAGTCTCATCTTTAGATTTGGTGTTGTGAGAGGCCCCAATCCATTGATGTTGGAGAGATACTTACTCCGCCTTTGCCGGTCCCAAGCTCGGATGAAAAAGTAGGAGAGGGAGCAGTAACAAGCTCGCTAAAAAAACCTGGGTTCAGCTGGCCTGGCTGATAGTACCCTGTAAGGGCTCCTAATCCAGGGATACAGGATGAGCAGCGTTTGTACTCCATGTTAGGAGCAGCTGCACATGGCGTCTGTTCCTCATGTCAGAGGCGGCCATTTATTTTGGAGCTAAGTCGGCCTGCCACTGAGTAGTGTTCCCAGTCTTAATGACAAAGGCAGACACATTCTACTTAACCCAGACGCTAATATGATTGAGTGGAGATAAGGAAGAAGAAGAAGGTACTTACTTGAGGTCTGTACACTCCTGGCAGCGTGGTCCTTGGAATCCTGCGGGACAGACACACTCGGGGACACCGTAGCGTACAGCACAGACTCCATTGTTGTGACAGTACTTGTCACACAGACGTAGCGGGGTGCTACATCGCTCCCCAGTCCACTGAGGAGGACAGCTGTGGTGACTTCCAGTGAGCTTCTTGTCACCAACATTGACACTGGGTTAACTTACTTGCAGCGCATGGGAGGATTAGGGTTGTCTCCATGTTCCACAAAGTAGCAGCGGCCATGGTTCTCGCAGTAGTTGGTGCAGCGGTAGATGTGGCACTTCTCCCCTTCAAACTGGTGGGGACATCTGGGGGGCAACATGTACTGTCTGGCTTTATTGGAATATGGCACCCCATGTATACCTCTCTCTAATGGACAACACTTGGTTGCAGAGACAAAATGGGAGAGGTGTCCTCTTACTATAGAGTTGTTAATCAGTAAAATAGCAATTCTTTTTAGCAATACAAACTATACACAGTAGAACCTCCCTGTAAAGGACACCTAATTGCAGAGCTAAAGTGTCTTTTAGGGAGAAGTATCCCTTTACCAGAGAGTTGCTGAATATTAAAAATGGTAATTTTACAAATGAAAACTATTTTATTTGTAGAGAGTTGTTTTTATACCTGTCTAGATCCATCTGAGACAGTTCCATTTAGATCAATCACTATAAAAACCTAAATAATTGCAATCAGTAATTTAAGGAAGAAAAAATTTCTTTGCAACAAGTTTCTTTTATTCTGCAATTTGGCAAGCTTTCAGGCGTTAGCCTATCATCAGGCCGATTTCGCAAATATATATTAAAAAATAGTACAAAATCTAAACTATATATAGGCGTAGAACTGATCTTACCGGAAATAAACAAATTGTAATAAAATATATCGTATACACCGATACATGCAAATGTGCCGAAAACTTTAAAATAAAATAAAAAATAAAAAATTTTAAAACAAATTTAAAACAATGAAATTTGAGATACGCTAAGATTACATAAAAAGGACTAAATTAAGATTCGGAAATTACAATAAGACAAAAAAAACGACTATGAATTTATACAACTAATTTAGCTATGGGATATATGAAGGTACTGCTGTGGTATATCGATCCTTCTGTTAATGCTCTTTTTATCGTTCGAAACCAAGGATTCCAGTATAAGTCTATTATGTTTGGAGAATATATTTCGGAAGTAACACTTGACTTCCTGTAGGTTGAAATGGTGGCCAGTAGAATCCTCATGTTGATAAATAAAAGATCTGCTATCTCGGTTCTTAACGTTCCTAATATGCTCTTTAACTCTGGTACCAACAGTTCTCTAGCGCGAGGTCCTCTCATGGAGATTCTACTGTGTATATATATTTATTTAGATGTCCTCTCTGATGGAGCTTCAACTAACTGGTACGGTAGATTAAACTGGTAAAACCTCTGGGAGAGTTCACGACTAATGATTCAGACCTTCCTTTATCATTGCTGCCAGGGCAGTAGGAAGTTGTTAGATTGAAAAATAACTATAGTTGAAGCAATGGAGACTTTAGAATTATGATGTTATAACTACAGTAGAACCTCCCTGTAAAGGACACCTAATTGCAGAACTAAAGTGTTCTTTAGGGAGAGGTGTCCTCTTACCAGAGAGTTGCTAAATAGTAAAAATGGTAATTTTGACAATGAAAACTGTCCTTTATAGAGAGGTGTCCTCTAGCGCGAGTGTGCTCTCATGGAGTATGTTCTACTGTATAGCAAAAACAATAGGAACTTTTTGGAATTATAATGTTAGAACCAAGTTGTTATAAAAGAGGCTGTTATAATGAAGTTCCACTGCATATAAAGAAAGAATTTGTAACAATAAAATTTACTGGCAATGTATTTCTTTTCAATAATTACATCAAATATTATCTCTACAGACCTTACTACAATTATAAAAGTTATTGAATGAGGGGGCTTGGCTTCTTAGTAGTGAACCCTCTCATTCAATAACTTTTATCTTTCAGTAAAGTCTGTAGAGATAATATATTTGATGTAATTATTGAAAAGAAACACATTGCCAGTAAATTTATTAGTTACAAATTTTATCGATAGATGGCAAGTAAATTTATAAATAAAAAGAAGTAATTGTGTTTTGCTTGTTCTGCATATGTTTCCACAGTATCTAACACTTATATATTTGGATATAACTTTGACACCATATAAGGCCTAGAATAAATCACTTATAGTTTCAAATAGGAAATATTCAAATTAGAAAACTAATTTGCATATATTTGGATAAAACAATATATGGCCTGGAAGAAGTCACTTGAAGTTTCAAACTGCTAATATTCAAATTAGAAAACTAATTTGCATATATTTGGATAAAACAATATACGGCCTGGAAGAAGTCACTTGAAGTTTCAAACTGCTAATATTCAAATTAGAAAACTAATTTGAATATATTTGGATAAAACAATATATGGCCTGGAAGAAGTCACTTGAAGTTTCAAACTGCTAATATTCAAATTAGAAAACTAATTTGAATATATTTGGATAAAACAATATATGGCCTGGAAGAAGTCACTTGAAGTTTCAAACTGCTAATATTCAAATTAGAAAACTAATTTGAATATATTTGGATAAAACAATATATGGCCTGGAAGAAGTCACTTGAAGTTTCAAACAGAGAATATTCAAATTAGAAAACTAATTTGCATATATTTGGATAAAACAATATACGGCCTGGAAGAAGTCACTTGAAGTTTCAAACTGCTAATATTCAAATTAGAAAACTAATTTGCATATATTTGGATAAAACAATATATGGCCTGGAAGAAGTCACTTGAAGTTTCAAACAGAGAATATTCAAATTAGAAAACTAATTTGCATATATTTGGATAAAACAATATACGGCCTGGAAGAAGTCACTTGAAGTTTCAAACTGCTAATATTCAAATTAGAAAACTAATTTGCATATATTTGGATAAAACAATATATGGCCTGGAAGAAGTCACTTGAAGTTTCAAACAGAGAATATTCAAATTAGAAAACTAATTTGCATATATTTGGATAAAACAATATATGGCCTGGAAGAAGTCACTTGAAGTTTCAAACAGAGAATATTCAAATTAGAAAACTAATTTGCATATATTTGGATAAAACAATATATGGCCTGGAAGAAGTCACTTGAAGTTTCAAACTGCTAATATTCAAATTAGAAAACTAATTTGCATATATTTGGATAAAACAATATATGGCCTGGAAGAAGTCACTTGAAGTTTCAAACTGCTAATATTCAAATTAGAAAACTAATTTGAATATATTTGGATAAAACAATATATGGCCTGGAAGAAGTCACTTGAAGTTTCAAACTGCTAATATTCAAATTAGAAAACTAATTTGCATATATTTGGATAAAACAATATATGGCCTGGAAGAAGTCACTTGAAGTTTCAAACTGCTAATATTCAAATTAGAAAACTAATTTGCATATATTTGGATAAAACAATATATGGCCTGGAAGAAGTCACTTGAAGTTTCAAACTGCCAATATTCAAATTAGAAAACTAATTTGCATATATTTGGATAAAACAATATATGGCCTGGAAGAAGTCACTTGAAGTTTCAAACAGAGAATATTAAAAAAAAAATAAAAGAAAATAAGACCTAATCCAAATAATTTATTAGTGTGCAAGGTTTCGGTAACAACATGGTCACCATCATCAGATAAAAGAGTAAATGATATTAAAAGATTTATTCTTTTGTATGATGATGGTGACAATGTTGTTGCCAAAACGTCACACACTAATAAATTATTTGGATATATTAGGTCTTATTTTCTTTTATTATTATA
This sequence comes from Cordylochernes scorpioides, assembly GCA_030710605.1. Lineage (NCBI taxonomy): Eukaryota > Metazoa > Arthropoda > Arachnida > Pseudoscorpiones > Chernetidae > Cordylochernes > Cordylochernes scorpioides. The sequence goes on along the minus strand of CP092873.1, from coordinate 70,267,050 downwards.
ATCTATAATCCAAATTGTACTTTATCAGAGAATGTTCAAATTAGTCAAACGTCAAACTGATTTACACATATATGGATTAACTTTGACACAATATAAGGTCTGAGAGAAGTCACTTATAGTGTCAAACTGGGAATATTCAAATTCGCCAAAAATGATAAGCCACAAGTTAATACAACCAAATCCAAATAAATGAATAATATGTGACATTTCAGTAACAACGCTGTTACCGAAACATCACACTATTTATTCATTTAGATTTGGTTGTATTAACTTATGTTTCAAAATAGCCAAATAGCAAAAATATTTTGCATTTCCTTTATGAATAGATAACCACAATATTTGATCTATTTGAATGCAACTTTCTAGACACACACAGAATATAATAACTAATCTATGATAAAGCACAATTTGGATTATAGATTATAATAAAAGAAAATAAGACCTAATCCAAATAATTTATTAGTGTGTGACGTTTCGGCAACAACATTGTCACCATCATCAGACAAAAGAATAAATGAGAAAACATGTTACAGCAGGTTCTTATATAGTACTGTTATCAAGTGTTTAAACAAGATAACAGATAAGGAAAATAGTTTTTTTAAGTCAACTTGAAATATTCTTCTTAGAATTAAAAGTGGATTTTTTATTTTTTTTTGAATATAATTGAAGGCATATCTGTAAATATCATTTATATTTCCCCTTTCTTCCATTCTATTAATTTAAACACTTGATAACAGGACTATATAAGAACTTGCTGTAATATTTTTTCTCATTTATTCTTTTGTCTGATGATGGTGACAATGTTGTTGCCGAAACGTCACACACTAATAAATTATTTGGATTAGATCTTATTTTCTTTTATAATAACTAATCTAGTTTAAGAAAAAAACCTAAAAGGTGGGAAATTAACAAATGGAACAAAAAAAAAAACAAACTCACCTGCAATAAGGTTTCTTATCTGCAGAAAGCATACAGATGCCCTTGTTGAGACAGTTGAGTTTGCACTGGGCTACACACACAGCAGCAGCATTTCAACCTTTGATTTTTCTATACAGTTATATATGGAAATTAGAAGATAGGAAGAAAAAATGATTAGAAAAAATTATTTATAATAATTTATCTTAACTACCCCTGTAGTACCTAGAACTAGTTGAGAAAGGGGAAGACCTGAAAGCTTCTAATAAAATTTCTTTAAAACAAAACTTGAGGTAAGTCATTTCTACTCTCTACTCTATATCTTCTTCTTCTTTCTTATCTCCACTCAATCACACTAAGGTATCAAGCTTGTAAAGCTTGAGATTTTTGATGGTGTCTGCCGGGGAAGAGTAGAGCTCATCAATGGATGAGTCAATACAGTCAATAATATGTCTTGGGGTTGCAGGCTGAGAATTGCACTTAGTACATAGTGGGAAAACCCTGCAACCATTCTGGAAAGTCATTGTCCGTAGATGACCAGACTTAAGTCTGGAAATCAAAGACGGTTGTTCTCTTGGGAGGACAGAACCGGTGCTTGTCCCTCCTGCTCTGTACCAGTCATGTGCAGCATCAGATTTCCATTCCTGCAGGCATTGGGTTTTGATGGTACGGAGGAGGTCTCTTTCGTCTAGTTGGGTGGTAGATTCTCTTGCTTTAGGTAGGCCAAGAGCTCCAGCCTTTGCCAGAGAGTCTGCCAGCTCATTACCAGGAATTCCAACGTGAGCTGGAAGCCATTGCACTGTGACTGAGCTGTTGGCTGGGAGTCGGTTTACAGACTTAGCAATGCTCTTGAGGAGAGGTTCTTGACTGGAGAAGCAGCTTTGAAGGGTATAAATGGCTGCTCTTGAGTCAGAGTAGATTATTATTTTGCTTGGCGAGTTGATGTTGATGTCTTTTAGAGCCGTATCTATAGCAGAGAGTTCTGATTTATAAACTGAAATATGTCTAGGGTGGGAGAGGGAGATTTTTTCCAGGATCTTTTCTTTGTAGATAGCAATTCCACTGCCAGACAGTCCAGTTTCAAGTTGGCTACCGTCAGTTTAAATTGTGATGTCGAAGAGGGAGCTATTTTCCTCAATGATTTGGAGGCCAAGAGCTTTAAGTAATTCTGGCTGAGTTTCATGTTTGTGGGGATTGTCTGGTAGATGAGGGAAACAGATGAGTTTGTTGCGAGTTCTGTGTGGGGGATAGGAAGTTCTGTGTTTGGGATTAATTGGGATGTCTAAAAGATTAGAGTTATGAGCCAGGTTGAGAGGAATGGGGCGTTTTAATCTTTGGTTTGGGGCCCAATTTCTAATAAATTTTCCTGTAAGATGTTCTTTTGGAGAGTTAATCTTTTTTATTATAAATTTTGAAAAGCAGATTTTTCTCCTTAGATGCAGGGGAAGAAGGTTGGATTCGAGTTCAGCAATGCGATTTGGGCAGGATCCTTGAAGTCTGCTGATGATTTTAGCTGCGCTTGCTTGGATTCTGTCTATTTTGGATCTACTCTATATACATATTTTAAATTTAAATCGAAATAATATGTATATCCCACAATTGCCAAAATTCCAAAGAAATACAAATTATGAGAAGCTTTGATATCAAGCTTTCTATATTTGATTTTTAATTAAACACCAAACCATATTTATGATGAAAACAATTTTTTTTTCAGCTGACTATAATATATTCCAAATAATTCTGGAGTAAAAAAAAAAAAAAACTAATCTCTAGAAATAAAACCTATTATTATATTTTGAAGACTTAAAGGGTGTTTAGATAAATTATTCAGTCTTATAACCGTAATATATTCTAAGAATGATTGCTTTATTTTTAATTAATATAAATAGAGGTTTGAGTGACAATGACAATGAAAATAAACTTTATTGACTATTTAGTCAACAATTACACTCGGTCAAGAATCAGTAATGGAATATTTACATCTGGATTCCGTCAGGAGCCGAGAGCAAGCCTGAGCTCGGATATTCCTCTTTGAATCGTTGGATGGTAGTCGCGAGCACGCTCTTGAGGTTTGAGTGGAGGAGTTGTATGAGCAATAATTTTCAACAGCCACGACCTGAGGTTGAATTCTGCATTGGGCACTTTTTTTCCTAAAGATAAAATTGCTTCAATGGCTCCTGATTCTTACAAAAGTCCAACCCCACCAGTGAGTACAAGTAACCAAACAGGGGCTCTGGAACACTTGTAAGTGCAAAAGTTGAAGTGCTTTCTAGATGTGTAGACATGTGGTGTGGGCACTTACAGTAAAAGCAGTCTCTAACTACTCACCATGATTATCATGGCTGCCTATACCACATGTATTTGGGATACATGAATGGAAATATAGTTAGGGACTGGATAGAGATGTGCATATATATACACTCATGGACAAAACTTGAGGAATTTATACCTCTTAGCATGTAGTATATCGGGATTCAGACAATACAATAGAAACTCCCTGTAAAGGAAACCTAATTGCAGAGCCAAACTGTCCTTTAGGGAGAGGTCTCCTCTTACCAGAAAGTTGCTAAATAGTAAAAATGGTAATTTTGCAAATGAAAACTGTCCTTTATAGAGAGGTGTCTGCTAAAGGGAGGTTCTACTGTATAATCATGATAGATATTTGATACACAGAGACCTTTATTGAAGACACACAAGATAACCAAGTGTGAACTAAATTACCTGTCTCCTAAAAAAAAAAAAAAAAATAGATGACCGGCAACATCAAAGAATTTCCACTTCCTTAAATTTTGTCCATGAGTGTATATATAATTCATGAGTGTCCTATAGCAAGAGTGTCTCTCATAGAGGCTCTACTGTGTTTGTGACAAATTTCCATGAAATACAGCCAAACCTTGCTATAACACTGTCATTTGGAACCAATATTTTAGGTCATTGTTAAAAACCATGGTTATTAACCAATTGGTAATTGACTGGGGACTTAGAGATATACCCATATTGCTGTTGAAATGGGGTTACACTCTTTTTTTATAGCTAGTCATATCACAAGAGCATGTACTATCGTTAAAAGCTCAAGAAAGAATAGAGGGTAACATACCTTTCTCTGGGAGGGAAGATGGCCTGGGTGGCCGAGCCGTGCAAGCCACTTGCTTTCCGTCATCTGTCTTGGTCTCCACCAGGCCATCGGGGCAGATACAGGATGCAGGGGTGGTGGGGAGACAAATAGCACCCTCCCCACATACCGCAGTCACAGCGCAGGGGTTGGTCACTGCATCGCGCGGGTGAGAGGGTGAGATACAACACACAGGCAGCACCAACTTACAGTTCTTAGTCTGCTTGTACTCCTGGATGAGCACCAAGTCAGAAGCCTTGCGCATGCCCTCAGCCAGAACAGTCACATTCCCATTGCCAAACTTATTGATACGCAGCAGCTCATGTTGATGGAAAGTGGTGACAAAGAGGTCATCTTCGAATACATCCACTTTCACCGGCTTGTCCCCTAGAACACATGCCAGCAATTTATATATTCTTAACCACAACACTGTAGCAAATACCCAGCAAAATGTCTACCATAGAATTTGCATAGCACCTCTGCTTTCAAGCACTCTCTCTAATTTATTAATATATTATGGGTATATGTCATAATATATACTCTTCCAGGAATAATAAAGCAAACCTAGAGTCAGCCCAGAGAGAGAGACAGCAGCTAAAGTCTGATCATTTGAGACACCAGCGACATTCCAGGGGGCGACCACAGGGGCGTTACTTGGAACCTCAGGACTAATTAAGACAGTTGGGTGATTGTGTGCGATACGAACGGCCGGCCGCTCAGCGGTGGCCGTCTCTCTCTCTCTGGTTGTCTGGGTTCATCTACCAAATTGTGGTGTGATTATTTCTCTTTCCCCACCTTATTATTATATTGTCACATAAATATATGTATAATATGTCAATGTAGTCTCAACGTATCAACGTTGTTACCAGAATGTCACACACTATTTATTTGGGTTTGGTATTATCATCTTGTAATTCTAAGATCTAATCTGAAATCATCATGTAATGCCATCTCCAATATAGAGTTGGGTCATCATGCAATATCATCTCTTCCTGTCCTGAGCAATTCTTTTTGCATCTAGAGTACAGACCATTCTATTAGATTAACAAACCATTTCTTTCTGGGTCTATGTAATTGGACATAAGAGTGGAATTTTCTGGTTATCTCTCCGACTTTATTTTTAAATAAAGAATTGGTGGTTCTTGTTAGAATTTTTGAATTACTGTCCACTCTCTCCATGTCTAAAACAGCAGCAGCAACTTGGGAGCCACCATTTAACAGTGGTCTACCTACATGGAGGCTACAGAATCAGCTTTGTTGAAAACAGCAGGTCTCTGGGGGAGGGCAGGTTATGTTGTTGTTGTTTCTTATCCCCTTGTGTAAAGATTACACAAATTTCATGAGTTCATGCTCCTCCAGCGATCTCATGGAATGGGGTTTAGGGGTGAAGCTTTTGCGATCATGGCACCATGATCCAGGCAAACTTTGGTGAAAGTCTGACTTTTCCTGTAATTCCTTACATGGGAGCAGACACCTTTGCTACCGACTATAACATGCGTACAGACGCAGCTCCTCCGTATCCCTGGGGCAGGTTTTACTGGATACGAGTGATCAGGTGAGAAAGATTTTGTATTAAAGACTTTTTATGAAAGCATCTATCTATCTACAAAGGTTTCAGCCATCAGTCTTGACAAAGGCTCTGTTCTCGTGCTGGCCATTCACAGAGTCCCTTCCTCTATATTTGTTTCTGTGACCTCTCCGAGTCTCATTGCCATGAACCAATCACAGATTCTCATTTATTCCTTATGTAAAATACATTAAAAATTTCTCTCCTACATTCTTTCTAAAAAATATCTTTTAAAACGTGGTCTTTAATAATCACAGAGGGCTATTGATATTTACCTCGTTCGAAGGAGTGGATCATATGGCGTTGATGGGGGAACTCTAGGGACGTAGCCTCCACACGAGAGCCCTTCAGATCTGCCCAGTAGAGCATACGGGCCGGGTGGTCAATGGCAAGCCCAGTTGGCCATAGGATCCGATCTCCAATGAAGGTATGGCGGTCCTTGCCATCCAGCTTAGCTCGTTCCAACTTGGGTTCCCGTCCCCAGTCGGTCCAGTAGATCATCCTGGAAGACACAGGTGTTTATGTGACATTGTGTGTTAATTTTATATATGTATACAATAACACCCCACAGTCTCTATGTTTATTATAGTTTTTATTATAAGGTCAAGACTGTTCAAATATTTTTAGTAGTACATTAGAACCTCCCTGTAAAGGACAATACCTAATTGCAGAGTCAAAGTGTCCTTTAGGGAGAGGCATCCTCATATCGGAGAGCTGCTAAATAGTAAAAATGGTATTTTTGGTGATGAAAACTGTCCTTGAGAGATGTCTTCTTGATTGGAGATAAGAAGGAAGAAGGGTGAAATAATGTGGTTGTTGTTGTTGTTTCTTATCCCCTTGTGTAAAGATTACACAAATTCCATGAGTTCATGCTCCTCGAGCTGTTTTATAATGAGCAGCGGCCTCTCCCAAAGGTCCTGTTTAGTGCATCTAATGCAAGCCAAAATGTGTTCTGGAGCTGCAGGTGCCAAGCTACATTTTGGGCAAGTGGGGTAGATTTTGTTATTATTTTCTATCTTCAATGGCTTGATGAAAGAATGAAAGATGAAATAATGTGGTAGATTCCGCATATACATATATGCCACTGAGCTATTTCCCTTCTGTGGTTTCACCAACATCAAGATGATACCAAGTGCTGTTTTCTGGTACCAGATGTTGGTGGTGAAGGAGTGGTGTAAACCGCCATTTTATACAAGCCACGACACAGGATTCAATCCCACATAGACCACTTTTTCTGACAAAAAAAAAAATTGCTTCGAAGACCTCCAATTCTTGCGAAAGTTCAACCTTATCAGTTAATGCAAGTAACCAAATGGTGCTCTGGCGCACTTCAAATACTACACACCATGATTAACATGGCATGGTGGTGGTGGTGTCTTGTCCACCATGGAATGGGTAGGTGCCATTGCCCCATTAGTCTGCCACGTTTCAGAGTTCCCTGTAAGCCTTCATTTACAACCCACCATAATTAATATGGCATACTTAGGATCAGTGCTGTAGTCGTAAAATTAGCATAGGGTATACGCTTGAGAATATAAATTTTTGGTAAAAATAAACAAGGTTATTTTTAATTATATTTTTATTTGAAAAAAAGACGTAAAATATTACATACAACTTTTACATAAAAATGTCCCATAATGACTGCCGAGATGCATCTGTATTTTTTCTGGCACAAACTCTTGATCTAGTGTCAGTAGATGATCTATGATGTAAAAGCCATGATTGAACGTATTTTTTCGGCTGAAACATTTCGATTGGTGGTCCATTTGAATTTATGAACATTAAGTTCGAAACATTTGATATTAGCAAAGAAGTCCGCAAGTTTGTTATTATATCATTCATCAGGCTGAAACCTCGCTCACATTCAGCTGTTGAACAGGGCAATGTTGAAATTGCCCTGAAAAATGGTTGAAGTGTTTCAGGAACATTGTTTTTATCATCAACAAAATCTCTCAAGCCGTTAATGCATTTCATTTCATCTAAGTTAAACCTTCGACAAATACGTCTCATTTCGACCTCTCCATATCGAACATTTTCTGCGTAAAAATTGTTTGGTTCTAGAGCTGAAATATCCTTAATTAATTGCTCATTATCTTCATTTGATTCTGTACACAACCTTAATTTTAACTTTTCTATTATACACTTAGAAGAAATTTTTTTCTATCAATCGGAATAATTTTGGCATTGGGAACTAATGTTACGCTCCTAAAAACTAAGTTTTCTGCCGCTTCAAGAGCTAGCAAGCTTTTTTCTCCTGGTGATGTTTTGAAGCTTTCTATGACTCTAATTGTTCTCTTTATTATATGTTCCGCCTTTTGTAAAGTAGTTGTTCTAGACTGCAGCTCTAAAGACAACATTGACATTTCCTGAAGCGTGTGTCGTATATTAAACCTAAATCTAATATAAATTCTGGACTCTCCAATCTTCTTAATAACCCTTGATATGTGGAATCGAGATATGTTGATGATTTGAAATGATGGTGCAATGACTCGTATGACTCCCAGACGGTTTTTATTGTTCTAAAACTACTTGAAATCCATCGTACTCCTAAAATTCGACCCACTTTAGCAAATCTTGTTCCTAATTCATGGCAAGCTTCCTCCAGAGCACGACAATTTTTGGGAGATTGGCTATATAATGAATACAGTTTGTCCATAAAAGCTTTAAAATGGTTGATTCCGCGGACTTCTTTGATAGTATCGCCAACAGAAAGCTCTAATCTATGGTTGAGGCAGTGCCATGCAAAAAGTTTTGGAAACTTTTGCTTAAGTCGAGTTACGACTCCCGAATGTCTTCCTACCATGACACTTGCCCCATCAGTCGCAATTGCTATCCAATTTTCTTTTAAATATTCTTCGTTCAACCCATGTTTATACAAAGTATTCAAAAGCTCTTTTTCAATATTTTCTGAGTCTTGGCATTGTAATTCACACAAATCAAAGAAAATATAATCAATACTTTCTCCTCCTAAATATGCTTTCAAGAAAATGACCAAAGTTGATTTATTACTTAAGGTTGTTGATTCATCAATTAGTATAGTAATTTTTGAATTTGTTGACAAAATCTTCGCAACAAGCATTTTCCGCATTTCGCAGGCTATATGGTTTATTATTTGTGTAGCAGAATATCTGGAGTGAAGAGTCGATCCTAATTTAATGCCATTTAATGTTTGTAACGTGATATGATTTTCATAATCAGAATATGGTCTATTTGTTTTAGCGATATTATAAGCAGTTCTAAAAAGCTTAATATTTTCATTTTCTACTTCAATGTTCATATTGTTTGCATATTCTTCTAATTTATTTATTTTTCTGTCTTTCTTAATATTCTCAGCTATTTTATGAGCTTCAGACTCACAATGCTTTTTAATTTTCATTCGAATGTTTGATAATTTGCTTGCCCGATCTTTTCCTGCTGCTTCTATTAGGTAGTTACTCCATTCTGGTGAAATATGAATTCTTTCACTTTTTGCAGCCCCTAAAGTTTTAACACTTGCGCAAATGTTACATCCGAGTCTACCTTTGGAAATTGAAAGCCATGGATACTTTTCCTTAAATTGAATATATTGGGAATCATTCCAAACTTCAAATTTGGAATCCTGGTCATTCATTTTCTCTGGTGAACTATTGATCAATATATCAGCTCTTTTTGAGATAGTACTTGCATTTGATGTACCAACAGTGTTTTTATTTCTTTTAACAGCTTCTTCTAGTTCATTCTTTTCTGCATCTTCTTCTACCTCCAAACTTCTTTTAGTACAAAAATTTCCTGTCTTCAACCAGCGGTCCATAATTAAACAGAAGAGTTATTTTCGAAAGCTAGTATAAGTACAGAAAATTTAAATTTCACTTATTTTAACATTAACAAAATTTAGATACTTACTTAATCGATTTGTTTTGAATAAAATCTTTATTTTATTTATTTAAAAAAAAAACAAACACCAACTTTTCATCAACAATTAAAAACAATTTAAATAAGCTTTTAAGCCAGTATCAATAAACTTACTTAAAGAAGTTTTCAAAATTATATTTTTTTGAAAATCAATGTTATTTTGTCAACAGCTTTTGCTAACTTTAAATAAACTAAAGAATATTCAAAATTAACGTCCACAATAACGTAGTTTAGCATGGTTACCATAGCAACTTTAGTTAAAGAAGAGTATTTGATAAAATTCAAATATATTTTCAATTGTATAGAATTAGAAGAAAATCGTTTTAAATCGAAAACCAAATTGTTTATGTATTAGTTTACATCACTGCTGGATAAATACAGCATTGGTAATAAGAGAACATCTATCTTGAAGAAGTCGTTTTTACTTTTTTTTTGTAAATGATTTTAACATCAGAAAATATAACTTTATTTTCATTTAAACTTTAATTTTTTAACATATTTTCTATTAAGCAAACATAATAACTTTTAAATATTAGGAAAGTTTTTAAAGTTTTCATTTCATTGTGGTTTTTTTTTAAAACAAAATTACCATTTTCAAAAATTAAAGGTTCGGTTATATTCGTTTTCCGTTTTTCGTTAAAGGAGGCTTGTTTGATTATTAATTTGAATATAGTTGATATATTTTCCCAAGAAATTTTTACTAAATGAATGAAATATTTTGTGTGAATTGTTAATTTGAAAATTTTTTCCAATTTTTCAGTACAATTTTTATCATCATTTTTTTTTACTATTGCAAAGAAAGAAAATAATAAATTTTTAATAAAAAATTTGAACAAAATCATAGGGTATACGCTATTTTTAAGTAAAACCACTAGGTATACGCTATCTAAATTTTAAAAGCATAGGGTATACGGCGTATACCCCGTATACCCTCCACTACAGCACTGCTTAGGATAAATACAATCATTATGTTTGGACAGCTATAAAATAGTAGCTGGGGTTCAGTCATTTGCTCCACACAAATACATTGCTGACTTCCTCTTCAAGATAGCTATCAGAAGGTCTCTAGGTGAGATGGTCACCAACAGATCAAATTGGAGACTATTTGTCCATGAATTCACCAAAGGTTGACTTGATGGACACTACCAACAATAACAATAATATTTACCTCAGAAATAGACAGCATCAAACAACACTAACAAGATTTAGAACAGGCCATCTGAAGCCACTGAAGTTAGAAAATAATGACAAAATCTACCCTACTTCCCAAAATGTAGCTTGTCACCTGCAGCTCCAGAACACATTTTGGCTTGCATTAGATGCATTAAACAGGATCTTTGGGAGAGGCCGCTGCTTATCATAAAATAGCTCGAGGAACATGAACTCATGGAATTTGTGTAATCTTTACAGAAGGGGATGATAAGAAACAACAACACAATCATCATGTATGGACAGCTATAAAAATACTAGCTGGGGGTTAGGTCATTTGCTTCACTCAATCTTTAAATACAATATACATTGCTGACTTCCTCTTCAAGATAGCTATTGGAAGGTCACTAGATGAGTTGCGAGTGATGGTCACCAAATTGGAGACTATTTGTCCATAAAGTCACTAAAAGTTGACTTGTGATGGACACTACCAACAATAACAATAATTATTTAAGGGAGAAAAATGTGGAAGAAAGAAAAATAGCAGCATATGAAGATGAAACTTGAAATATTTTGCTAACATAAGGGATGCTACAACCAAATCATCACTCAAAGCTACAAGAGAGTAGCCCCAAATGGGGCTCTGGTACATGTGTAAGTGCAAAGTCGAACTGCTTTTCACATGTGTAAACATGTGGTGCACTTACAGTAAAAGCAGATAAGCATACAGATAAGAAAAAAAAAAAAAAGTAGTTGGTTGGCAGGAGGCATAGCTAAGTCTGCCATAGCATTTGCTGATAGGTAGTTGAGATAAAAAAAAAATAGCTAAAAGGGATCAGGGGTATGACCCCATTTAGCAGTTTTGTAAAATAATAGATAATTTCCAGACCTAGTGTATTAGACTGGAGTGTGTTTATCTAAATGGAATTTCTGAGGATTGCAGGATAAAGGAACTCACACATAGATTGTACATCTATGAAAAAACAATAGAAAAAAATAAAAGATAAGTGGGTCAGGTGTTATCAGGTGTTGATATCTTCTATATATATATAAAAATCAATGTTTGTTTGTTTGTATGTCCGGTATACAAATTCGCAGTAGTTCACTAATTCAAACCAAAATTTCCATACATAGGTAAAAAAAATACGGGGAAGACGATAGGCTATTTTAAAAAATATATAAATCAATTATTAAAACTATATATTCAAATTATTCTACTTGGCTCACAAACAGCGCCCTCTATCAAATATTAGATTAAATTATGCTGATGCAAGCAAATAGATAATGCTAATAACAAACAATTATATAAAAAAAATCTAATCTAAATATATATCACTCGGGTAGATATGCACACGGGTCAATCCCGGGGCGAAGCCCGGGTCACCTGTCTACTTAAAATAAAGAAGGCATTTCCTGACCACGAGCACATGTACTTTTTAGATGGCAGAGCGCCATCTAGGAAATGCCTTCTTTATTTTTTTATATATCTATATACAATAAAACCTGCTTTGGGCCTTGGATCCAGGCAAAATGCACTTCCAAGACAGGCTGAATGAGTATGTAAAACCCTCGATTCCCGACAGCCATGAACCGGAATCAAATCCTGCGTTGAACCCTTGTTTTAACATATGAATACCCTTCACATATACATTGTTACAAATATCATAAACTAGGTTTCTCTTTTTGAGTGGTACCTAATAACGGGATTTTGGAACAAGAAGACAGGCTGACTCCTAAGACAAGTTAAATAAAATTAACAACAACAACAAAAAAAAAACCTAACATCTTTCTTATACAAAATCAATGATGCTCTTAATATAGAATATTCAACATATTTAGGCCTACAGAATTTTGAAGTGAAGGACAGTGTCAGATATACCTGAGAAAACTATATTCATGGAAAAAAATGATGGTCTCAACTAAAAGGTGTCTCCCAAGATAGGAAAACTCCAAAAAAAGGTTTTACTCTATATAAATATGTGCAGAAAATGGCACCTCTCCCTTTAAATATACATCAGAACGATGCATTATCACCCTAGTAGGAAAACTTTACTAGAAGTGATAAAAAAAATGAGCCACAACATCAGTTTAGGCAAATTCAGACAAAAAATAACCTGCATGTCATGTGAAAAAAAAAAAAAAGTACAAAGTTCAGGGTAGCCTAGTGGATTTCCGTGGTTAGCTTTTCTTGATTAATCAAGAATGGGTATTTGGCCAATTCTGGAATAATTAAAAATCAACGAGAATAGTTGATATTTATTCCGATAGATGGCGCAAGTCATTAGCAACTTTCAGTTGCACGATAAGGAGATGCCTTTTTCTTACAATACTGTATACCATGGTTTCAGGAGAGGTGCCACTTTCAGTACATGGTTATCATCCTCCAGTTACTTTATGTTAGATATAGAGAGATAATTACCCGCCAGAAGGGTCGACCACAATGGCGTGAGGCTGGTCCAGTCCTGAAGAGATGAGAGTCCTGCGCTGTTTGCCATCCAGCGAGGCCACAGAGATGGTATCTACGCCTGCGTCTACCCAGTACACCTGGTGGGAGAGCCAGTTGACTGCTACGCCACGAGGCTCTACAAGCCCCGTTACCTGTTATCACAACATGCCTCATGTATACTGCAATACAGTAGTCTCCTCATTTATATGACAAACTTGGGTAGAAAACATTGAGATTCACATAAATGGGAAACTATAATGGGGGGTCGGTGGAAGGCTGGTTAAACCGTTTGGTTTTCGACCACTAGGACCCGGGTTCGATTCCCGCATTGGACACTTTTTTCTGTTAAAAAAAAAAAAATGCTCCAATGGCCCCCGATTCTTGCAAAAGTCCAACCCCACCAGCAAGTGCAAGTAACCAAATGGGGCTCTGGCACATTTGTAAGTGCAAAGTCGAACTGCTTTTCACATGTGGTGCGCTTACAGTAAAAGCAGTCGCTAACTACCCACCTTGATTATCATGGCCTGTACCATGTGTACTAGGGATAAGCAAAAAAAAATAAATAAATAAATAAAATTTGACATTATAGTAAAAACCTCTTTAATTTATGATAAGACACAATTTTGTCAGCACTTTTGTCTGAAGAAGGTAACAATGCTATTACCGAAGTGTCACAAACTTTTTTTATTTGGATTTGGTCTTATTACCTTGTGTTACTTCATTCAACTATTTTTCAAATGCCAACTAAATAATCTAATCTGATTATACCAATTATCCACATACTAAGCAATACGTTTCTTCACAATAATTCTTCACAAGCTTTCAAGTTAAAAACTCTTCCTTAGACATTTCTCCTCCGGCCTCTCTAATTATAAACATTCAAACTATATTTTTGTGAAGTCCTCACAGGTGACTGGACTATCTGAGACCTGAGGACAAAGGTCTGTGGAAGAGTTTATCCCTAGTACACGTGGTACAGGCCATGATAATCATGGTGGGTAGAAGTAGGCGACTGCTTTTACTGTAAGTGCACCACATGTCTACTACACATGTGAAAAGCAGTTCAACTTTGCACTTACAAATGTGCCAGAGCCCTATTTGGTTACTTGCACTCGTTGGTGGGGTTGGACTTTTGCAAGAATCGGGGGCCATTGGAGCATTTTTTTTTTTAAATCAGAAAAAAGTCCTCAATACGAGAATTGAACCCGGGTCGTAGCGGTTGAAAACCAAGGGTTTAGACCATCCTTCCACTGAGCCCCATGTGGAAGAGTTTGTAACTCAAAAGTGAGAGAGTTTCAATGAATTATTGAAGAAAGTTATTGTAGAGTATGCGAATAATTATTTTAACATTTATCTGCAATTTCCTACACACAATGGAATATAACAAGCCAGATAAAATTCAGCATACAGAGTTCTCTTTTAGCATTGAACTAAAGAGGTTTGACCATATACACAGAGAAAGTACTAAAGTATTATTAACAAGGTACAGGTTCTTAGGATGGCTAATTGGCAAAATTTCTATATCATTATGTCACAGCCTTACAACTGTCCAACAAAAAAAAGTGCTTGCCAGAATTTGAGAACCTGGAATTTCACCAAATGTAGACATATTGCCCCAGAGCAACTACTTTCCAAGTAGGTTTTATAAAATAATTTACCACATACAGAGAGTGGAACCTCATTATAACAGCAACATACGTTATATCCTAAGTAAGGAGTGGTACATACTATAGCTGTGGGCAGAGTGGCATCCCGGACAGCGCGGTGAGTGTGTGCGACAGTATGTCTGAAGATGGCCTTGGTGTGGATGTCTGACCACACCAGCTGCACAGTCTCCTCCCTGTACAAGAAATCTATGGATTCCACACGGTCCAGAGGCCCAGGGATGACGTCCTCTGGGTTCTTCCTCCGTGAGACCATTGGTTTGTAGGGGTCGATGATCCTGAGCTCGTTGTTGTTGGCAATCAGGAGGTACCCCGGGGGTCCTGTGACACAGGGTGGTGCTGTGTCTAGTGTTGTGGCAGCAGTGTTCCTCACCTTCAGCCTTGCACACATTGTCTCCGGGCACCATGAAGTAGCCAGGGGCACAGGTACAGGAGTGGTTGCCTGACTTCTTGGCGAAACAGAAGTGGGAGCATTTGCCAAAACTGCAGGGTCCAGTGTCTACACACAAGTAGCCTTGGAAATTATCGGATACCAAACCTACAACATAGTCTCTTTGATAACATTTTTCTTGCCAACAATAAATAGTTCTCGAATAAATAAAAACTTTATTTATGTGAGTACTTAAACAAGGTAAAATCCTCTGGAGTAACTTGGTAAAGAAAACATTCAAGACAAAGAGGATGAGTTTCTTTTTATGAACATGCGTTCGAGCTTTCGGGCATAATGTCGCCCTTCAACAGGAATAAAACTACAAATAGAATCAAGATACGTCTATATATATACAGGTGATTAGCATAAACAAGAAAACTATTATTTTTAGAGAGATAAAATTTAAGTTTTATGTGTGATATACAAAACAGGAATCATGAGGGGCGTGGAGCCCGTAAGCTTGCAGCCCGTGCATTTCAATAAAAAATTTCTCTCTTCGTTTTATAGCTATTTACAATACAAAACAGGTAATAGGAGAAATGTAATTATGTTAATATATGGTTTAATCTATTAGTAAATAGCCCAGCACATTTCAAACACAGGACATACTTTTAATACAATAGAACCCCGTTCGCATTTTTCTAACATTCAGCATAAATATAAAAGATTGGTTGTAGAGGCGCTGCTATCTCTGAAGTATAATAGCATCAATAGGCACATTGATATTTCGGAACTTTATAATGAAATATTTACATAAGTTGTTCACACAACAACCTATAGATTCTTTACTAATAGAGAAATTTTTTATTGAAATGCACGGGCTGCAAGCTTACGGGCTCCACGCCCCTCATGATTCCTGTTTTGTTATATCATACATAAAACTTAAATTTTATCTCTCTAAAAATAATAGTTTTCTTGTTTATGCTAATCACCTGTATATATATAGACGTATCTTGATTCTATTTGTTATTTTATTCCTGTTGAAGGGCGACATTATGCCCGAAAGCTCGAACGCATGTTCATAAAAAGAAACTCATCCTCTTTGTCTTGAATGTTTTCTTTACCAAATTATGTGAGTACTACTTGTAGCTTCACATCCAAAGAGCCGCATGTGAGCCTCAGGTTGCCCAACCCTGGGTTAGACAGTGTAATAGAATGATCTGGAATATAGGAAGACACAAAACAAGATTGAATGGAATTCATTGTACTCAAGATGATGAATATGCTACATTGCAGCAAAGCTCGCTAGATGACAGATTAAAAAAAGAAACCCCTAAATTATTTGTATTCTCAAATATAGATGTTGCTTTAATATAATTGAGGCCTAACCTGAACTTATTTATGAATTCTTTACAGAAGAACAATGTTTGAAGCATGTTTAGTAATATATTTTTAAGGTTCTAAAAAAAAAATAATTTATGGCCATAATTTTATTAAATATTTTTACTGAGAATTCCTTAGAAATGCTGGCTTTATAAGAAGAAAAGTCCAATAAGTAGAGCAGACTGATAGTTTAAAAGTAGAGAAACTGTATGTGATAGAGCACTTACCACAATTCAGCTCATCCGAGTTGTCCCCGCAGTCATCAAATTCATCACAGGCAAACCTCCAGTCAATGCAGTGTCCAATAGCACACTGGAACTGGGATGGCAGGCAGTGTTTCTGTTTGGAACCTGGAGCCAAAGACATGGGTTTGATGGAGAGATACATATAGCTAGTAGAAAGGAACCTACAGCTCGAGGAGCATGAACTCATGGAATTCGTAAAACGACATTTGAAAATTATCCAGCATGTGTTTCTTTTAAACGAAAAATCAAAATTTATTTCAAGGAGAAATAATGACCATTTCTAACCTTAGGGATGAGGTATGAAAGGATGAAGTGTGAAGAGTAACGATAAACGGAAAAATAAAAGTGTCCAGGAATGGGCAATTATTACATCGGAAATCGTGTAATCTTTACACAAGGGGATAAGAAACAACAACAGAAAGGAACCTTCAGAGAACTAAGAGCATTCTAACTACAGTAAAACCCCTCTATAGTGAACCCCAATGGGACAGAGCTTTTGGTTCACTATAGCCACGGTTTGGCTATTTTTTTTTTACTTTTCAAAATTTTTAGACCGTATAATTAAAGGACAGCCATACACACAAGAAGAGGCTTCCTCTTAATAGTGGTCACTTTATTTTAATTCCCTTAATTGACCAATTTCCTTACATTAATACTGAATAATAATAGAAATCATTAGATGATAGGTTCTTCTTATCATTAACATACATGTACCTCTATGTCTAATTTAAAAATCAAGACAAATCCTAGGCAAAGTTTTATTAAATATATATTCAAAGATATAAAATGATATTTTAAAACATCATTATCACATTATATAATACATTGTTTACTTGGAAAAATGGCTCTAACACCTTGTTGCTTCAAAGCATTCTTCAAGCATTGCACCATTCAAATAAAGTTAGTGTTTTTCTTCCATTTCATTTTCCCACATATTCTTCTAGGTCTAGATTTCATTTTTTTTTTTAACCTGTCATGCCAAACATTGCTGACTTTAAAATCACCATAGTTAATGGCATAAAAATAGTTTTTGTTTCATCACGGGACCATTTATTTGGATTTTTTTTTTTTTTAGCCCTAAAACGTACGATCGCGGCAAAAGTTGAGGTGATTCCTTTTTGTAACAATTTTTAATAGCTTTATATTTTATCTTTTATAATAGAAAAGTTATATTCACTTATTTTAATATGTTCTTAACATTTTGCCTGTGTTGTTTCACTTTGAAAAGTTCTGAAAATGGCCTCTTTTTTTTAAAAGAAATAACGCTTTTGTTTTTAAAATGCCTTTGTTTTCTTCATTTTGGAAGCCATTTGTATTTTTATATTTCAAATATAATGGATGCAAATATATTCTATTTAATAAAAAGTATAATGTGTTAAAATTTATACAGCATAAAGCAAAAATAAAGTGCAAAATTCTAAACAAACAATGCCGCTAAATTTATTGTTTTGAAATCGCGATCCGCGAGCTGAAACATGCTCAAAATTTGGTTGTTTTATATATATTTTTTAATTACAATTCTAAGTTCGTTATAAGCATAGTATTTTTTAATAGATTTTATTATTTTGGGACCGAAAATAGGTTCGTTATAGGGGTAGTTTGTTAATTTAAAAATCGCGAAGTTCGTTATAACGATGGTATTTTCAATGGAATGGAATTGGGAATCGGCGTGGGTTCGTTATAAGGGAAGGTTCGTTATATCCAGGGTTCGTATTAGCGGGGTTTTACTGTATCTTCTAAACTTTTTTTCACTGAATTTTGTACAAATATTTCATTTATATATGTCTACATTTTAATTGATAGAATTATAGCTACAAGAAAATAAAACCTAATCCAAATAAATTAATAGTCTGTGATGTTCCGGTAACAGCATCGTTATCGAAACGTCACACACTTAATTTATTTGGATTAGGTCTTGTTCGTGCCATTATGTACATTTTGTTACTTTAGCTAAATATGCAAATTTTGATTGCTTAAAAACTGCCAGCTGGCCAATAAAATAAGTGTGTTTGTAGTCAGTCTTTGAATCGGTCTAGTTCTTTGAGTCTGTGCTCCAATTATTTAGTGTTTGGAGATTCACCTAGTCGAAGAGGTTTGACGTTGCTCATGTAGTCAGAAGGTTTTATAAAGAATCGAACGGCTCTAATTCAAGGATATTATTCAGCTGAAAAAGTCTGGCCTATCTAGATACAGTCTCTGCCAAACCAAAACAAAGTACCAGCCAGGTTTAGGAAGTGGCAAGGATTCCTAGCTATTGCTGATAGGCCTTCATCCTCCCAGGTCTTATTTTCTTGTAGCTATAATCTATAATCCAAATTGTGCTTTATCATCATTGATAGAATTGTTGATTCTTTTAAGTCATCCAGATGGCCAATTTTCATACTTAAATTCCAATGACGCTTATTTCTGGATTAATTGTCTTGTTAGATTTGAATTTAGGGCCTGATAATATTTTTCTTTAACACAATAAGGTACAATTTGTATAATAGATTAGAAACATAAGGTAACAAGACCATATTCAAATAAAATAATTGCATGTGACAATTTGCAACAGTAACAATTTAAAACATTCTGTGGTAAAATTTCTCATTCAGTACTTTTGTCTGAAGATGATAACAACACGGTTACCGAAACGTCACACACAATTTATTTATTTGGATTGGGTCTTATTACCTTGTGTTTACCAAATAAATAAGTTATATGTGATGTTTTTATAACTAGAGGTTTTACTGAATTCAATACTTTGAATAGGAAAATAGTGTCTCTCTCTTTACCAAAATGTTACATATAATTTAGTTATAGTAGAACCCCTCTCTGTAAAAGATACATTGTTGTAGAGCAAAAGTGTTCATTAGAGAGAGGTGTCTGTAATTACTAATTAGTAACTACGCTAAGAAGACACCAAAATACTGGCATGTGAATATTTTTCTGGAAAAAATAAAAGAGCACATGGAAATGAGGTAAACATATGTGTTTGCTAAAAAAAAAAGAGTTAAAAAAACAAAGACCAGAACAAAAATTAATTAAAAATACTAAAGTCATTATTTACATAGAGTAACACTAATTTTGTAAAGTTTTTCTAAAATTGCATTGTGTGCACTTACCGTAACTTAGTAATATAAATTTCTCTCTCAATACTTTTGTAAAAAAAAGTTACACTCGTATAAAAAGATATTTAAAAAAAAGTCTGCAAGCAACTTGAAAAAAAAAAAGGCAGAACGCTCATTGGTCGCTTAATTGGCCTGGTGTTGTTACTTCGCCTCGTATTTACTCCGCATAAAAAAAAAGTTATTCAAATGAAAAAAATAAATAGCCAAAAATACTAATCAAAATGTAGCTGTAAATTTTCCTCAGGTTTATAAGAAGCGACATGCAAAATTTGGTACCAATTGGTTCAGTAGTTTTTGAGTTTATCACCAAACAGACATTGACTTTTATATATAAGATGAGTTTTTTTTTTTTCAAAAAAAAAAAAAAAAAATATATATATATTTATATATATATACAGTAAAACCCCGCTAAGACGAACCATGGCTATAACGAACCTTCCCTTATAACGAACCCATCGAAAATCCCAATTCCATCCCATTAAAATTACCATCGTTATAACGAACTTTTCACTTTTCA
The DNA here is from genome assembly GCA_030710605.1 of Cordylochernes scorpioides. Lineage (NCBI taxonomy): Eukaryota > Metazoa > Arthropoda > Arachnida > Pseudoscorpiones > Chernetidae > Cordylochernes > Cordylochernes scorpioides. Next base: position 70,246,681 of record CP092873.1, on the reverse strand, counting down.
AGCTAGCGAACTATCGCTATAACGAACCCATTTTTGGTCCCAAAATATTAAATTCTATCAAAAATACCATGCTTATAACGAACTTTTAATTTTAATTCTAAAATTCCAAAATTATAATTTTCAAATCTAATTAAAATTTTGTGTGAGCTCTAGCTCACAGATCGCAAATCAAAACAAAGAATTTAGCCACATTGGGTGTTTTTATTCACATTCTATTTTTATACTGCGCACTTTTATAAATTTTTCATGCCTTATTGAAAACTAAATTTCTTAACTATACATTAGGAAAATTCCTTAAACATGGATAAATTTTTAAAACCAGTTTTAAAAGATAATGGAAGTGCCAAAGAAAAAGTCGCTCGTAACAAGATATCACTTGAAAAGAAATTATCCATCATAAAAGCTATTGAAAGTGGTACATCGCAAGCGGAACTTCAGAAGAAAATGAAAATGAGCAAAAGTAGCATTTCTACGATATGGGGCAAAAAAGAAGACTATAAAAAAAAAAATGTTACAAAAAGGAATCAATGCCAACTATTGCCGCTATCGTCAGTGTCATTATCCACTTTTAGAAGAAGCCTTGTATACGTGGTTAGTACAAGCTAGGCTAAAAAACATCCCACTAAAAATGGACTCATTTTACAACAAAAGGCCATTTATTATGCCATGGGTATGAAATATGATGAATTTGAAGCCAGTAATGACTGGCTTGATAGATTTAAGGCCAGAAGAAATATTATTTTTAGAAAAATTTGTGGAGAGGAAAGGGCAGTGAACCCATTGGTGGTGGAAGATTGGAAAGAGAAAATTCCTTCTTTTTTAAACAAGTATTCTTCCTCCAATATTTATAATATTGATGAATCAGAATTATTTTATAAATGTTTGCCTGACAAGACACTCACCTTCAAGGGAGACACTTGTTCTGGGACAAATACGTCCAAGGAGAGAATTACCTTTTTGGCTGGGACTAATATGGATGGCTCAGATAAGCTTCATCTCCTGGTTATAGGGAAATATGCCAAGCCACGATGTTTTAGAAAAGAAAAAAATCTCTCCACCCATTATGAGGCAAATAAAACAGCTTGGATGACAGCTGTAATTTTCAAAAAATATCTTCACTATTTAGATGAATATTTTGGCAGTGAAAATAAAAAGGTGCTGCTCATCCTGGACAACTGTCCAGCACACCACCTTCCTGAAAAATTGGAAAATATTCAGGTAGTATTTCTCCCCCCCAATGCCACAGCCAAGCTACAGCCCATGGATATGGGGATTATTCTTGATATTAAAAGAAAATACAGGATGAAGTTGATACAAAGATGCCTTATAGACATGGAAAATGATTGAGAAACCAATATTACATTGCTTGATTCAATAGAATTGTTGAATATGTCATGGAACTCTGTCCCTAAATCAACTATTGTAAATTGCTTTTCCTTATCTGGGTTTGGAACCTTTCAAGCTGAAATAGACCCACAAGATTCTACAATTTCTTTAAGCCTTGAAGAAATATCACAAGCAACCTCAAATTTTGAGCAATATGTCCATGTTGATGATAATGAACAGGTCTTCGCTGAAATGACAGATGAGGAGATTATTAAAATGGTTACAAATGTTCCTGATATTGATTTACCAGAAGAAGAAGAGGAGGAGGAAATGCCATCATCATCACAAGTGCTGTCATCTTTAAAATGGTTGAAGACATATTCTAGAATTTGTGACTTCACTGCAGAAGAAATTTTAAAAAATGAAGATTTCTTTGCTAGATATGAAACCAAATTTTTGAGGAATATGTTAAAGCAGAAAAAAATAACAGACTTCTTCAAGTAAGCCTTTGTATCCTATATTGTAATATAATAATATTTATTTAAAATATATTGTTATACCTTTTAAAATATTATTAATAAAGTTTTTATTTAATTTTTATATATAAGGTATACTTTTCTTGGATTTTTTTGACATATGGGGGGCAGGTTGCATTTATACTAATTTAATTATCAGAGGAACTGATCAAAAAGGCAATATTTTCACATGATTTTGTTTTTATTTTAATATACAGCTTTAATATATAGAAATAGGTTTAATTTAGGGGGAAAAAAGCAGCCAATATTAAGAGGTAGCCTTTTTTTTTTTTTTTTGCGCATGCCCTTTAATTATATCATCAAAAAAAAATTAAATACCCAAACCGTGGCTATAGTGAACCGTGGCTATAGTGAACCAAAAGTCCCGTCCCAATGGGGTTCACTATAGAGGGGTTTTACTGTATATATTTATATTTCAGTTATGTAATGAGATGAGAGTTCCAGTAGCTTTTGTAGAGATCCTGTCGACTAATGTAATAATATGATCTTATCGACTCACTGTAATAATTTGTTGAGTTTGATGTCGACTACTGAAATAAGTTGAAGTTCTGGTAAGCCTTGTGTAGAGTTTTCCAGTACCTCTCTGCACCTTGGAAGACCTTTAAAAGTTCTCACAAAATACAGGCAGTCGTGGTCGAGGCAGAGTGGAAAAGCTTGGGGATATCCATACACAAAAAACGAAGACACAGTTGCACTAAGAAATTTCCGTTAACAGATAAAAGTTGAGCCAGAAGCGAAAAGATGGAGATAGACGAGTTCTCCCTAACTACATGTTGGCTGAGATCGACCTAACATACGACCGACGCGGCTTGCACTAAGGGTGAACTAAACTAAACTGTACTGAACTCTACTGAGCTGTCAAGTCACTGTAAGGTGATGTATTTATAGGTTAAAGACGGGGCGACCTTATGTGACAGGGGCGTTTGAGAAAGGGCGCCTTTACCTGTCCAGGTGTGAGAGGGGTCTCTGCATTCCACCACATGTGACAGTGTGGGTGGCCTTGTTTGTGGGAATTGTAAATTGACCTGATTTATGACTTACATCTTTAGACTTTGTTGTTTTGGCAATACTATGCTCGATCTCTGCTTTAGCTCAACTTTTAAATCTATTACAGATTTTATTTATTTATCCACTTTGTACAAATAACATTACATAGGTGATGCAATGACACAGATTAATCATGCGCATAATTATTTATAGATGTGTTTCTATATACAACATGGCAATCTTGTTATAAGTTATCTACACAATATGAGGTTGTTGTTTTAAATTACCATAGATGGGCCCCGGGAGTGAAAGGGTTTATCCGGGTTTAGGCGGGTAAAGCCTCTCTAACACAGGTAAGTAATTAAAATTTCTTTTAATTAATTTAAACTGTGAGGGTTAAAAAGGGCTATAACAAGATGATATTTGTTGGATATATAAAAGTGAAATAAAAATGACATTGTGTTTGATTAACAAAAAAGATGATTAAAATAAAATGATGACATAAAAATTCACATTCTAAGAGAATATTGGTGGGCGTTGGACAGGGTTAGTAGTTAAAGAATAAGCAATTGTGAGATTTACACATGCAATCAAATACTTAGGTCCAGTTGCAAAGCGAGGATATGGACTTGAGCGTCTTCCTAGGCAATGTTTCACCTGTGATCCTGTATAGGGTAACAGTGCTTTGTCACAATTGTAGTGTTATTGGGTTGAAAAGTTGTTGAAGAATATGTAATTGTTAGAAGTGCTCATGTAAACCAAATACTCAGATCCAGGTGCAAAGCGAGGATATAGACTTGAGCTGTCTTCCTTGGCAATGTTTCACTTGCGATCCTATATAAGGGTTACAGTGTTTTGTCACAATTTTAGGATTATTGGGTTAAAAGTTGTTGAAGAAAAGTTGCTTATTAATATGATTGAGAAAGGAGTGAAATAGAGCCATGCGATAAGTAGAATTGTAGCGACAGTAGGTGATCTGACTTGACTCGAAATCAAAGGTTGAATGTGGTCCGCTAGAGCTGAAAAAAAAAAAGTTGAAAGTTGAAAAAAGTGAACGCTTTGTGTATGCGTTGGTGATTTGCTCTGCGGATGAAATGAAATAAACTCTTGAAGCGTGTTCAGACCAGAAGTTTGGATTTGTAAGTCTGGGGAACTGTGTTCTCAAAGAGTTTGTTGAATTACGAAATCAAAAAATAAATTGTCAAGCAGTGCTGTCGTTTTTCTACGTTGATGTGACGCAATGACTGAAAAGATAGTGATGAAAAATATAGGGAATTGGTTAAAGAATATGATTGTTGAAAACGATTGTTGTAGATGCCCGATAGTGGATGATAAACTTTGTCAGATAATAAAGGTATTTAAACAAATAAAATATAGTGAATAGAAATATGATTGCGGGTACAAAAAGTGTAAGTGGACAAAATTAAACCTGTAATATATAAAATATATAATAAATAATAAAATAAAAATAATTTTTGAAACAATTAGATGTTTTACAATACTAAAATAATATCATGAAAAATAAAAGTAAATTTGATTAAAGGTTTTTTTTTTTTTTTAAATGTTGGATTAAAAAATTTGTTTATATAATTGAAAGGTAAGAATAAGAATAATTATTCAAGATTTTATACAAAATTTATAATATAATTGAAGGTTATTAATGATTGGATAAATTTTAAGTAGTGTAAAATTGAACAAAAATTGTCTCTTTTGACGAAAAGTTACAGTTGTGGTGTGTGACTAGATTATATCCCTTTGGTAACATCGGTGTTTCTATGACTCTGAAACTGGGAATATGTGAAATGATCTTTTCGTTTGTCCTCAATGCTGGTATGTAGAGAATGATTTCTCTTTCGCGTTAAAAAGTCTATATAAGACTTAACAAAATTGTTTTAATTGGTGTTATCAATTAACATGTAAAATGTTTAAAGTATGTTGTGTTGTGATATCTCGTTGGTGAGATTTGTGAGATTCTCGAGGAAATCTAAATGAGTAGTGTGACACATGTGTTCAAAATGGCGTCATGAAGCTAGCGGTCAAGAAGATCTGCCTTGAGGGGGAAGAGAGGGCATGTCCAAAGATATTCTCAAAAGATAGTAGTGACCAAGGGAGTGGCGTCAAAAAGGGCGTCCACTTCCCCCCCCTTTTTTTTTTTTTCACGGAAATTCTATTTTTGGGGTGGTCACACGTGCGGGGTGTTAATTTTCTGTCTTACTTGAAACTGATTTTCTCTCTCTTCTTTTGTTGAAGTTTGCCAATTTTCTTGCCTATTTGAAAATATAGTTTTCTCGATGTTCGTAAGTGTTGTGTCTCGAAATCAGTTTAGACTTAGTAAAATTGTTATACGATGATTTCAGGCTTAGATGTGTGGTGAAAGTGTGACTTTCGACGTGTACACGCTTTGGGGTGAATTGTGGTGTCACAGGCGTGAAGGGCGTCTTTGGCCTGAAAAGTGAAAAAGTTTTGTGTGGTGGCACTGTGACACGAAGTGAGAAATGTGAATAAAAAGGTGTCAAGTGAAGTCTTCGTTTGGTACAAATCTAACTGTTTCACCAGGAATAACAAATTTAATAAAGTCATGGGTGGTTGTTGTATGAAATACATCGAGAGAATATTTGACTGTTAGTGGATGTGGCACGCTTAATGTGAAATTATTTTATTGTGGCGATGAGATATAGAGCTAAGTGGAGCTCGAAATTGGATTTGTGTGTTGAGTCGCGCACTAAAAATTGTTGCCAATTGGATAAAGTGATGTGTGAGTGTTATAACGTTTTTTTGAAAGAAATGTGTTGATGACCAACCATGCATGTAAAAGGAAAAGACGAGGGAGTGTATTTATCCTCGAATATTAATGATTGTAATAGTTTTGGAAGGCTGTGATTAATTTATATTTAAAATTTGAACATACTTTTTAAATTGTTGATTATGATAATTAAAATGATTCTTATAAAAGAGCAATGTCGTGAGAGTTACAAATAATTTGAATTGGGCGCTTACTTAAAATGGTGAACATTACCAAATTTTAAGAATTGATAAAGATATTGGTCTTTTGGTATAAAGATAACTAATAAGTAAAACAAAAATAAGTTGAGAATTATGATGAATGAGAGATTTTTTTAAAAATATAAAAATAACGATTTTTTTAAGTTGTAGATTTGGATAATGCCGTTATAGGTAAATTTAAGAAAGGCATATAAGATTAGTAAATTGATAAAAATGTGTGATCAGCAAATTTTTTTTTTTTTTAAGTAAAATTGAGAGTAATAACTTGAAATTTATAATCTGATTAAAAATTAAAGTAAATTTTATAAATGAGAGTGTTAAAGTTTTAAAAATTGAATAAAAAATGATATAAAAAGGTAAAAATTGATTTTAAAATGCTTAAAGTGAAAATATAAATACAAATTTATAGGGAATCAAGTTTTGAACTTGAGGATAAAGTTATGTAAGATTTTTAAAAACTTACAGTTGTGTGAAAGTTCAGTCAGGAAACTTGGTCTTGGCTTGTATTCCTGCTGACGTTGAAGACGCTCCATGTAGAGCTTGTAGACGCTTGTAACTTCTCCAAAGTTGATTGCGGCTTGTCGCCTTGAGCATTGTCTCGACGATGTCAGGTCGAAGGTGGAACTTGTCACAGGGTTTGGGTACATCGCTGCTCGGTTTCCATGACTTGCGGGAAGTTCGGGGCTGTCGTTGGCGCGGTCAGCTTGCTCCCGACGTTGGCGATCGGTTAGCGGGTATGCGGAAGTCCGTTGGGGCGGCGACGTTTCTTCCGTAAATATCGTCTCTTGTTGGGGGGAGAGATGGCTTTGTCGTTTCGTTGGTATGGCGGGCTTGTTCCTCCATCTTTGCTCTTTCTCGCTTCCTATCTGAACGGTCTTCTTACCTCTTCGTTGTGTCATCCTTCGTTTTGGTCATCCTGTCGGCTCATGTAATATGATCTTATCGACTCACTGTAATAATTTGTTGAGTTTGATGTCGACTACTGAAATAAGTTGAAGTTCTGGTAAGCCTTGTGTAGAGTTTTCCAGTACCTCTCTGCACCTTGGAAGACCTTTAAAAGTTCTCACAAAATACAGGCAGTCGTGGTCGAGGCAGAGTGGAAAAGCTTGGGGATATCCATACACAAAAAACGAAGACACAGTTGCACTAAGAAATTTCCGTTAACAGATAAAAGTTGAGCCAGGAGCGAAAAGATGGAGATAGACGAGTTCTCCCTAACTACATGTTGGCTGAGATCGACATAACATATGACCGACGCGGCTTGCACTAAGGGTGAACTAAACTAAACTGTACTGAACTCTACTGAGCTGTCAAGTCACTGTAAGGTGATGTATTTATAGGTTAAAGACGGGGCGACCTTATGTGACAGGGGCGTTTGAGAAAGGGCGCCTTTACCTGTCCAGGTGTGAGAGGGGTCTCTGCATTCCACCACATGTGACAGTGTGGGTGGCCTTGTTTGTGGGAATTGTAAATTGACCTGATTTATGACTTACATCTTTAGACTTTGTTGTTTTGGCAATACTATGCTCGATCTCTGCTTTAGCTCAACTTTTAAATCTATTACAGATTTTATTTATTTATCCACTTTGTACAAATAACATTACATAGGTGATGCAATGACACAGATTAATCATGCGCATAATTATTTATAGATGTGTTTCTATATACAACATGGCAATCTTGTTATAAGTTATCTACACAATATGAGGTTGTTGTTTTAAATTACCATATATATATATATATATAAACGCAAAACGGTCTTTTTATTCAAACACTCCTAAATTTTACAGGGAAACGTTGTTAGGGGGGGAGGGGATAACACTTGTTAAAAATCTACATCGAGCCATAATTTGTATATATAGAACTTTGCTTCGTTAAGGATGTCATTGATGGCGTCGTCATCATCATTCATGATAAAATTCATAGGGTCAAAGACGTAATTTCTCTTTAGAGCACAGCATTTCAAAATAGCGTCGTTTAAAATCGGCTGTATAATTGTGCAGTCAAGATATCGATGTTGTAAATCAGGCGATCCATTGCACGCAGGGCAGCTATTCTTGGAAAAACGCCGTGGGTAAGGGAGGGCTCGGAGTTTAAGTCGCCAGGCGATGTCATCGTATATGTTCTTTTTCTTGTGCCAAGAGGGCGCGCGGTCGATTAGCCATCTTTCAACTTTATTGTTGGCGTAGTTCAGATCAAGATTCGTCACAAAGATTGTGTTTCGCAGCGCCATGCTCTTCAATCTAATGAAGGGCTTATTGAAGTTATTAGAGACGATAGGTAGGTATATACACGAACGGTTGTTGTGGGGAAGAAATTTCGTCGTTTTCATTTTTTCATAAAAGTTCGATATATTCGTGAAATCATTCATCAGTTTTCTGGTTGAGTGGGAGAAGAGTTCGTTAATTGGACGCATATTATCGTTATTATCAATAAAATCCTTCATTCTTTTGAGTTTTCTTACGCTAAAAAGAGCTGGATTTTCGAGGCGTAGATCGTTTAGGAAGCGGCATTTGTGTATAGTAAGGTATAGGTAGTCCGTACGCGACATTTTCGTAAAATCAATGTGGAACGATGGCGCGATATTCTTTACGCATTGTAAAATTTGCTTATTCCGCGGCGACGAGATATTGTAGAGATCGTAATTAAAAATATTCAAATATATATTTATATTTCAGTTTAGATTTGGCCTTGAATATCTCTGTCCCATATATGATGGACAGGTGTTCAAGTGGACAATAACAAGATAAAGGTGTGGCTTATGATTGTAGAACGACATTCGAAAATTATCCCGCATGTGTTTCTTTTGAACGAAAAATCAAAATTTATTTTAAGGAGAAACAAAGATTATTTGTGGACATGGCATCTGCCCGGTAAGCGGAACACTGTGGATTCGATTGCCATCCCTGGACACTTTTATTTTTCCGTTTATCATTATTACTCTTCACAATTCATCCTTTCATACTTCATCCCTTAGGTTAGAAATAATCGTTATTTCTCCTTAAAATAAATTTTGATTTTTCATTCAAAAGAAACACATGCAGGATTATTTTCAAATGTTGTTCTACAAAGATAGTGTGCCCAATAAAATACCAGCACCCAGTTTAAGAAAAGCTGAGAGACTTACATTTGGTGGCGTCTTCATCCGAGCCATCTCCACAGTTGTCAAGGCCATCACACAGCCTGGAATACGGCACACAGATGCTGTTCTTGCATCGGAATCTACCGGGAGGACATGCCAGTTTGGAACAGAGTTTCCTGTCCTCGTCCGAGCCATCTCCGCAGTCGTTCTCTCCATCGCACTGCCAGAGTGCGCTGATGCAGTGGCCGTTGTCGCAAGTGAAGTCAGACTTCATGCATGTCAGATCTGTCAGAACACACATCTAATGGGATGGGAGGACAAATATCTTGTTAGCTAGGGAGTAAAAACCTTTGAAATATGGACCTGGAGAAAACTACTCAGATATATGATAAAGCACAATTTGGATTATAGATTATGATACAAGAAAATATGACCTAATCCAAATAATTTAATAGTCAGTGACAATGCTGTTGCCGAAATGTCACACACTATTAAATTAATTGGATTAGGTCTTATTTTCTTGTATTATACTCAGATCTATAAAAATATAAATATTACAATTTTTAATAAAATCCTGATATATCCCACTATAAGCCTAAATATGAAAACAAAGATTTTAAAAAATTATCCCTAGTACATGTGGTACAGGTCATGATAATTATGGTGGGTAGAAGTTGGCGACTGATTTTACTGTAAGTGCACCACATGTCTACACATGTGAAAAACAGTTCGACTTTGCACTTACAAATGTGCCAGAGCCCTGTTTGGTTACATGTGAAGACTGACCTACTTTAGACACAAATTGAGAGCAATTTGATTAGAAAAGACACTGATTTGGGGAAAATTGAGGGAAGAAGAAAAAAAGGAAGGAAGACCTGTAATGAGCTGGCTAGAAGGGTTCAAGAAAACAATCAGAAGGTCACTAGTTGAGCTTTCTTTTTATTCTAAAATGTTAGCTTTCAAGTGAACATCGACTATTTCTTAGAAGAAGTGTTTATAAATAAAAATTCTGCTCACGTATATTTGTAAACACTTCTTGTAAGAAATAATCAATGTTTTTAAATAAGTCTGTTGAAGAGAGATTATCACTTGAAAGCTAACATTGTGAAATAAAAACTCATTGAGAGAAATCTTTGTAGTTTATATAGAACCATATTTGCTAATATTGGGTCGCAAGGTTTTAAAACCTAGATTAGATCTCAGCTCTGTGCAGGTCTTTGCCCATCAGCATCTGAACATAAGTTTGTTTGATCAAAATTCCTTTGAAACATAAGACTAAATTTAATCTTGCTCCAAAATTGGGAATTCAGCAAAATATTTAAAAGTGAGGTGTAATAGTGCTGTATACAGTAGAACCTCCCTGTAAAGGACACCTATTTGCACAGCCAAAGTATCCTTTAGGTAGAAGTGTCCTCTTACTGGAGAGTTGCTAAATTGTAAAAATGGTAATTTTGCAAATGAAAACTGTTCTTTATAGAGAGGTGTCTGCTAAAGGGAGGTTCTATTGTATATCTATATATATATATGTAATATGATGATGCAATTGTTATTACACTATAATATTTGATGTATTACACTGTTGTAGAATTCTGTCGACTTAACCGTTCTGTGGCAATATCGTTGCGGGGTTTCTTGTTGTTGGATGCGAATGGTGAGATTGGTTGAAGCGCAGTCGTTGAGTGGTAAGTGAAGCACACAGTTAGGAATAATCAGGACACATGATTGGGTTTGAAAATAAAAGGCAACTGGATTGGAGGGCAGAAAGCTTGAGAAGAGCTGAGCGATTTGACTTATTAATTAGTTGATCACATGGCGATGATGGGATTTAGATGAAATGAGCGGAGAGAGAGAGATCTCTAGAGTAGATGTTACCTTGTTGGAAGCGAAGGAGCAACTGTCCGAACTCGGCGAGAGTCACTGAACAACTGTGGGTGTTGTTCCTATGAGAGCCAAAACGTAACTGACCATTCTTGCTTTCCGATTTAACACCAAGACTCAGTTTCTCTCTGATTGGTTGAGAGATGATCACATGATCTTTCCCTATTGGTTGACCTATTTAGATGCTATCTTCTGATTGGCCGGCGGCTTCCTTTAGTGTTAGTTACGCCCGGCCTGGGTCAGGAAGTGTCGTGTTTGTTCGACTCTATTTACTTCCGCGGCTATCAAAATACGTCCGGTTCTGTCAGGAAGCATTGGGTGTCTCTCGATTAATATAACTTCTGCGGATACTAGATACGTCCTGTTTTTCCAGGAAGTGTTGGTTTAAACTTAGCTCGCAGGGACCCGGGGTCAGAAGGTTAACTGCGACGTTATTAATAAATATGTTCTCCTCTAGATTTGCTTCCTATGTCTTTTGTTACTTTCTTTCCTCCAGTTACCTTATTCTTTTATTAAATCTTTGAAAATCATACATGGTACATACATAGTGGGTCGGGGTTGCATTTAATTATATACAAATTATGACAGATGCGCCCCCTACATGTGAAGAATTCAAGAAGGGGTTAGCCTGAGAGAATTCTGTAAAGTGAAAAATAATTTTGTGGGAAAATTAGTTGTGGGTATTGAGGGGCTATATACAAGCATTGCTGGTGACATAAAAGTAAGATAGAATGGTGTTGATGATATAGGTTGAGTATAATTAATAGAAATCAAAAATTTTTAATTGTAAGAAATCAATGAATGCTATGGTACATAGTGGGCTAAAAAAGGAAAATGTGCCTAAACGAATTCTACTCGATATAAGAAAGGAGATCGAGGGAGTTCTATTAAGGTTTTTGAAATCAAAATAAAAACAATATAAAAATAGTTGAATGAAATCAAAATTGAATGTTTTTGGTTGAAAAAGAAAAATTATTTTGTTGCATGGTGATAAGGGAAAATGCCTAGTTACTTTTTTTGCTCGAATTTGGAAAAGAATTCGAGGGAATTTCATAAGGTCTTTTGAAATCAAAATAAAATAAAATAAAAGTTTTTTGAGCGAAATCAAAGTTGAGTGCTTGGTTGAATGGTGAAAAAAAAAGGAAAAATGCCTAACCATATTCTATTCGAGATTGGGAATGAAATCGAAGGAATTCTATTAGGTCTTTTGAGAAATCAAAAATAAAAATAAAATAAAAGTTTTTTGAGCGAAATCAAAGTTGAGTGCTTGGTTGAGTGGTGAGAAAAAAAAAGAAAGGAAAAATGCCTAACCATTATTCTAGCTCGAGATTGGGAATGGAAACCAAGGGAATTTTATTAGGGCTTGTGAGAAATCAACATAAAAATAAAATAAAAATAAGAGTTGAACGAAATCAAAGTTGAGTGCTTGGAAAAAAAAGAAAAATGAAAAATAAAAAGGTTTCAACAACAAAGGGTGATTTAATGTTTTTAGTTTAATCGAAAGCCAGTGAGTTTTCGTTGATAATTGAGTTGTGGCAGTATAAGCTAAGTGGTAAATAGAATGATAATTGATAAATAAAAATGATAATATAAACTAATTGAGAAAAAAAAAATGATAATTAATGATTAAAAGTGGTAATAAGTTGAATAAATTGATAAATTGATTAAATATTTAAATTTTAATTGAGAGAAAATAATGAAAATGATTGATATGAAAAATAAGGTGTATTGGTTGGAACCCTTTGGTATCTACATGCCCTGATCTACATGTATTGGTTGCTCCATTTTGCCCTATAAATGTTTTACTTGCTCAATTATGCCCTATAAATTTTTTGTCTCATCTGTAGCGACACTTAGGTGAAAAACGTGATTCTAGCCCTCAAGTGCGTTTATGCTGTGTGTACAGGAGACATGGAAATCTATATAACCTTTATGTGTAATTTTTTGTCTTTGTGTGTGTGTTGTGAAAAAATGTTAGAAGTCTGTTGTGTAAGAAATGTGTGAGCTAGTTCTATGTGTTGTCTCGGGGATGTGTAATTGGGTGGTAAAAATCGATATGTAGACTCGAACTGGAATCAAAAATCGGTGGCATAGCGAGGTTCCCAGTTGACCTCAATAGGGGATCTTCTCATTGTAATTAGAGATACGGAAGTGGGGTGTGTCGGGCAAACGAGAGGGAATGAAATTGGAGATCGGACGAAGGCGTTCCGCTTTGTTTACAGAGGCCGAATTTATCGCCGCGGACTACACTTCCTGCCGTGGTGTCTCAAAATTCTCATTTCCTGCCGTCTATTTATTTTGGGGTGTGGCTCGGGGCTTGTTTTGGAGTACGACTTCTCCGCCATTGTTTGGTCATCTTTTCAGTCACTGCTATCTCTTCGGAGTTTATTTAGATTTTCTGCGAAGATGGTTCCTAAAATTATGAGAAGTTTTATAAATGTTTGTCCACAATGAAGAACTGCTTGTCCACAATGAAAAACTGCTTGTCCAAAATTAAAAACTACCTCTTGTAGTTCGAAGATTTTCTGAGCGGGCATGGCATAGATAAACAGGTAATTAATGAATAAAATTGGGATACAGTTGTACGGTAGAACTAATAAACAAAGGATAAAAATCAGATGAAAGATAGGATATTGTCCCATGTTCGTCCATATTTTTATAACTGGGGACTCTGAAATATTTGCTTGAACCTTATTAATTGTAGAATTTGAATGATTGGTAGGTTCGCAGTTCTCCTGTTTGATATCTTTAGGGGGTGGTGTGATATGATTGAGCTGGTTGTCAGGTTTACAGTTCTCCTGTTTGATCGTCAATGGTTTTATTAGAGATATGTCGGCGGTAATTGGTTTAGGTTGAGATGTGTGATCGTTTCTCTGACGTGGATGTGGTAATTTTGGCATTGTTTGTGTTGTGTGTACGCTGTGCTTTATGTACGAATTTTGTTTTGCTTTGGTGCCTGTGTCGGTATTTTTACGTGAAGGTTGGTTGTATTCATCGATTCTTCTAGTGAATCGGCAGGTGGGGCAGGTTTTTACCTGTTTTGCGATGTCTTGTGTCATGTTCTGCCAATAATATTGTGCTGAGATGAGCCTCGTCATCTTGGAGATGTTTGGATGGTGGTGTTGTGTGTGTACGGACTTAAGAAGTCTGGTTGTAAGTGAACTTGGGACTATAGTTTTAAGTACTCCTTTTCGGGAGACGGTGCGCAGTTTATTGTGATCTATAGTCACGCGAGATTTTCCCGGTGGAGATGACTGTTGGCTCTGTATGAGTGGCGCATCTAGGAAGCCACAAAATGGGATACGAGTTCCAACGCCCGTTTCATATTGTTGTACTCCATTTATGCTACGGACCTCATATTCGTATCTTGATAATCTTAACCTCCATCGAAACAATCTGCCTGACGGAGCTTTGATCTCTTTCAACCACTGCAATGCGGGATGGTCAGAAAATATTGTAAACTTTCTGCCATTTAGACAGGTGCGGAAATTATCCACACTTTCCACAATGGCTAGGCATTGTAGTTCCAAGTCTGAATAATTTCGCTCGTGACTACGTAGAGATCGGCTGAAATGTTGAACGGTGTATGTCTTCCCATCAGGGTAGACTTGTTTAAGAACGCCTGTAATGCTGAATGTTGAGGTGTTACAGTACACCTGGCATGGCAGATCTTCCTGGTAAAGGTGTAATGTGGGGCGTGTGGTAAGGTTTTCTTTCAGGTTAGTGAACGCTTTCTGGCATTTGTCATCCCAGACCCACACGACATCCTTTTTTAGAAGGTTGACAAGTGGTGTCCGCAAGCGGGCGTGGTCTGGAATGAACTCTTTATAGGCGTTCACAGCTTTTAGGAAAGATCGCAATGCTTTTCGATTGTGTGGTTGTTTGGTGGCGTGAATTTTTTCTATGTTTTGTGTAGACGGGATGATTGTATTATCCTTAACGGTTGTGCATGCGCTTGTTTGTTGTTGTTGTCTTTTGGCGTGCGTGTTGCGTTTGTTGTGCGGGTTGTGCGTGTTTGTTGCGTGGTGGCGTATGGGTGCGTGTATGTTGTGAGGTACATTTGTGTGTTTATGGTGTGGCGAAGTGTGGTCATGTGTGAATTTTGTGTGGTAAGTGGGTGAGCTGTGTCTGTGTACGGACACTTTTTTGGGCATTATTGGAATTGTAGGTTGAAGTCGTGGTGGCTTTACATGTGGTGGGTATAAAGTATTGGCAATTGGGTTGAGTGAAAAGTTGCGTGGTGTGAGATTAGAATGATGGCATGTAAATATTTGGGGTTTGGGCAATGAATGCAGGCAAGGGTTTCCATGTGTGAAAGCTTTGGGTGCTGTGCGAGTCCTTTGGGACAGGTTTTGGCCTAGCCCGTGCTTGCATTCATTTGACACATGTTTAAAGTGGTAGGTAGAATTAGACAATGGGACGCCAAGTTGGAAAATAGTGCCGCGATTATAATTTAGTTTTAATTTATACTGATAAAGGGTTTTTAAGGTAAGAACTCCAAATGGCAAGGATGCATTTACCACGTGGAAGTTCTCTCTACGGGTTATTTGGCCTATTGTCAGAGGGAAAGTTAAATGTCCTATTATTTTCGTAAAGCTATTTAGGGTGGATAGATCAAGGGAAGGTTTTTTAATACTTAAGTTGGGAAGTTGTGCTTTTAATCTATTGTATAAATGATACGGCAATATGTTCGAACCTGCGTCTGGTTCAATTAGAAAGGTACATGGTAGGTCCTGGGTCAGATACAAGTCCAAAGTCAATTTGATGGTGTCATTGGGTGGATTGCCTACCTTAGTCTCGAAAGGACTCCACTGTGGCGTCTTCGGCTTGGGGTGGCTGGCTTGGAATATCTGTTGGACCGGATCGGGACCTTTTGCACTGTCCGCGCAATTGAAAGGGAAATCTAGTCATTTGTACTGCTTCCATTCGAGTGGACCGCGTTGTCGGTACACTGGGCCCGTGTCGCGTGGATTGCTTCCGGGTGCACGGGTACGGCATGGCGGGTGGCGACTCTTCGGTGGGCGTCAGGTTGTTCGGACACGTACCGGCGGTGCGGGCGGCGGTTGCCCCGTGGGTGGCGCTCCGGAAGACCGTTTCCAGTTGCGTGGATCTTGCCCCTTGTAGCGCGGCGGTCAGTTCTAAAATTACCGTCGCCAGGGTGTGTCTTGTCGCTTCGTTCGTTGTCAGTTTCTTTCCGCTCGTTGCCAGTTTGTTCTCTCTTGGTTTGTCATTGCCTTTTGTTTTGCTGGCGCCTGGACTAATTTCCATCTTCATCCTGATTAAGCTCTATAATCTTTATCCTGTCGACTCTGTGTAATATGATGATGCAATTGTTATTACACTATAATATTTGATGTATTACACTGTTGTAGAATTCTGTCGACTTAACCGTTCTGTGGCAATATCGTTGCGGGGTTTCTTGTTGTTGGATGCGAATGGTGAGATTGGTTGAAGCGCAGTCGTTGAGTGGTAAGTGAAGCACACAGTTAGGAATAATCAGGACACATGATTGGGTTTGAAAATAAAAGGCAACTGGATTGGAGGGCAGAAAGCTTGAGAAGAGCTGAGCGATTTGACTTATTAATTAGTTGATCACATGGCGATGATGGGATTTAGATGAAATGAGCGGAGAGAGAGAGATCTCTAGAGTAGATGTTACCTTGTTGGAAGCGAAGGAGCAACTGTCCGAACTCGGCGAGAGCCAGTGAACAACTGTAGGTGTTGTTCCTATGAGAGCGAAAACGTAACTGACCATTCTTGCTTTCCGATTTAACACCAAGACTCAGTTTCTCTCTGATTGGTTGAGAGATGATCACATGATCTTTCCCTATTGGTTGACCTATTTAGATGCTATCTTCTGATTGGCCGGCGGCTTCCTTTAGTGTTAGTTACGCCCGGCCTGGGTCAGGAAGTGTCGTGTTTGTTCGACTCTATTTACTTCCGCGGCTATCAAAATACGTCCGGTTCTGTCAGGAAGCATTGGGTGTCTCTCGATTAATATAACTTCTGCGGATACTAGATACGTCCTGTTTTTCCAGGAAGTGTTGGTTTAAACTTAGCTCGCAGGGACCCGGGGTCAGAAGGTTAACTGCGACGTTATTAATAAATATGTTCTCCTCTAGATTTGCTTCCTATGTCTTTTGTTACTTTCTTTCCTCCAGTTACCTTATTCTTTTATTAAATCTTTGAAAATCATACATGGTACATACATAGTGGGTCGGGGTTGCATTTAATTATATACAAATTATGACATATATAAAAATCAATGTTTGTATGTTTGTATGTCCGGTATACAAATTCGCAGTAGTTCACTAATTCAAACCAAAATTTCCATACATAGGTAAAAAAATACGGGGAAGACGATAGGCTATTTTTAAAAATATATAAATCAATTATTAAAACTATATATTCTACTTAGCTCACGAACATCAGCAATTATGCTGATGCAAACAAATAGATAATGCTAATAACAAACAATTATAAAAAAAATCTTATCTAAATATATATATCACTCGGGTAGATATGCACACGGGTCAATCCCGGGGCGAAGCCTGGGTCACCCGTCTAGTAACTTATAAACATAAGGTCTTCTTCTTCTTCTTTCTTATCTCCACACTGGGTGAAGTAGAATGCGTCTGCCTTTGTCATTAAGACTGGGAGCACTATAAACCAAATCCAAATAAAAAAATAGTGTGTGACTTTTCGGTAACAGCATTGTTAACATCTTCAGACAAAAGTACTGATTCCCAAGTACTTTTGTCTGAAGATGGTAACAACGATGCTACCGAAACGTCATACACTATTTATTTATTTGGATTTGGTCTTATTACCTCGTGTTTATAATCTATAATCCAAATTGTGCCTTATCATGTATATAACATATAAAGATGCATTCTACCGATTATTTCATGTAACTTATTTTTTAAACTACAATAGAACTACCTCTCTGTAAAGAACATCTAGTTGCAGAACCAAAGTGTCATTTAGAGAGAGATATCCTCTTACAAGAGAACAGCTAATTAGTGAAAATATAGTAATATTGGGAATGAAAACTGCTAACAGGAGTGTCCTCTTATGGAGGTTCTAATGTATAAAAAAAAAAAAAAAAAGAAGTGAACACCTACCGCAGTTTTCTTCATCAGAAGCATCTCTGCAGTCAATGTCTCCGTCACACTGCCATTCTTTGTGGATGCAGAAGTTGAAGGCCTTGCAGGCAAACTCATTCTCCAAACATGTCACCTCTACACAACACAGCACTTACAGTCATCACTCAAACACAAGGTAATAACACCAGATACAAATAAATAATTAGTGTGTGACATTTCAGTAACAGCGTTGTTACCCATCTTCAGACAAAAGTACTGAATGAGAAATTATACCACAGCATGTTTTGAATAGTTACTGTTATCAAGTGTGTGTAAACAAGATACAGTTAAACCTGTCTATAGCGCCCCCTCTAAATAGCGCCTTCCTCTCTATAGCGCCCGATTTTAAATACATAGTACAATGTGATTTACATTAAAAGTGACCTGTTTATAGCACCCCTCTCTATAGCACCTTATTTTGGTGAGTCTCAAGAGGGGGCACTATAGACAGGTTTGACTGTAGCAGTAGGAAGATACTTTTCTAAGAACCCTAAAATATTATATTCTTAGAATTAGTTTATTAAATTTATTAGAAAATAATAATCTTTTTATCTGCTATCTTGCTTATACACACTTAATAATAGTAACAATTTAAAACATGTGGTGGTATAATTTCTAATTCAATACTTTTGTCTGAAGATGGTAACAACGCTGTTACCAAAACGTCACACACTATTTATACATTCGAATTTGGTCTTATTACCTTGTGTTTATAATCCAAGTGATGCACGGTGTGATATACTTACGGCAGTTGTTCTCATCGCTGGCATCCAGACATTCCACTTCCCCATTGCACTTGCCAGAGATGTGAATGCACTGTCGGCCATTGGCACAAGGGAACTCATTCGCTGAACAGTTTCTTAGACCTACACATTTTATTTATTAAAATAAAAGCAAAAATTTACTTCCTGGCAAGATACACACTGTATGAAAAAGTGAAAGTTGTATAAGCTTATGATTTTGCTTTGTTTTAAAAATGAATAGATGTTGGTTCCATATGTTTGAATTGAATATTACACTTTTAGTTCTATATATATATTTATTGCTTAAAAAGGAACACAACAAAACAAAAAAGAAACTACCATTGCAAAATGATGATGATAAAAAATTGAATATGTCTGCCAGAAAAATGCTTCTATATAGGAAATATATATATAGGAATAATTGCAAAATTTACATATAAACTTCAAACACACACCTTAGATTGCTTCTACAGTCCAACCTCTTTAATTCAACACCCTAAAGGATCATAAATAAGACCAAATCCAAATAAATATTGTGTTATGTTTCGGTAACAGCACTGTTACCATCATCACACACTATTTATTTGGTTTTGGTCCTATTACCTTGTGTTTCTAATCTATAATCCAAATTGTGTCTTATTACCCTAAAGGATAAGAATTTTCAGTTGAATTGTAGTCAGTTAAGATGATTAACAATTCAATGCAACATTCACTTGCTAGTGGAACTTTGGAGTGTAGTTAGCAATTGTTTTAAAGTTTGCCAGAGCCACATTTATTTACTTCTACTCACAGGTGGGGTTGGACTTTTGCAATAATTGGAGGTCATTAAGGCAATTTTTGCTTTAGAAAAAGTAGTGTACCTACTGCAGGATTTGATGTGGGGTTATGGCAGTTGAAAATTGACAGTTTATATTAATCATCCACCTTGTAGTATAAATGTGTATATATATAAAATAATTTGTCCCTTTTTGATTGTTGATTGTTATTCCTATGTAAGACCCTGTTGACTTACTGTAGGATTGGTGACTTGTGGTGGTTGATGGCGCAGTCGTACTTGAATGGTAGGGTTCCACAGGGGAAATAACGAGAGGGAAAACATGATGGGATTGAATCTAGGACTTCGCGAATAAGGGAGAGAAGGTTTTGAGACTAATAGGGTACTTTCCTATCACATTCGGAAAAGATGTTACCTTGGTGAGAAGGAGTTGGGCACGTCTTGCTCCTAGTATGATCGCCTTCCCTTCTGACTAACTTTGAGTCCGAGATTTTCCTCGTTAACTCTCTATGCCTCCCATTGGCTGTTAGTTGTTCATGCTGAACTCTGATTGGATATTGGTACCTCCATTGTCTTTTCATGATTACCATCCTCCAGGAAGAAGAAGGTCTTTGAACTTAGTTTTATGGTTCCTGGGAAGTGACCTTTACTTCCTGGATGATGCAATCCTGGTAATTGCTGTTCTCTCTTTTTCGCGAGGCCTAACTTTTATTAAAACTTTTTGGACGATACATTGCATATATTGTGGTAGGGTTACATCTTGGTATATACAAATTATGACATATGTATACTGTATATTATTGCTTTGTGTTAAAAGTGTATATATTAAATAAAAATATGTCCAGTATATAAACTCTAAGTGAGAGTTTTCATTAATTAAAATCAATTTTTGCTTTCCCAATCTAGCTAACCTAATATTTTTCTTCTTCTTATCTCCACTCAATCATATTAGGATATCAAGTGGTGTCCCTTGATGGTGTCTGTTTGACAACCATCATGACTGAGTGAAGTAGAATGCGTCTGCCTTTGTCATTAAGACTGGGAGCACTACTCAGTGGCTACTCAGCCGCTCCTAACATGGAGTACAAACGCTGCTCATACTGTATCCCTGGATTAGGAACCCTTACAGGGTACTATCAGCCGGGCCAGCTGAGCCCAGGTTTTTTAGTGAGTTTGTTACTGCTCCCCCTCCTCCTTTTTCATCCGGGCTTGGGACCGGCAAAGGCGGAGTTTGCTAAAGAAAAAAATTACCTCAATGACTTCCAGTTTTTGCAAAACTCCAATCCTACCAGTGGTCCAAGTAACCAAATGGAGATATGTCACATTTATAAGTGGAAAACTCAAACGGCTTTCTATATGTGCAGACATGTGGTTCGCTTACAGCAAACATCCCACCATGATCATCATGGCAGCTTGTACAAGTGTACTTGGGGTATGTATCACTACCAACTCCGCCTTTGCCTGTCCCAAGCCTGGAGGAGGGGGAGCAGTAACAAGCTCACTAAAAAACCTGGGCTCAGCTGGCTTGGCTGATAGTACCCTGTGAGGGCTCCTGATCCAGGGATAGAGGATGAGCAGCGTTTGTACTCCATGTTAGGAGCGATTTCACATGGCGTCTGTTCCTCATGTCAGAGGCGGCCATTTCTTTTGGAGCTAAGTCGGCCTGCCACTGAATAGTGCTCCCAGTCTTAATGACAAAGACAGATGCATTTTACTTCACCCAGTCATGGTGGTTGTCGCTTGATACCCTGATATGATTAAGTAGAGATAAGAAAGAAGAAGAAGAAGATCACTACCAACTCTGTATATATCAACCATCTTTTTATTAAGGAATAGGATAAACTCTTTCAACTGAACTGCTATGATGGTCTTAAATGGAGACAATGCACAGCACAAAAACCTTTGTAATAATAAAGAAAATACCAAACTGAACTTAATGGTCTTAAATGGAGCCTATGCCTAGCAAACCCTTGTAATAATAAAGAAGAGAATCCTAAACTGAACTTAAATGGTCTTAAATAGAGACTATGCCTAGCAAACCCTTGTAATAATAAAGAATACCAAACTGAACTTAAATGGAGACTATACACAGCACAAACCCTTGTGGAAATAAAGAAGAGAATAACAAACTGAACTTAAATGGAGACTATGCCTAGCAAACCCTTGTGAAAATAAAGAAGAGAATCCTAAACTGAACTTGAATGGTCTTAAATGGAGACTATGCACAGCACAAACACTTGTAATAATAAAGAATACCAAACTGAACTTAAATGGTCTTAAATGGAGACTATGCACAGCACAAACACTTGTAATAATAAAGAATACCAAACTGAACTTAAATGGTCTTAAATAGAGACTATGCACAGCACAAACACTTGTAATAATAAAGAATA
Source organism: Cordylochernes scorpioides (assembly GCA_030710605.1). NCBI lineage: Eukaryota > Metazoa > Arthropoda > Arachnida > Pseudoscorpiones > Chernetidae > Cordylochernes > Cordylochernes scorpioides. The sequence goes on along the minus strand of CP092873.1, from coordinate 70,224,813 downwards.
CCAAACTGAACTTAAATGGTCTTAAATAGAGACTATGCACAGCACAAACACTTGTAATAATAAAGAATACCAAACTGAACTTAAATGGTCTTAAATGGAGACTATGCACAGCACAAACACTTGTAATAATAAAGAATACCAAACTGAACTTAAATGGTCTTAAATAGAGACTATGCACAGCACAAACACTTGTAATAATAAAGAATACCAAACTGAACTTAAATGGTCTTAAATAGAGACTATGCACAGCACAAACACTTGTAATAATAAAGAATACCAAACTGAACTTAAATGGTCTTAAATAGAGACTATGCACAGCACAAACACTTGTAATAATAAAGAATACCAAACTGAACCACTCACCATCGCCACAGTTCATCTCATCAGAGCCATCTCCGCAGTCATCATCCAAGTCGCACCGCCAGGACTTCATGATGCAGCGGTTGTTGTTGCAGCGGAAGTAGTTGGGTGGACATGTAGCCGACTTGTCACAGGTATTCGGCTCGTCCTCCCCGTTCTTACAATCCCGGTCATCATCGCAATGCCAGGACATGGGTATACACCGGCCGGATTGACATCTGAAGTAGTTATCCGGGCACCGGCGGTTACCTGCATACCAAAACTGAATGAAAAAGTGGTTTCAATGGTCCTCTGACTCTTGTACAAGTCCAAACTCACTGGTGAGCTCATGTCACCAAACAGGATTCTGGCATCCTGTAAGTGCAAATATCAAAATACTTTCTAAATGTGTGTAGACACGCGGTGTTCTTAGAGTTGAATTAAATTGGTGGTATTTACTAAATACAAAATTTTTATTTAAGGATGATAAGGCACAATTTGGATTATAGATTATAAACACAAGGTAATAAGACCGAATCCAAATAAATAAATAGTGTGCGATGTTTCGGTAACAGCATTGTTACCATTTGTCTGAAGATGGTAACAACGCTGTTACCGAAATGTCACACACTATTTATTTATTTGGATTTGGTCTTATTACCTTGTGTTTTTTCCTTAAGGAAATAACTACAAAAAATATATTTGTAAAGTATTCAAGTATTCCTATACAGTAGAACCTCCATGAGAGGACACTAGCGCTAGAGGACACTTCTCTAAAAAGGACAGTTTTCATTTGCAAAATTACCATTTTTACTATTTAACAACTCTCCGGTAAGAGGACACCTCTCCCTAAAGGACAATTTAGCTCTGAAATTAAGTATATTTTACAGGGATGCTTTACTATAACTGAATAGGTTTTGTGTTACCCCTGTTGTTGTTGTTGTTTCTTATCCCCTTGTGTAAAGATTACACGAATTCCATGAGTTCATGCTCCTCGAGCTGTTTTATGATGAGCAGCGGCCTCTCCCAAAGGTCCTGTTTAGTGCATCTAATGCAAGCCAAAATGTGTTCTGGAGCTGCAGGTGCCAAGCTACATTTTGGGCAAGTGGGGTAGATTTTGTTATTATTTTCTATCTTCAATGGCTTGAGATGGCCTGTTCTAAATCTTGTTAGTGTTGTTTGATGCTGTCTATTTCTGATGTTCAGAGCTCCTCCTGGGTTCACTCCACTGTACCAACTGTGCTTAGGTGGGATCCTCCAGTTCTTGTTTATTTTTGTTTTGGCTACTGTCTCTATTTCTTTAAAAGTAAGTTTATTTTTCTGTGGCAAGGGTTATTTTGTGCCTTTTTTCGCTAGCACATCAGCAGCTTCATTGCCTTCAATTCCAACATGTGAGGGTATCCATTGAAGGTGAATTTTTGAGGTTTTTGAGAGTTTTTGGAGATAGCCAATTATGTTCCTGCTTACTTTGTCTCTGAGTTCCCCTGTGTGACTCAAGTGTTGTATGGCACTTCTACTATCAGTAAGAATCCAGATATCTTGATAATTAGTATTTCTGATGGATTTTAAGGCTTCATAGATGGCTATAAGTTCTGATCTGAAGACTGAGCAAAAATCTGGGTTTCTTCTGTTCATTTTCTCAATGCCATTTGTGGTTTTGATGAGACAGCCACTGCCAGTGTGTCCTAGCTCGTCTCTGCTACCATCGGTATAAATAGTTATTGCATTTTTAGGAATGTTATTAATTATTTCTAATGATAATTGTTTTAAGTATTCTGGATTTTGGCATTGTTTGTTGGCGGGTTCATTTAAAGAGGCATTAAAAATAACATTTTGTAGTGGTTCGCATGGAGAAATTTTTTCTGCTAAATAATTTTTTTCTACTTTATATTTTAAAAATCCATTTCTTTTGGCCAGGTGGAGAGGGCCTTCTTTTTTGAGTCTTAGATTGGATTCCCAATTAAGTATGTAATTGGAAGTTCTGTGTTTGTTTCCATAACTCTTGATTTTGTATATATATTTTGGCAGATTGTAGCTTCTTCTATCCTTTAAGGGCATAATGTCTGCCTCGTAAAGTACAATATCGTTAGGGCAGGTATTTCGAAGACCTGTAATAATTCTAGCTGCACTTAGTTGTATCCTTTCCAGTGATTTTAGATTTGTTTCAGATGCTGTACCATAGATTTGATATCCATATTCCAGGATAGGTCTAATTAGAGATGTGTAAGTTAATTTTAGTGTGGTTGCATCGGCTCCCCACTCTCTTCCTGAAATATATTTCAGGATTTTTAGTCGGTCTCTTCCTTTTCTAATAACTTCTTCAATATGTTTACTGGAGTTAATTTCTGGATCCAGGGTGTAGCCAAGATATTTAGGATGTTTATTATATTGTAATTGTTGTTCTTTCAGAATAATTTTTGGCCTTATTTTGTATAGTTTCTTATCGGTAGTAAAAAGACAGGTTTCAGATTTTTGGGGGTTAAATTCTAATTTATGTTTATTAGCAAATTTTTCTAGGTGGAGAAGAGTCTTGTTCAAATCCCTTTCAGCTTTTTTCCAGTTAGTGTTACTGCTCCATAGAATAATGTCATCAGCGAAAAGTCCAATATTGGTTTTATGTGAAATTTTTTCTTCTATGCCTGCAATAAATAGGGTGAAGAGAGTTGGGCTAAGGATTGATCCTTGTGGTAATCCTTGGTACAATTTGAAGATTTTAGATAGAGTTCCATTATATTTGACCCTGATGTATCTATTTTTAAGGAAATCATTTATCCAAGTGATAGCTTTTCCATCAATTTTGAAATGCTTGTATAATTTTGTAATTAACTTGTTTTTCCATACTTTATCAAAAGCTTGTGTAAGGTCTAAAAAAGCAGCTATGGTGTGGTTAGTTGGTTTTCTGTTTTGTGCATCTTTTACCATTTGTGTGAAAAATAAGAGTTGGTCTATTGTCCCATGTCCTTTCCTAAATCCATATTGTTCTTCTGGTAAGAGATTTTTTGTGTTGAGGTGGTAAGTGAGTCGCCTGAGTATAATTTTTTCCATTAATTTGCAGCAAATACTTGTGAGGGAGATAGGTCGGTAGTTTTTTGGGTCATCAGCAGATTTGTCAAGTTTTTTAATAGGAATTATTGTTGCAGTTTTCCAGTCTTGAGGCAATTTTCCAGTTTTCCAGGAGTTATTGAAAATATCAAGAAGTCTTTCTTTGCCATTTTTGCCCAAGTTTGATATCATTTGGCCATGGATTCCATCTGGCCCAGGAGTCTTGTTTAGGTCAGTGTTTTCTAATGCATAATCTAGCTCTTTCATATTGATTTTTTCATGGAAAATATTATGAGTGCTGGTGATATTTTTACAGTCATGAATAATCTTTCGGGCCTTATTTTCAACTTTCTTATCTTTTATTTCAAATTTGATTTTACTACTTATTTGATATGAATTACCTAAAATATTAGCAGCATTTTTGTCATTAGTTGCTGGTGTACTATCTGTATTCTTAATCATATTTGTGTTTTCAGTTTGTGACTGGGATCTGTCAATTTGTTTTGCCAAATGCCAAAGTTTTGTATTTGGGTTTCTTGGGTTCAGGTTTTCACAAGTTTGTTTCCATTTTTCCCTTTTCATATTTACATATAACCTTTTTATTTTTGCATTCACAATGTTCAGTTCAGTTCTACAATTTGTTTGGTTTTGGGTGCACTTTTTTTGAAGTTCATTTCTTTTAGTTATAAGTGTTTGAATATCTTTTGCCTGGTGTGTATAATTTGGAATCCATTTCTTAATATTACCTCTTGGTATTGAAACTTTGGCTGCTTTAATAATGGTGTTTTTGAAAGATATCCAATTTTGTTCCAGATCTTTTATGCTAGTGGGTGCTTTTCTAAAGTCTTCATTGGTGTTTTGCTGGTAAAGATTCCAATTAGCCTTTTTGAAGTTCCAGAATTTTTCTTTAATTGAGCTTGTTTTGGTCTTGGTGCTAATTTCTATCAAAATAGGCAAATGATCACTTCCAATACTTTTTAATATTTGCCATTTGCATTTGTGGAAAATGTCAGGACTGGAGAAACTTATATCAAGTGCTTGTGCAGTATTATAGCTGTAGGAATGGTGGGTAGGATTCCCATCATTTAAGCACATGAAGGCATTGTCGTCAAATAAGTTTGAAAGTATTTTGCCTCTTGGGTTTGGCATGGAACATCCCCATAGTTGATGTTTGGCATTAAGGTCACCTACAATAATAGTGTTGTCTGTAAGAAATTGAGCCATTGTTCCATCGTCAATAAGTTTATTGTTTGGTGGGTGATACATATTGAATATGTTGATGGTTTTGTTTTGACTGAGGTAGACTTTGATACCTTGGGCTTCGAGGTCTGATGTATTTGGAATATTAATGGCTATGTCTTCATAGTACAAATTCTTGATTAAAAATGCAAGGCCACCCCCTTCTTTATTTCTGTCTTTTCTGAGGATATTGTAGTTTTTGTATTTGAGATTGTATTTTTCATTTAATTTGGTTTCCTGTAGGGCTATAATTTGTATCTTTTGTTTTTCAGCTATTTCCATTATTTCTTCTAATTTTATTTTTGTTGCTGTTGAGCACAATCCATTTATGTTGCACTGCAAAATTCTCAATTGCTTGGAAGCTGCAAAGTTAGAAGTTTGTGGAGACTGTATTATACTTATCGGACAGAACCCTCTACCTAAGTCCTGAACGCGCCCCTGTTTATTCTGCGCGACGGGCGATGCAGCATGCAAATCAACATCTGATCTCATGGAATGGGGTGTAGGGGTGCAGCTTTCGTTGATCATGGCATCATGGCACCCCTTCTTCAGGTCAATGAAATGTAAAGAGAAAGAGATTAAATATGGAGTTGCCAATATGGAAATATTGTTGGACATTTGCATATTCAATTTCATATTATTAATGAGAGTAGAGAGAACTTCCCTGTAAAAGACACCTAATTCCAGAGCCAAAGTGTTCTATATACCTGGTAGGGTCACCCAAGGTATGAAAACTGTTCCACCAGGCCAATCCAAGGTATGTCCCACAATGTCCAGTTAAATCCTAGCAGTTGTATTCCTACCTAGGTGTGACTCAGCCTGGACTAAATCCTCCTCTTGAATTAACCAAGGAGTAACCAACTCCGCCCTTGCCGGTCCCAAGCCCGGATGAAAAAGGAGGAGGGGGAGCAGTAACAAGCTCACTAAAAAACCTGGGTTCAGCTGGCCCGGCTGATAGTACCCTGTAAGGGCTCCTAATCCAGGGATACAGGATGAGCAGTGTTTGTACTCTATGTTAGGAGCGGCTGCACATGGCGTCTGTTCCTCATGTCAGAGGCGGCCATTTCTTTTGGAGCTAAGTCGGCCTGCCCCTGAGTAGTGCTCCCAGTCTTAATGACAAAGGCAGACACATTCTACTTCACCCAGTGTGGAGATGAGAAAGAAGAAGAAGAGAAGGAGTAACCATCCCCAGATGTATAGAAGAGTTACAGTTATTTGACACACATAACTCAACATTTGTAATAATTTGACACAGCCTATCAAATATGCAACACTAATTTACCCAAACGGTAATTCGACCCATTTTTAAAATTAAAATTTTGACAACATTAGAATAGTCTTGTTAAAATACAAATTTATTACTAAAAATAAAATACAATGGCACACAGCAGCCATAGTTACCATAGGCACATAGTATTCAGAAGTGTTACAATGTGTCACAGAAATCAGTGCTGATGATGGACGATTTAGGCCTAACTTTAACAGCCATTAATCACAGTGATAAGCATTGAGGTGTCTTAAGAGTCTTTACCCTATTTTCTAAATATATTCACTTTCTTCTTCCATTGAATTTATTCAATCAGATAAAAAATTCAACTGAAAGCTCCGATTCCTTGTAGTGTCAAATTAAAAACTGTATTTCCATAATCTCAAAACTACTGTGAAAGAGCTCGACATTTGGTTTACACAGGGATATTGGAGAATACAAAAGAAAGAGGCTCTCAAAATCTGAAATATGAAAATTATGGCCCACTCTATTTATTCATGCAAAAATTAAAGAGTTGAAAAAAAAAAAAGGATAAAATACCTAATAATTATGACAATGCATAATTTGGATTATAGATTATAAACACAAGTTAATAAGACCAAATCTAAATAAATAAATAAATAGTGTGTGACATTTTGGTAACAGCGTTGTTACCATCTTCAAAATAAACAGTGTGTGACGTTTCGGTAACAACGTTGTTACCATCTTCAAAATAAATAGTGTGTGACGTTTCGGTAACAGCGTTGTTACCATCTTAAAAATAAATAGTGTGTGACGTTTCGGTAACAGCGTTGTTACCATCTTCAAAATAAACAGTGTGCGACGTTTCGGTAACAGCGTTGTTACCATCTTCATTATTTATTTGGATTTGGTCTTATTACCTTGTGTTTACGAAATAATGAAGAGAAAGAGAGGAAGAGCTAAAACAAAAGGGCAGATCTTACTTACTGCAATTCTCAGGTTCATCAGATCCATCATGACAATCATCATCTCCATCACACACCCAGACCTGGGGGATACAGCGGAAGTTGTCACAGAGGAACTGACTGCTGGGACAGGTCCGTGGCTCAGCTGTGGGTCACACAGAGTCAGCATCCAACAATTACAGTCCCAGTGACGGACTTACAGCAGTCCAGCTCATCCTCCCCACCGGCACAGTCCACATCTCCATCACACTGGCTGGTGAGGTTGATGCACTTGGCTGGGGTGGTGCCGTTCCTGGGACATTGGAACTGGCTGGCCATGCAGGTGTAGTTGTCTGCACATCCACACTCACCTATAGCATCACACTAGACAACTTTTATCACAATATTTGAAAGTAAATATAGAAATTGGTCCAAATATATATACATTTTTAAGGAATTCAAGCCACTCAATACACCTGAGAAATGGCTGCACCTATGTATTTTCTTGGGTGGAAGGATGGTCTAAACCATTGGTTTTAGGCCGCTAAGATCCGGGATCAAATCCCGCATTGGGCACTTTTTTTCTGATAAAAAAAAAAATGTTCCAATGGCCCCCTGATTCTTGCAAAAGTCCAACCCCATCAACGAGTGCAAGTAACCAAACAGGGCTCTGGCACATTTGTAAGTGCAAAATCGAACTGCTTTTCACATGTGTTGACATGTGGTTCACTTACAGTAAAAGCAGTCGCTAACTTCTACCCACCATGATAATCATGGCCTGTACCATGTGTACTAGGAATAAGCAAAAAAAAATGTTGTAGAGACAACACTACAGTATAAGCCTCCGTTTCTATTGTAGAATAGCGGATCTTGGTACCTGTCTACCACTTGCTATAAGCAATTGATCTCCTTGCCCCATTAACCTCCTGTTGGAGGCAAGGGCCTACTGCTATCCCACTGGCGTCAGTGGTCAGGATGAAAGGTCTCCCTATGGTCGGATGAACCAATATTAGCTCACTGGTCAATACCCCCTTCACCGTCTCAAAGGCTGTCTGTTCTACAGTACCCCATGTTAATCTTCATCCCTTTCTCAATAACATTTGATCACATTATTTGAAAGTAAATATAGAAATTGGTCCGTTCCCAAATACATTTTTAAAGAAGACCAGCCATTCAATATGCCTGAGAAATGTCTGCCCCTATTTATGTTCATTTAAGAGGAAAAATTTATAAATTCTCTTCCCTAGTCTATTCCTGGCCATCACAGACACCTAGAAGTCTGAATACACGTGCAAAGTTAGTAGGATTCACCTAGTCTAATAAATACTGAACTTCTCTAGCTGGAAGTATAGCTAAAATTGAACAACAATTTGAAAGGTAATGTAGAAAAATTGAAATTTTATGACCTCCCAGAATTATGAAATTTTTGCAACTTGAAATGTCATCAGGTTTAAACAAGTGCAACAAATTTCAGACTTCTAGGTGCTCAGTAAGTATGTTAAAATTTTATCCCAAGATTTGAGTGTTGACAACAAAAGGTACTAGAAAAATGTCAACTAGCAGTTGTTCAACAGAAAATTCTGATATCTTGTTTCTTCTTGTGCAAAGATTACACCAATTCAACGATCCATGCAAAAAGTAGGTGTGTAGTCTGTGTGTGTAGTATGTCTGTAGTCACAGAAAGAGAGGCAGACACTCACCACAATCATTCTCATCTGAGCCATCCTTGCACTGAGCCCGGCCATCACAGATCTGACTGGGCTGGATGCACTGTTCTCCATTCTTGCACTGGAACTGCCCGGGGAAGCAGTGGAATGGTGGGCAATCCGGGGGTTCATCGGAGTTGTCTCCGCAGTCGTCTTGGGTGTCGCACACCCACCAGAATGGGATGCACTTGTAGGTGTTGCTGCATACAGCCTGGGACCTGCCACAAACATGGAATAGGTGTGAGAAAACGTCTGGAGAGCAAGTTGATAAAAGAAAATATAATTTCTGTGGTTCATTGAGTAATGTTAGCATCAACACTCATTTGAAATAACACCACATTTCAACTATATATAGGATGCTCTATTCTTTTGCCATGGCAAGGCGATTTCTAATCAAACCTATATCATTCCAGTTTTAGTAAATGTACTGCCGAACCAGTATATACAATGGATTTTTTGGCTTTCAAATGGGGATAAATTTAGGTGCTGTGCTAATATTTCATTCCATTTTATAGTCTAAGATTAAGGTAACAAGACAAAATACAAATAAATAGTATGTAACATTCTGGTAACAGCATTGTTACTGTTCGTGGCTTGAATGTTCAGTAAAAGATACTAAGAAGCACTTTGCCACTTGTCTTGAATTGTTTTATTGTCTTTGGTTTTAGAGTTATGAGTAGCTACCACATGAATTTAGAATACATGAAATTGACTTAGATTTTGATACTAGTGGTAGAGAGAGAGAGAAAAAAAAAGCCTATTAACTAACTCAACTAGAAATTTACATACATGTTGATTGCTTTAAAATTTACATATTAAAGATTTATATTGTACAATTGAATTTAGAATATTTTGGCTTAATTTTCATATATAAAATTGAATTTAAGGAAATTATTAACTATAGGATCCAACATACTCCCCCGGCTGGGAAGAGATGACCAGAAAATAAAAAAATAAAAAAAATAAATAAAAATAAAAAAGAGTTCCAATAGTATAGATGCTGGACTAATTGATTCCGACTATGTAGCTAAGATTACAATTATCATTGTTTGAAAGGTAATGGAATCAGCTTCCATCTTTGAGTATCCGATTGAGGTGAATCTTGGATGAGATTTTCAGATTCGTTGGCCAGTTCTCTTTCGGGAACTGCTGGATTATCAGACTCTGCGGCTGCTAAGTCGGATTCAATAGGATCTTCCCAAGGTTTTGATTCAGCCTTTATGCATGAGCCTTGTTCGGTCGATTCCTCTAAATGTTCTTTGGAGAGTTGTCGACTTTCTGCCGCCTTCTCAAAATCTTCCAGATTGACTGCCTTTTCTAAAGCTTCGGGTCTTAAGACTTCTTTCTTCAAGATTTCTGGCCATTCTATATATGCCGATGAACTGTAATTTTCATCGTCGTCTTCAGATTCCTTGACGTCTTCTAAGCATAGAGAATCGATGGGTTTCCAGCGGGATAATTTAGCCTTTTCACAGCTCTGTAGATAATCCTTTGTTGATGTATCCACAATTTCAACAGGTACAACTTTCTCTTTGCTTGACGATTCATTAGCTTCTGTATAAACATTGATTATGCCACTGGTAGCCTCTTTAGGTCGATTAAGATCAGCTTCAACTACATTGAGGTGAGCTGAGTCATCATGGCACAGTTCTTTCTTATCCAGAGCTTCTACACTGACCACTGGTTCTTTCGAATATTTGCCTTCCGATTTATCAATAACCGAAACTTCGGAGATTTCAATCTTTGGAGTCCCGATATCTTTGTTAGACTCTTCGTTTTCAATGACAAAAGTGGTTTCTAAAATTGAAGAATCTTCTTGATTCTCATCAATAGCCTCAGGAATGTCGGCATTCTCAGTTAAGAGATTTTTGATAAGTGATTCCTGGCGTGGGGATTTTGGTTGTAAGAGAGGGAATTTTTGATTTTCATTTAAATAGGAATACTTGAGTCTACCTCCAACTCTTAGAAGTCCTTGAGTGTCTAAGAAGGGATTTAGAGAAGTTAGCTTGTTGGACAGAGGTAGTTGCTTATTTGACTTCAGTAATTTTATTTCCGTGCAGAATTCAACTTGCTGAATTGATTTGACTAAGACTTGAATTGCCTTTGTTAATTCTCTTGTTGTCAAAGGTCCTTTCTGATGAATTGGATCAAAGAGGAGGCAATTGTAGTAGAATCTCCAACACCAAGCTGTTATTCGGATCAATTTGGTCATTGTGGAATACCTTTCAATGAATTCTAGATTTAACATAGTTTCTGAATTTTGAATTAAGGTTATTTGATCCAACACTTGACCCTCACCGACTTCTTCTTGAATGATATTGAGATTTACTTGGGTTGGTGAAGAAGGAATATATCGAACATTATTTTCTTGAAGCCAAATAGGACCCCGCCACCAAATTCTATGATTGACCAAGTCTTGAGGCATGATTCCTCTTGATGCGCAATCAGCTGGATTATCTTGACTGGATACATGGAACCAATCAGTGATTTGAGTCAAATTTTGAATTGACGACACTCTGTTCAAAACAAAGGCCTTCCATCTGCTGGCATCTGATCTTATCCAATCTATGCAGATTTGTGAATCAGTCCACAAAAAGGTTTTGTCAGGTTGAAAAGGAAATGATTCAAGAATGACTTGATTCAGTTGAGCCAAAAGCAATGCTGCACTTAGTTCAAGTCTTGGAATTGTAATGGTCTTTAATGGTGCAACCTTAGTTTTTGAGGTTATCAGATTGATTTTGATCTTTTGAATTTTGAATCTAGTTTTCAAGTAAAAAACTGCTGAATAAGCAATAAGGGATGCATCACAAAATCCATGTAGTTGTAATTCTTCTATTTCAGAAGATGAGCTGTTCAGGTATCTTGGTATTTTGATTTCCTTTAGGCACGATAGTTGAGTTTGGAATTTATTCCAATTTGACTTTATATCTGATTCAATTGGTTCATCCCATGAAGTTCTCTCAGCAGGAAGTTGACGTTTTCGCCTATAATAGGGTGGTGGCTTTATCTTAGGAATAATCGAAGTTTCTTTCTTAGATGAGAGTGGTTCACTTGACTGAGAAGCGAGAGGTTGTTCTGGAGTGGATGGTTGACTTGATTCAGAAGGAAGTAATTGGTTTTGTTTAGAAGTAATTTGTGGAGTTAACTTAGAGATACGTGACTTTTTAGATTTACTTGGAATTTCTTCAGATTTACTTGGATTATCTTCGGTTCTACTTAGATTTTCTTCAGATTTACTTGAATTATCTTCAGATTTACTTGGATTTTCCTGTAGCCCTTTTTCCAATGCTTGAGATCTTGAATCACCTAAATTGGGTGTTGATTTAAAAGGGAGATTGACTGAATATCTGCCCTCAATGTCTCTTTGGAGGTTTGACTTGAATAATATCTCACAGGCCTTCTTTGTACCCAACTGGGCCTTAGAAATTGGGACATCTTCAAGTTCCCAGAATTTTCTTATGCTGGAATCAAGTTCAGTGGTACAGTGATTGATTACCGAAGTATTCGACTCAATATTTGAATGGATTCTCCCAGAAACAAGCCAACCTAACTTGGTATTAAGTGCTATAGGATGGTGCTTTAAATCTGTTTTCTGACCTAGAATTATTTTTACAAAGGTATCTGCACCCAAAATTAGGTCTATGGGCTTGGTGACATAGAATTCTGGGTCTGCCAAGAGCAAATTTTCTAAATGAGGAAAGTCTGCTGACTGAATTTGGAAGTTTGGAAGGTCTGCAGTTACCCTTCCAACCACAAATGCTCTGGCAGAAAATAATTGATCATTATGATGTGGGGTGAACTCTATTTCAACCTGCGATGTTGTCCTGTTGACAACAATGTCACCTACACCTTTTAGTGTATAAGAATTTTTCCTTTTTTCAAGTCCCAACTTGTGGCAACATTGTTCTGAAATTAGGCTTATTTGGGACCCATTGTCCACTAATGCTCTACATAGCACAAATGAGCCATCCTTCGCCTTGACTTTAATAAGGGCTGTTGACAGTAGAATATTTGTTTCCGTTTCCAAAGGCATCGCATTACAGATGGTATTTGTTGAAATCAACATCTCTTGAGAGGTTGTTGGTTGTGGAATGGATGGTTCAGAGTTGTATTCATGCAGAAGAGTATGATGGTTCTGCTTGCAGTTTTTACATCTTGATGTGATGAGACATTTGGATATCTCATGATTTGCTCTAAGGCAATTTTGACAAAGTTTATGTTTTTTAACTAATTCCCATTTTTTAGGCAAGGGAAGATTTATGAATCTATGGCAGTCATTTAGTTTATGAATTTGATGACATAAAATACAATTTTGACCTTTGTTGACATAAAGGCCGTGAGCCATCATATTTTTGCTAGAGGTTTTTTGTTCCTGGAACAAAGGAATTCTCATACCTTGCAGGCTTCTAGCATGTTTTTCTAAAAAATTCACAAAGTTTTCAAATGTTGGATATTCTTCATTTTGAAGGGTTAATTCCCATTCTTTCCTGAGGGCTTCACCGATTCTTTTTTCAAAAAAATTGATCAGGATTAGATCTGTTAATGTGTTTTTCTCAAGTCCTAGCACTGAGAGATTTCTAATGCCTTCATTGCAAACATCAAGGATTTCATAGAGAGAACCAGCCGAAATAGATTTTAATGGCCTTATGGAGAATATTTTGTTGATTTGTGAAAAAGCCAATTCTCTTCTGTTATTAAATCTATTGCATAAGGTATCCCATGCTTGCTGGTAGTTTTTGTCAGAAATGGGAAAACCCCGAATCAACTTTTCCGCAGGACCCTTAACAGATGCATTTAGATATTGAAATTTTTGTATTTCCGTTAGTGTTTGATTTGAATTGATGGTGGAGTTAAATATTTCTCTAAAACTAAGCCAATTGGCTGAATCACCATTGAAAATGGGTAAATTTATCTTAGGTAAATTAACATTGGATTCTGGCAATTGTTTATCACTATGAATATTTTCTTTGGTTTCAATTAAAGATAAAGCTTCTTCAATAGACACCAACATATTAAAAATATCCTTCTTGGCCTTTGAATAATCGTCATATTGTGTATCATCTAACTCTGATTCTAATAATGTGTTGATAACTTGATTTAGGCTAATTTTCCTTTCATTAACTTCTTGTTGGAATAGCTTTAATCTATGTATGTTTTTGGATTCTACAATAGCTTCATTCTCTGATTCCAGATCCTTTATTTCCTGAATGATAAAGTTGAATTTGTGCCGAATTTTAACTTCTGATTTAGGCATGACTTTATTTTAAGAAATTTAAGTTTTCAAATGGCTTACCTTAATTTTTTAAAGTATCCGGCTTGATGAGGGACCATAATGTTCGTGGCTTGAATGTTCAGTAAAAGATACTAAGAAGCACTTTGCCACTTGTCTTGAATTGTTTTATTGTCTTTGGTTTTAGAGTTATGAGTAGCTACCACATGAATTTAGAATACATGAAATTGACTTAGATTTTGATACTAGTGGTAGAGAGAGAGAGAAAACAAAAAGGCTATTAACTAACCCAACTAGAAATTTACATACATGTTGATTGCTTTAAAATTTACATATTAAAGATTTATATTGTACAATTGAATTTAGAATATTTTGGCTTAATTTTCATATATAAAATTGAATTTAAGGAAATTATTAACTATAGGATCCAACAGTTACCATCATCAGACAAAAGTATCGAATGGTCAGACACTATTTATTTATTTAGATGTGGTCTTGTTAGGTTTCTAATCTATAATACAAATTATGCCTTATCATTAGTCTATAGTTTTGCTTACTTCTCATTTCACCAATTAACAAATTCAACCCTGCCATTGCCGGTCTCAAGCACAGATGAAAAGGATGAGAGGAAGAAATAATATGCTCACTAAAAAAACTGGGTTCAGCTAATGTGAGGGCTCCTGATACGATAATCTACTTATATATTTGCCTTATTCTGTCTGTTTGTCTGTTTATTTGTCTGAAGCTCACGGATGGGATTTTTCATAACCATCGGTGGTTCAGTGGTAGAATGCTCGCCTGCCACGCGGGCGGCCCGGGTTCGATTCCCGGCCGATGCATTTTTTTTTTTTTTTACAATTTTTAAAACTCATTTATATATTATACAAGAATGACATCCACGGCGCCAATTTAAAATTGTAACGAATAGTATTTTAATTAAAACATTACTAAAATATATACGCACTCGGGTAAAACCCGGGCGTTGCCCGGGTCATTCGTCTAGTGCAGGATAGCAGCGTCTGTATTCCATGTTAGGATTGGTTGCACAAGGTTTCTCATGACAGAAGTTTTCATTTTTAATATTGGAGCTATGTCTGCCTTTTTTTTTTTTGCTTATCCCTAGTACATGTGGTACAGGCCATGATAATCATGGTGGGTAAGAAGTAGGCGACTGTTTTTACTGTAAGTGCACCACATATCTACACATGTGAAAAGCAGTTCGACTTTGCACTTACAAATGTGCGAGGGCCTCGTTTGGTTACTTGCACTCGCTGGTGGGGTTTAACTTTTGCAAGAATCGGGGACCATTGGAGCATTTTTTTTATCAGAAAAAAAAAAAAGTGCCTAATGTGGGAATTGAACCCTGGTTGTAGCGGTCGAAAACCAACGGTTTAAACCATCCTTGTCTGCCTGTTACTGAGGAATGAGTGCTAATAGCTACTAAGGCAGTTGAACCTTCTCAATCCTGAACTTTATTGGATTGAGAGGAGATAAGATAGAAGACACTGGATACTTTCTCACACTGTCAGAACTTTAATATTTGTATCTAATTTGTAGAATATGGAAATGTTCAACGCTATTAGTTTTTAAAAATCGTCAAATGAAAAAGAATTGGAAAGGCATGGCTTATTAGTGGTATTATTGAATTCAATAACTTTTATCATTGCAGTAAGGTCTGTAGAGATCAAATTTTATGACTTATATTTAAAAAAAACATTGCCAAAAATATAACTACAGTAGAACCTTCATGTGAAGGACAGTTAATTTAGGGAGAGGTGTCCTCTTACCAGAGAGTTGCTAAATTGTAAAAATGGAAATTTTTTAAATGAAAACTGTCCTTTGTAAAGAGGTATCCTCTAGCGCGAGTGCCCTCTCATGGAGGTTCTATTGTATTACAAATTTTACTGATAGATGGCAATTGAATTTTCTGAATATAGAGAAAAAAATGTTTGAAGATCCTTGTATATATATATGCATTGGGCAGACACGGAGGTAGAAAAGAAGTGACTACTACTACTGATAAGGCACAATTTGGATTATAGATTATAAACACAAGGTAATAAGACCAAATCCAAATAAATAAATAGTGTGTGACGTTTCTGTAACAGTGTTGTTACTATCTTCAGACAAAAGTACTGAATGACACATTCAGTACTTTTGTCTGAAGATAGTAACAACGCTGTTACCGAAACGTCACACACTATTTATTTATTTGGATTTGGTCTTATTAACTTGTGTTTGACTACTACTACATTTATAGGAAGCTTACTTAGTACAGTTGGGGCGGCAGGACACCCCGTCTTCCTCCAGGACGTAGTTATCTGGGCAGGCACAGGTATATCCTCCCCCTGGCCGCAGCAGGCAGAGACTGGAGCAGCCGCCATTGTTGTCGCGGCAGGGGCTGGCTATGTTGTGCTGACGTAAGGGGTGTAAGACCTGGATGTCCATGGGTCTGTGGGAGGTAGAGGTGACGTTGGTGTGGTCCCAGCAGCTGTATTTGTGGCACCTCTCAATGGTCTTGGTCTCCCAGTCTGTCCAGTACAGCTGGTCCTCAAACACTGTCAGGGCGAAGATGTGCTGGATGCCGTGGAAGTCATCTGGACCACACACCACCTTGGATTTGGATGATAGATAAAGGATGGAAAGAGGGAGAAAATATGTTGACAAGATCAGGAATGAAGAAGCCTTGAGGAGATGAGGAGAGGCCTGTTGAAGCCATCTTGATAAAGAAAGAGAAATGGGATAGGACATATAAATTGAGTTAATGGATTGAAGAAGACGAGGTTCTGAAGAATATAAAGTTAATTGAAAATAATGGTGAGAATTGAACTGGATTGAATGGGATATATAATATAGGGAGGATCTTAAAATAGAAAAGCATGGTACAGCTGGAAACTAGGGAACTTGCTGGAGAGCAGACAAAAATGAAGAAGTAGATTGTTTTTAGTGTCTACCAAATCAACTTTTAGTGACTATATGGACAAATCTATATATATAAAAATGAATGTTTGTTGGTCCGTTCGTAAGTGATAATCTTCTACATCGCTCAACCGATCGTGATGAAACTTTGGGAAGTTGTTTAGTATACTACCGGGATGGTTTCTGGCTAATTACTCTTTAGAAATAACCTTTCGTTGCATTTTTATTTACAATAAAACGTAAATTCACTCGCAATCAGCGCCCCCTCGCGGCAGGCGTATGGCCTGAAATAGCCTCGCATGAGCATATTTGTAACGTCAAGCTTAGCCTATAGGTTAGGTACACAGCTTCGTACCCCCACAACCTAGGTTCGAGGCTCAGCGTGGGTGTTTTTTTTTTTTTTTTCATTTCTTTTATATTATTGTAGCAAATTATTAAAAATATTATTTTATTTAAAATGTAGGCTTTTTAAAATAAAAATTAACATAAACAATTTTTAAATAATATTTATAACAAACCTAGGTTCGAGGCTCAGCGTGGGTGTCTTTTTTTTATTTTCATTTCTTTTATATTATTGTAGCAAAGTCTTTTTTTACAGCATTATTATATTTTAATTGGTTTATTTTAAATATGTTTGTTATGAAGGCTCTATGTAATACTATTTAGAGCACATTTTACATTTTAAACACCTAAGCACCCTTCTTTTTAATATTGTAGCAAAGTATTAAAAGTATTATTTTATTTTAGATGTTTGCCATGAAACTTTGGGAAGTTGTTTAGTATACTACCGGGACGATTTCTGGCGAATTATTTTAAAATAATATTTATAACAATAATTATAGCAAATATTAAGACATATTTTTAAATTCTGTGTTTGTGCATATATAAATATTTTACAAAAATTGTGAGAACGTTCTATTAGAAAATCTCAAAAACAAAAAAACAATACATATAAACAAGTTCACTGACATTTATTAATGCAGTGATTATAATCAATAATCAATATTTACAATAAAGGGCTAGATTATATAAATATATAAAACTCACTTTCAAATTTTAACGTAACGTTCCATTCTCAATCCCGTAGGGCTTTAGATCGGCTAAAACATTTTTATCTTTATAAGTGAATATTAACTTTACTGTACTGAATAGTTTAGTATAATATTAATTTAACATATTACAATTTAGCCACAGCAACGCGTGGCCGGGTTCGCTAGTATTCTCTAATTTGATCTGTTGATGACCATCACTCACAGTTCATCTAGAAACCATCAGGTAGCTTTCTTGATCCCTTCCAGCCAGCTGATTGGAGGTCAAATTACCCCAACATCAAATGAAGAAGTAGATAGTTCTACCCAACCAATGTCTTGGATGAAGAAAGAATGTTGGCAACAGGATATCCTACATATCGTTGACTAATTTGTTCTTATGTACATATTGAGAAGGTTTCAAGGGAGCAACTGACCTCGCGAGGTGACAATATGGCGGTTGTGGCCATCCAAGTTGGCCACAGCGATGTAGTCCTCGCGGGCATCAGCCCAGAACAGCTCCTGGGTGACATAATCGATGGCCAGGGCATTAGGCCAGCCCAGGGAGTCATTGATCAGGACGTGGGGGTGGGAACCATCCATGCCTGCACGGCCAATGTACGGCTTGTCTCCCCAGTCTGTCCAGTATAGAGACCTGCGCAGACACCGTCTTACCACAACCTGAGTTGTTCAAGTGGAACATTAGAGTTTAACACACGCAAAAAATAATCTTAATTGTAAAGTGAAAAAGTTAAACTGTTTCTATACACACAAGGTAATAAAACCAAATCCAAATAAATAAATAGTGTGTGACGTTTCGGTAACAGCGTTGTTACCAAAATGTCACACATTATTTATTTATTTGGATTTAGTCTTATTACCTTGTGTGTATAATCTATAATCCAAATTGTGCCTTATCTGTTTCTATACAAATTTAGATACAACTTAAAAGTTGGGGGAGGATGGTATTCATGTACCAAAATACCTCTCTCTTTAAAAATGCATTAAAATAATAAAACAACACTTAAAGTTTCACCGCATAAGTTTCTTTTCTGTGAAAAATCAATATTTATTTCAAAGAGAAATATTTACTATTTCTAACTTTTTTGGATGAAGTATGAAAGGGTGAAAATATGAAGAGTAATGGCGAACGGAAAAATAAAAGTGTCCAAATAATGCATTTTGGTTTTACACCACAGTACAAAATGTGAAGTTGGTGATAAAGCCACAACATTAGTTTTATCAAATTCAGACAACAAGCCAGTCTTATACCATGGTTATGGGCTATGATTCCTCATTAATACAGGGGCGGCTTCAATTTCATATCATCCTATAAGAGGAGTTAGGAAATTGATCAAATTTACCAAAACTGGTGTTGATGCTCATTCATTCTCTATTTTATACTGGGGTTATAAACCAAAATATATTGTTTCAATTAAATTTTAAAGGGAGAGGTGCCACTTTTGGTATATATAGATATTTATGTTGTTGTTTCTTATCCCCTTGTGTAAAGATTACACAAATTCCATGAGTTCATGCTCCTCGAGCTGTTTTATGATGAGCAGCGGCCTCTCCCAAAGATCTTGTTTAGTGCATCTAATGCAAGCCAAAATGTGTTCTGGAGCTGCAGGTGACAAACTACATTTTGGGCAAGTGGGGTAGATTTTGTTATTATTTTCTAACTTCAATGGCTTGAGATGGCCTGTTCTAAATCTTGTTAGTGTTGTTTGATGCTGTCTATTTCTGATGTTCAGAGCTTCTCCTGGGTTCACTCCACTGTACCAACTGTGCTTAGGTGGGATCCTCCAGATATTTATACACATGATTATTTTTAAGTTCTACAATATGTGTTCTTGTTTATCTCTATAAGACAACTGTGTCTGCTTTAGTTGTTAAGACTTAGCTCCAATATAAAACTAATGACATGAGGAACAAAAGAATTATATAAATTGGATACATACTTGGTTTCCCGTGAAGTTGATTGTTCAAAGTTGGATTATATCAAGTTATTTTTGAGTTTATAAAAGTGGTTGTTTAGGAGAATGATTGGATATTTATGGGCTGTTCATGATAGCTTTTGCTACAGAACTTCAACTATCCACCCCATTTCATTAAAGTAGGATACACAAAAACCTCTTTACTCTTTGATGTCAGCAACTTATATACAGCAACTGATATACTCATTAACAGCAAATATTTGTCTGATCTTGCCAAAACTGTTGTTGAGTCACACACATTCTTCAACACCCCCATTATGTTTTATACTGGGGTAATAAACAAAAGATGCATTATTTTAATGCATTTATAAAGGGAGAGGTGCCACTCTTGGCACATGAACACCAGCCTCCTGCAACCTTGCATTGCATATTTCTATGTTCAGACATACTTTAGCCACGTTTTAAAAGTTAAAAGAGAAAACGAAAATATAACGTGGTGAGTTTCTTTTTATTGAAAATACAAGCTTTCAAGCAAAACGATTTTCTTCAGGTAATCCAAGAAAATGTGCGGAGAGGTATATACACCCAACTAAGTAAGATTTGAATATTGAAGCGGAATTGCCACGAACAAGCACGTATCAACACACCTAGAGAGCGAGCGAGAAATTCAGTTTAAAATGAGTTTAAAATAAATAAAATATATACATAAATTGGGAAAACACTTGAGGTTAAAATTCCTTATGCGGGATCCATGCTATTACAAAAAGCTATGTACTGCCGGTTTCACCAACATAATGTAGTTCGCAATTTGAGCTATGTAGAAGAGAAGTAGAAGCAGGCAAGTGTTGAAGCAACTCACCCAGTCTCAGGGTTGAGGACGATGGCCCGAGGTTCCTCCAGTCCCTCAGACAACAGGACCTTGCGGAACTGTCCGTTCAGTCTGGACACCTCAATCTTATCCTTGCCCTTGTCACACCAGTACAGGTTGCGAGCCACCCAGTCCACAGCCAGGCCATCTGGACTTTGGACTGTGCCTGTTGGAATTATCTGAAACAACAACAACTTGGTCTAACTGCTCAGCCAGAAATGGGGGCAATATAGAAAGAAATGTGTTAAAGGTATATTGCAGGGGAGTTTTTTTTTTTTCTATCAATAAATAAAGTTTATTTTGAATCCGAATTTCTTTGAATTTATACAAAGTGTATGATTCTTAAACTTTTAGTCTTAGACACTTCGATTATAAAACAAGTTCTTTTGACGACATAAATTTCATAAAAAAAAAAAAGGTAAATAGTATCATTTAAAATATTTTATAATCATTTGAAAATCTATATTATGGTAAATGTGTTGGCCAATAATTAAAAATGTATTGCAGGGGAGTTGAGAAAGGACTTGAGCTACTGACTGTAGTTGGTGCTTCGGAGCGGTTGAAGGGCATCCGTCGGATAGAGCTGCCTTGAGGGTCCACATCGGACCAGTACAAAATGGCTTCCTCCCAGTGGAAGTCCAGGGCCACGGCATTGGTGAGGTTCTTGGCCAGCAGCTGGGTGTTGTGGCCGCTGGGGTCCATAATCCGTATGAAGTCCCGGTTGGAGAACACCAGCTTGGGTTTGAACTCTGAGGGACAACACAATTCCAAGAATTGAATACATCAATAATAAGGTACAGTTTGAAATATAGATTATATAACTACAAGATAATAAGAACAAATTCAAATAAATTAATAGTGTGTGACATTTTGGTAGCAGCATTGTTAACATCATCTAAAAAAATATATTTAAAAAAAAAAGTGTTTTTTCATTTCTAATTCTGAGAATAATATTTTAGGTTGTCGTAGAAAACTTTTTTTTATCTGCTATCTTGTTTATATACATGACATAATAAAAATATGATTTTTATTATTCATAAAATAATTAAAATTCTATAATCACAGAGTTAAATTTTAAAATGAAAAGGAATCCTTAACAAAAGGAATATAATCTAATTTTATTTTTATTGTAAATAGAAAATAACATTGTTAGTTGTATGTATGCAAAAACTGTTTGCTTTAAAAAATAATCAAAATAATAAATATTTTTTGGGACAAAAGTTATCATTCATTTTTACCATCCACGACTGCATGAATTGGTAATGTAACTAGAATACGTCTTTTTTTTTTTATGACATACACACTTGATAACAGTACTATTCAAGAACATGCTGTGATATTTTTTCTCATTTATTCTTTTGTCTGATGATGGTAACAATGTTGTTACTGAAACGCCACACATAATTAATTTATTTGGAATTGGTCTTATTATTTTGAATACCTTAAGGGTATTGCCAAAAGTTTGATATACAGTGGAACCTCACCTTAGAAACATACAATGCAAACTGTCCCTTAGTAGATGTTTTGCTGCATATAACCTCTTTTAATTCAACACCATCACAAGGTAACAAAACTAAATCAATAAATACATAAGGAAATCTAAATAATTAAATAGTGTGTGATGTTTCAGTAAGAATGCTGTTACCAAAATGTTACATACTGTTTATTATATTTGGATTTAGTCTCATTACCTTGTGTTTCTAATCTAAAATTCAAATTATACTTAATCAAAACTAAATAACTAAATGAGTAATTTATATGTCAGTATTGTCACCATCTTCAAAATAAATGTAACAATGCTGTTACCAAAACATTATGAACATATTTGCATAAGATAGTTTCTCTTTAATTTTTTTGTGATTTCTTTGGTTTAGGTAACAGTTATTCTAAGAGATGGATGTCTGGAGAAGTTACAACATCAGGATAGATAGGAGCATCAAATAAGTTAATCTGAGAGAATAGATCAAAGGTTACAAGACCACAAATATGAAAAAGTATGATTTAAAATTTCAGTAACACCAATGTAACAGCCTTCCAACAAAAGTACTGATGAAGATGTTAATGATACTGTTACTGAACCGCCAAGTATAAAAAATTTACAGTGGAACCTTATTATAACAGCCACTTTATTAATACCATTAAAAGTCCCAAATTTTGAATCCCAATTGTCTTAGATGAGGATATAGCATGTTTATGAAAACATGAAATATTGATGATGTGAGGCTTGACTGGATTTAGATGTTTGCAACTTTTTATAATCAATAAAATCCTAATTATAACTTAGCATTTAAATAGAGGATAATGTATGTCTCTATTTGGGTATATAGAGAAAAAACATCCTATGAGATGACACTAAAAAATATAGATATCTCAGGTTTCTCTTGGAGGTGGCCTCTTATTGGAGGTATTGTTGGATTAGATCATTTCTCTCACAAATGGGGGTGGTCCCCTGTGGTAGGTTAAACTTACCGCTATCAGCCTTGCAGGTCACCCCGTTATCATGGGAGAGGTAACCAGGAGCACAGTGGCAGCTGTAGGACCTGTAGGTGTTCTTACAATACTGGCTGCAGGGGCGGGACTCCTTGCATTCATCAATGGCTGAGAGCACAGACACACAATTCAGCTACATCACTGCCAACAACCTCTATAGAAAGAGACAAAAAAATAACCCAAAGCTATATACAATATAACTATAATCAATTCTACAGACAATAATTCAACTTGTTTTCATACCCAGCCAAATGTTACCTACATTTAATTCAACCAATTATAATTCAACAAACAACTGTCTTCAATTCAACCCACAGGAAATACAGGAAGAGAGTGGACACTGCATATATTGTTTCAATTATACACTGTACAGGCCATGATATTCATGAGAGATTTGTGATTTCCGACATCCACAACCTAGGTATTGAATCTCACATTAGGCACTTTTTCTCTGAATAAAAATTGGCCCAATGGCCCCCGATTCTTGCAAAGCTCCAACCCCACCAGTGAGTGCAAGTAACCAAATGGGGGTTTGACACATTTGTAAGTGCAAAATTCTAACTATTTTCTGCATGTTTAGTCTGTAAGTTGATTTTCGACTGCTACAACCCCTGTTTGAATTCCCGCATTGGACACTTTTTTTATGATTAAAAAAAATTCTCCATTTGCCTCTGATTCTTTCAAAAGTCCAACACCACCAGCGAGTGCAAGTAACCAAACGGGACTGTGGCACATTTGTAAGTGCAAAGTCAAACTGCTTTTCACATGTGTAGACATGTGGTGCACTTACAGTAAAAGCAGTCGCCTACTTTTACCCACCATGATTATCATGGCCTGTACCACGTGTACTAGAGATAATTTAAAAAACCTAAGTGCATCTCATTTCTTAGAAGCAGTTTGAGCTTTGCACTTACAAAACTGAGTAAACAAATAAGTGCTTCTCTCTCTTTCAAATGTGTTAAATTCTTGCAATGAGAGAGTGGATGTTTTTCTCTTTGAATAGAGCTGTTTATTCCCAGCTATCAATCTTGGCAAAATATCTAAATAAATGGACAATAACTACAAGGTAATAAGACCAAATCCAAATAAATAAATAAATAGTGTATAATGCTGTTACCGAAACATCACACACTATTTATTCATTTGAATTTGGTCTTATTACCTTGTAGTTCTAATCTATAATCCGAATTGTGCCTTATTTATCAAATGGACAAGAAAGTGCACATCAAAAGTTTACATAGAGACTTACGTTCACATATCTTGCCTCCTTCTTTAGGTCTGAAGCCGGTATGGCAAGAACACTTGTAGCCAATGGGCTTGTCTTCACAGATTTGGGCACATACATTGCCCATACGACACTCATCCACATCTGCACACATACACAGGTCAATCATTCCATAGTGGAAGTGACACTTTGTTATTATATGATGATAGGGTACAATGTAGATTATAGATCAGAAACATAAGGTAACAAGATCAAATAAATAAATTGTGTATGACATGTCATTAACAGCATTGTTGTTGTTTCATATCCCCTTGTGTAAAGATTACACAAATTCCATGAACAGCATTGTTACCATCATCAGACAAAGTTAAATCAGGTCTTGTTACCTTATGTTGATTATACAGTTAAACCTGTCTATAGCGTCTACCTCTCTATAGCACCCAATTTTAAATACGTAGTATGATGCGATTTCCATTAAAAGTGACCTGTCTATAGCACCCCCTCTCTATAGCACCCTATTTTGGTGAGTCCCAAGAGGGAGCGCTATAGACAGGTTTAACTGTATATTGATTTTGATGATAATCTATTTGATCAGGTAGAAGTTTGGATAAATTTAGTCAGATGAAAGGATATTATGGGAGAGAGAGAGTGGTTAAAAAATATATTTAGTTT
>CP092873.1:70178680-70199846 GCA_030710605.1 Cordylochernes scorpioides | reverse complement strand
TTTTCTAAATATATTCACTTTCTTCTTCCATTGAATTTATTTAATCAGATAAAAAATTCAACTGAAAGCTCCGATTCCTTGTAGTGTCAAATTAAAAACTGTATTTCCATAATCTCAAAACTACTGTGAAAGAGCTCGACATTTGGTTTACACAAATATATTGGAGAATACAAAAGAAAGAGGCTCCCAAAATTTAAAATATAAAAATTATGGCCCACTCTATCTATTCATGCAAAAAATTATGAGTTAAAAAAGGCGTAAAAGACCTAATAATTATGACAATGCATAATTTGGATTATAGATTATAAACACAAGGTAATAAGACCAAATCCAAATAAATAAATAAATAAATAGTGTGTGACGTTTTGGTAACAACGTTGTTACCATCTTCAAAATAAATAGTGTGTGCCGTTTCGGTAACAGCGTTGTTACCATCTTCAAAATAAATAGTGTGTGACATTTCGGTAACAGCGTTGTTACCATCTTCATTATTTATTTGGATTTGGTCTTATTACCTTGTGTTTACCAAATAATTAAGAGAAAGTGAAAGAGAGAAAGAGCTAAAAAAAAAACAATGGTTGCCTGTAAAGTCGGTTTTACGGGCGAAGATTTTACGTGACAACGGTAGAATATTTATTGATATGAATATAATTAAATTGCACAATAGGAACAAGGAATTGAATGAAAATAAGAATTGCACAAATTTTAACTATAGAAATATATTTTGTTTACTAAAACATTGTACATGTAACTTAAACTTAACTAATTCCTATTTGAGTGATTTTGTTGAGGATAGGACGATGATAGGAGAAATATGAAATGAAAGGAAGTGTTTCTGCTGTAATGTGTCTTGCGAAAGTCAAGTCGATAGTTGTTCCTTTTAACGTAGTTGACTTAGAAACGTTTGATACGCAATCAAGATTATACGTATTTTTCATGAATTTAAGAAACGAGTTGTCAGGCTTTACGTTTTTGTTAAAATCACCACACAGAAGAATCGGTATACTAGAATCAACTTGCACGAACGGTGGCACGTACTGGCTGTTGTGAATGTACGGACCGAGTCCTTGCCATAGTAACATTCCAATATCCTGCATACTAGCTCCTGGATGAATATATACAGCACCGAGTATAAACTTGAAGCTAGTATTAGCGGCGAAGCAAGTAACTTCAGTCATGCACATGTCACCCTTGGTTTTAATGACACGAGTTACGTCTGTAATCGCAACTTGGAACACTTCCGCCGTAGATGTCGATGATAATTTACGATAGATCGCCACTCCACCAGCCGCGTTGGTATTTGAAAATCAAAACACTTATTCAGATCGAAGGTTCAAATTTTTGCAAAATAAATTTGAAATTAAATAAAATTTGTAATTGTAAATGATGAAGTTGAAAATTAAAACATTTACTTAAATTAGATGTTAAAATTCTTGCTCAACACAGTTTAAATAAAGTTTTCTTATATCTGCCACTTTTTCTTAATATTTGTAATTTTAAAGAATCAATTCGAAAATCAAAACATTTATTCAGATTGAAGGTTCAAATTTTGCTAAATAAATTTGAAACTATTTAAAATTTGTAAAATAATAATTAATTAATTAATTAATTTTAAACTAATAATTTACTTAACACTATCAACATTTATCAATAGTATGACATAACCTATAAACTCAGTTTCTCAACTTTTGTGTCAATCTAACAATTAATCAATCAATCATAGTTTACGATAATGAAATATCAGTGTACAATTATTTACCTTTATTGTTGTAGTTGTTGTAAATGACGAATCTAAGCACTCCACATTTTCACTACAGACACAGCTGACGATACTTTAACCACACGTGTGAACTTGTATTATGACGCTTTCTTGTTTTTCCAACGCCAAGAACGTTCGAGAAAGACAAAGACAGAGACAAGCATGCGCTGATTCAATGCGCCTAATTCTCTAGCGCTGCGCGCGCAGCACTCTCGTTCGATGACTCATCGTAACGTTACCGGCCGTTACACTTTTTCATAAGTGACTCCCAGCCGCAACCTAATTTAAGACGTTGTCACGTCAAAAAAGGGCAGATCTTACTTACTACAATTCTCAGGTTCATCAGATCCATCATGACAATCATCATCTCCGTCACACACCCAGACCTGGGGGATACAGCGGAAGTTGTCACAGAGGAACTGGCTGCTGGGACAGGTCCGTGGCTCAGCTGTGGGTCACACAGAGTCAGCTTCCAACAATTCCAGACCCAGTGATGGACTTACAGCAGTCCAGCTCATCCTCCCCACCGGCACAGTCCACGTCTCCATCACACTGGCTGGTGAGGTTGATACACTTGGCTGGAGTGGTGCCGTTCCTGGGACATTGGAACTGGCTGGCCATGCAGGTGTAGTTGTCTGCACATCCACACTCAGCTTAGCATCACAAGGTGTTTAAAATGGGGGTCAGCGGAAGGATGGTCTAAACCATTGGTTTTTGACCACTACGACCCGGGTTTAAATCCCGCATTGGGCACTTTTTTTCTGATTAAAAAAAAAAAAATGCTCCAATGGCCCCCGATTCTTGCAAAAGTCCAACCCAATCAACGAGTGCAAAGTAACCAAACAGGGCTCTGGCACATTTGTAAGTGCAAAGTTGAACTGCTTTTCACATGTGTTAACATGTAGTGCACTTACAGTAAAAGCAGTGGCCAACTTCTACCCACCATGCTTATCATGGCCTGTACCACGTGTACTAGGAATAAGCAAAAAAAAAAATGTTGTAGAGACAACACTACAGTATAAGCCTCCTTTTCTATTGTAGAATAGCGGATCTTGAGACCTGTCAACCGCTTGCTATAAGCAATTGATCTCCTTGCCCCATTAACCTCCTGTTGGAGGCAAGGGCCTACTGCTATCCCACTGGCGTCAGTGGTCAGGATGAAAGGTCTCCCTATGGTCGGATGAACCAATATTAGCTCACTGGTCAATACCCCCTTCAACCGTCTCAAAGGCTGTCTGTTCTACAGTACCCCATGTTAATCTTCATCCCTTTCTCAATAACATTTGATCACAATATTTGAAAGTAAATATAGAAATTGGTCCGTTCCCCCAAATACATTTTTAAAGAAGACCAGCCATTCAATATGCCTGAGAAATGTCTGCCCCTATTTATGTTCATTTAAGAGGAAAAATTTATAAATTCTCTTCTCTAGTCTATTCCTGACCATCACAGACACCTAGAAGTATGGATACACATGCAAGGTTAGTAGGATTGACCTAGTCTAATAAATACTAAACTTCTCTAGCTGGAAGTATAGCAAAAATTGAACAACAATTTGAAAGGTAATGTAGAAAAATAGAATTTTTTTTACCTCCCAGAATTATAAAATTTTTGCAACTTGAAATGTCATCAGGTTTAAACAAGTGTAACAAATTTCAGACTTCTAGGTGCTCAGTAAGTATTGTTGTGTAACCACGGCGCGACCCTGAACGCCGGACACGTGGGTGTGACTAACACATGCCGCTATCTTAACTAGCAAGGCTCACGATTTAGAATTTTTATTTTTTTATTTTAATTAAAATTTGTTTTAAAATTTTAATAAATTTTAAACTCTCTCTGTGAGTCATCGAACAACAGAGTTCGGCGAGAAATTGCACTTTGACCACGAACCAACTTTCTTGCTTGCTCTCTTTACTTTTTTTTTTTTTTCGGACTAAAGCTCCATTTCTTTTTTTTTTTGGATGAACGGAAAATGAAGACGGCCCGACCCGCACCGACCGACCCGAGTGCCAAGAAGCTACAGACAAGATGCATCCCCGGACCAGCCCCAACCCTGGCACCAATAAAAAGTTAGATCCCTTAGTACGGCCCTGTGACTTCCAGGCTCCCACACAACAGTATGTTGAAATTTTATCACAAGATTTGAGTGTTGACAACAAAAGGTACTAGAAAAATGTCAACTAGCAGTTGTTCAACAGAAAATTCTGATAACTTGTTTCTTCTTGTGCAAAGATTACACCAATTCCATGATCCATGCAAAAAGTAGGTGAGTAGTCTGTAGTCTGTGTGTGTAGTATGTCTGTAGTCACAGAAAGAGTGGCAGACACTCACCACAATCATTCTCATCTGAGCCATCCTTGCACTGAGCCCGGCCATCACAGATCTGACTGGGCTGGATGCACTGTTCTCCATTCTTGCACTGGAACTGCCCAGGGAAGCAGTGGAACGGTGGGCAATCCGGAGGTTCATCGGAGTTGTCTCCGCAGTCATCTTGGGTGTCGCACACCCACCAGAATGGGATGCACTTGTAGGTGTTGCTGCATACAGCCTGGGACCTGCCACAAAAATGGGATATATGTGAGAAACATTTGGAGAGCAAGTTGATAAAAGAAAATATAATCCCTGTGGTTCATTGAGTAATGTTAGCATCAACACTCATTTGAAATAACACCACATTTCAACTGTGTATATGGAATGCTCTATTCTTTTGCCATGGCAAGGCTATTTCTAATCAAACCTGTATCATTCCAATTTTAGTAAATGTACTGCCAATCCAGTATATACAGTAGATTTTTTGGCTTTCAAATGTGGATAAATTTAGGTGATGTTCCAACATTCCATTCCATATTATAGTCTAAGCCTAAGGTAACAATACAAAATACAAATAAATAAATAAATAGTATATTACGTTTTGGTAACAGCATTGTTACCATCATCAGACAAAAGTACTGAAGGGTCATACACTATTTATTTATTTGTGGTCTTGTTACCTTATGTTTTTAATCTATAATCCAAATTAGGCCTTATCATTATAGTCTATAGATTTTTTTACTTCTCATTTCACCAATTTGTACCAGATTCAACCCTGCCATTGCGGTCTCAAGCACAGATGAAAAGGATGAGGGGAAGAAATAATAAGATCACTAAAAAAAATTGGGTCCAGCTAATGTGAGGGATCCTGATACGATAATGCAGGATAAACAGTGTCTGTACTCCATGTTAGGAGTGGCTGCACAATGTTTCTCATGACAGAAGTTTTCATTTTTAATATTGGAGCCATGTCTGCCTTTTTTTTTGCTTGTCCCTAGTACACGTGGTACAGGCCATGATAATCATGGTGGGTAGAAGTAGGTGACTGCTTTTACTGTAAGTGCACCACATGTCTACACATTTGAAAAGCAGTTCGACTTTGCACTTACAAATGTGCCAGAGCCCCGTTTGGTTACTTGCACTCGCTGGTGGGGTTTAACTTTTGCAAGAATCGGGGACCATTGGAGCATTTTTTTTTTTTATCAGAAAAAAAAAAAAAAAAGTGCCCAATGCGGGAATCGAACCCAGGTCGTAGCAGTTGAAAACCAACAGTTTAGACCATCCTTGTCTGCCTGTTACTGAGGAATGAGTGCTCATAGCTACTAAGGCAGTTGAACCTTCTCAATCCTGGACATTATAGGATTGAGAGGAGTTAAGATAGAAGACACTGGATCACACTGTCAGAACTTGAATATTTGTAGCTAATGCATGTATAAGCAATACACATAGCACACCCTCTATGTAGAGGATTGAAATGTTCAACCCTATTGGCTTTTTAAAAAATAATCATTAAATTTCTAATATTATTGAACTGAGTATGAAAAAGAATTGGAAAGGCATGGCTTATCAGTGGTATTATTGAATTCAATAATTATTATGATTGCAGTAATATCTGTAGAGATAATATTTTATGATTTATATTAAGAAAAAACATTGCCAAAAATATAACTACAGTAGAACCTTCATGTAAAGGCACTTAATTTAGGGAGAGGTGTCCTCTTACCAGAGAGTTGCTAAATTATAAAAATGGAAATTTTTCAAATGAAAACTGTCATTTGTAAAGAGGTATCCTCTAGTGCGAGTGTCCTCTTATGGAGGTTCTATTGTATTACAAATTTTACTGATATATGGCAATTAAATTTATAGATATAGAGAATTGAATGTTTCAAGATTCTTGTATATACATGTATATATCTATTGGGCAGACACAGAGGTAGAAAAGAGTGACAACCACCACATTTATAGGAAGAAGAAGAAGATGGGAAGCTTACTTAGTACAGTTGGGGCGGCAGGACACCCCGTCCTCCTCCAGGACATAGTTATCTGGGCAGGCACAGGTATATCCACCCCCTGGCCGTAGCAGGCAGAGACTGGAGCAGCCGCCATTGTTGTCGCGGCAGGGGCTGGCTATGTTGTGCTGACGTAGGGGGTGTAAGACCTGGATGTCCATGGGTCTGTGGGAGGTAGAGGTGACGTTGGTGTGGTCCCAGCAGCTGTATTTGTGGCACCTCTCAATGGTCTTGGTCTCCCAGTCTGTCCAGTACAGCTGGTCCTCAAACACTGTCAGGGCGAAGATGTGTTGGATGCCGTGGAAGTCATCTGGACCACACACCACCTTGGTATACTTACCTCTTTTTGGATAATAGATTAGCTACGCAAGGTAGCAAAGACCCACATTATTGACTGTATTGACTCTCATCCATTGATGAGCTCTACTTATCCCAGAAGACACTATCACAAACTCTACAGGTTTGATACTCAATATGATTGAGTGGAGATAAAAAGAAGTAAAATAATACTTTTTTTTTTTAAATCCAAGACCCACATCATTGACTGTATTGGCTCTCATTCATTGATGAGCTCTACTCATCCCCAGCAGACACTATCAGCAAGCTCTACAGGTTTGACACTCAATATGATTGAGTGGAGATAAGAAAGATAGAAGAATATATATTTTTTTACCTATTTGGATGATAGATGAAAAACATAAGGCTACCAAGACCCACATCATTGACTGTATCAGCTCATCCATTGATGAGCTCTACTCATCCCCAGCAGACACTATCAACAAGCTCTACAGGTTTGACACTCAATATGATTGAGTGGAGATAAGAAAGATAGAAGAATATATATATATTTTTACCTATTTGGATGATAGATGAAAAACATAAGGCTACCAAGACCCACATCATTGACTGTATCAGTTCATCCATTGATGAGCTCTACTCATCCCCAGCAGACACTATCAACAAGCTCTACAGGTTTGACACTCAATATGATTGAGTGGAGATAAGAAAGATAGAAGAATATATATATTTTTTTACCTATTTGGATGATAGATGAAAAACATAAGGCTACCAAGACCCACATCATTGACTGTATCAGTTCATCCATTGATGAGCTCTACTCATCCCCAGCAGACACTATCAACAAGCTCTACAGGTTTGACACTCAATATGATTGAGTGGAGATAAGAAAGATAGAAGAATATATATATTTTTTTACCTATTTGGATGATAGATGAAAAACATAAGGCTACCAAGACCCACATCATTGACTGTATCAGTTCATCCATTGATGAGCTCTACTCAATCCAGCAAACACCATCAAAAGTCTCTCTACAAGCTCTATAGGCTTGATACTCAATATGATTGAGTGGAGATAAGAAAGAAGAGGAACCAAGATCAAATCCAAATAATCCAAGTACTCTTTTTTTTGTCAGAAGTTGGTAACAACACTGCAGCTGAAATGTCATATATAAGTTATTTATTTGGATTTAGTCTTGTTACCTTATATTTCTAATACTTTTGTGTTGCATTTTGTGAACAATTTATTATTACATTTGAAAAACTCATTGTTTTAGAATAAAATCAGGTGACATATGTTCAATGTTCTAAAAAGAAGAGAGACAAAAACTCTTCCTAAATGCACAAAATTCAAAATCCCAGCATATGCTGAAATATATTGAAATATACAAGTGCACACTCTATATAAAGAACCAAAGATAGTACTCCAGAATTTAGTCTGAAGGGACAAAAAGGATAAGAAGAAAAAAAAAAAAGTATTATCATAAAAAAATTCCATCTCTGATTCAGATGTCCATTATCACAGTACACCATTTCACCCTGTTCTGTGTACTTCACATCTCTCTGGCTACATTTCAATTCCAGATCATTCTATTAGATAGTCACTTTCCTTGGTGGTTTACCTAAGAATATATGAATCTGAAAAAGGATGAAAGAATGAGTTGACAGGATCAGGATTGAAGAAGCCTTGAGGAGATTAGGAGAGGCCTGTTGGAGCCATCTGATAAAGAAAGAGAACTGGGATAGGACATATATCAAGAGGAAATGGATTGGTGAAGACAAGGTGGTTTTGGAGGGTAAAATTAATTGAAGAGACTGGTAAGAATTAAATTGGGCTGAATTGGAGAAGCTTAGAATAGAAAAGCATGGTACCGCTGGAAACCAGGCCTTGCTCAAGAGAAGACAAAACTGAAGTAGATTGTTGTTGTTAGTGTCCATCAAGTCAACTTTTGGTGATTATATGGACAAATATTCTCTAATATTTGTTCTGTAGGTAACCATCATCCGCAGTTCATCTAGTGTCTCTTCCTTCAAATTATCCCAACATCAAATGAAGAAGTAGGTACTAATCAGTGTTGTACCCTACCAATATCTTGGATGAGGAAAGAATGTTGGCAACAGGATATCCTACATTTTGTTGACTAATTTGTTCTTGTACTTTGCGTTGAGATGGTTTCAAGAGAGCAACTGACCTCGTGAGGTGACAATATGGCGGTTGTGGCCATCCAAGTTAGCCACAGCGATGTAGTCCTCGCGGGCATCAGCCCAGAACAGCTCCTGGGTGACATAGTCAATGGCCAGGGCATTGGGCCAGCCCAGGGAGTCATTGATCAGGACATGGGGATGGGAGCCATCCATGCCTGCACGGCCAATGTACGGCTTGTCTCCCCAGTCTGTCCAGTATAGAGACCTGCGCAGACACCGTCTTAACACAACCTGAGTTGTTCAAAAGTAGAACATTAGAGTTCAACACACAAAAAATAATCTTAATTGTAAAGTTAAACTGTTTCTATACACACAAGGTAATAAGACCAAATCCAAATAAATAAATAGTGGGTGATGTTTCGGTAACAGTGTTGTTACCAAAACGTCACACACTATTTATTTATTTGGATTTGGTTTTATTACCTTATGTTTATAATCTATAATCCAAATTGTGCCTTATCTGTTCCTAAACAAATTTAGACATAACTTAAAAGTTGGAGGAGAATGGTATTCATGTACCAAAATACCTCTCTCTTTAAAAATACATTAAAATAATGTATTTTGGTTTTACACCAGAGTACAAAATGTGAAGTTGGTGATAAAGCCACAACATCAGTTTTGGCAAATTCAGACAAAAAGCCAGTCTTATACCATAGTTATGGGCTATGATTCCTCATTAATACAGGGGCGGCTTCAATTTCATATAACATCCTATAAGAGGAGTTATGAAATTGATCAAATTTACCAAAACCGGCGTTGATGCCCATTCTTTATCACCATCTACTGGGGTTATAAACCAAAATATATTATAAAACGAAAATTAAAATTATACCGCGAATGTTTCTTTTAAAAATCGAAATTTATTTTCAAAGAGAAATAGCGACATTTCTAACTTTGAGGATGAGGTATGGAAAGGTGAAACATGAAGAGTAATGGAGAACGGAAAAATAAAAAGTGTCCAGGGGCGGGAATCGAACCCACACCCTTCTGCTTACCGGGCAGGTGCCTTGTCCACTCGGCTACCCTGGACGTATTTTTCCGTTCATAACTTATATTTAAAGTAACATTTTAAAATACAATATAACGCGGCTGATGATTGTAAAACGAAAATTAAAATTATACCGCGAATGTTTCTTTTAAAAATCGAAATTTATTTTCAAAGAGAAATAGCGACATTTCTAACTTTGAGGATGAGGTATGGAAAGGTGAAACATGAAGAGTAATGGAGAACGAAAAAATAAAAAGTGTCCAGGGGCGGGAATCGAACCCACACCCTTCTGCTTACCGGGCAGGTGCCTTGTCCACTCGGCTACCCTGGACGTATTTTTCCGTTCATAACTTATATTTAAAGTAACATTTTAAAATACAATATAACGCGGCTGATGATTGTAAAACGAAAATTAAAATTATATCGCGTTTTACAATCATCAGCCGCGTTATATTGTATTTTAAAATGTTACTTTAAATATAAGTTATGAACGGAAAAATACATCCAGGGTAGCCGAGTGGACAAGGCACCTGCCCGGTAAGCAGAAGGGTGTGGGTTCGATTCCCGCCCCTGGACACTTTTTATTTTTCCGTTCTCCATTACTCTTCATGTTTCACCTTTCCATACCTCATCCTCAAAGTTAGAAATGTCGCTATTTCTCTTTGAAAATAAATTTCGATTTTTAAAAGAAACATTCGCGGTATAATTTTAATTTTCGTTTTACAATCATCAGCCGCGTTATATTGTATTTTAAAATGTTACTTTAAATATAAGTTATGAACGGAAAAATACGTCCAGGGTAGCCGAGTGGACAAGGCACCTGCCCGGTAAGCAGAAGGGTGTGGGTTCGATTCCCGCCCCTGGACACTTTTTATTTTTCCGTTCTCCATTACTCTTCATGTTTCACCTTTCCATACCTCATCCTCAAAGTTAGAAATGTCGCTATTTCTCTTTGAAAATAAATTTTGATTTTTAAAAGAAACATTCGCGGTATAATTTTAATTTTCGTTTTACAATCATCAGCCGCGTTATATTGTATTTCAAAATATATTGTTTCAATTAAATTTTAAAGGGAGAGGTGCCACTTTTGGTATATATAGATATTTATGTTGTTGTTTCTTATCCCCTTGTGTAAAGATTACACAAATTCCATGAGTTCATGCTCCTCAAGCTGTTTTATGATGAGCAGCGGCCTTTCCCAAAGGTCCTGTTTAGTGCATCTAATGCAAGCCAAAATGTGTTCTGAGCTGCAGGTGCCAAGCTACATTTTGGGCAAGTGGGGGTAGATTTTGTCATTATTTTCTAACTTCAATGGCTTCAGATGGCCTGTTTTAAATCTTGTTAGTGTTGTTTGATGCTGTCTATTTCTGATGTTCAGAGCTTCTCCTGGGTTCACTCCACTGTACCAACTGTGCTTAGGTGGGATCCTCCAGATATTTATACACATGTTTATTTTTAAGTTCTACAATATGTGGTCTTGCCTATTTCTATAAGACAAGTAAAATGTGTCTGCTTTAGTTGTTAAGACTTAGCTCCAATATAAAACTAATGACATGAGGAATAAAAGAATTATATAAATTGGATACATACTTGGTTTCCCGTGAAGTTGATTGTTCAAAGTTGGATTAGATCAAGTTATTTTTTGTTTATAAAAGTGGTTGTTTAGGAGAATGATTGGATATTTATGGGCTGTTCATGATAGCTTTTGCTAAAGAGGTTCAACTATCTACTTCATTTAATAAAAGCAGGATACACAAAAACCTCTTTACTCTTTGATGTCAGCAACTCAGGGCCCACCCTCAGTAGAGGAAGGCACTGAAGGAGAGAGATTTGGAGAAACCATTTGGCCCACCCTCAGTAGAGCAA
This sequence comes from Cordylochernes scorpioides, assembly GCA_030710605.1. Classification (NCBI taxonomy): domain Eukaryota; kingdom Metazoa; phylum Arthropoda; class Arachnida; order Pseudoscorpiones; family Chernetidae; genus Cordylochernes; species Cordylochernes scorpioides. The sequence continues at coordinate 70,188,412 of CP092873.1, read as the reverse complement.
GGCACTGAAGGAGTGAGATATGGAGAGACCATGAGACCCACCCTCAGTATAGCAAGGCACTGAAGGAGGGAGATATGGAGAGACCATGAGACCCACCCTCAGTATAGCAAGGCACTGAAGGAGGGAGATATGGAGAGACCATGAGACCCACCCTCAGTAGAGCAAGGCACTGAAGGAGGGAGATATGGAGAGACCATGAGACCCACCCTCAGTAGAGCAAGGCACTGAAGGAGTGAGATATGGAGAGACCATGAGACCCACCCTCAGTATAGCAAGGCACTGAAGGAGGGAGATATGGAGAGACCATGAGACCCACCCTCAGTAGAGCAAGGCACTGAAGGAGGGAGATATGGAGAGACCATGAGACCCACCCTCAGTAGAGCAAGGCACTGAAGGAGAGAGATTTGGAGAAACCATGAGACCCACCCTCAGTAGAGCAAGGCACTGAAGGAGAGAGATTTGGAGAAACCATTTGGCCCACCCTCAGTAGAGCAAGGCACTGAAGGAGGGAGATATGGAGAGACCATGAGACCCACCCTCAGTAGAGCAAGGCACTGAAGGAGAGAGATTTGGAGAAACCATTTGGCCCACCCTCAGTAGAGCAAGGCACTGAAGGAGGGAGATATGGAGAGACCATGAGACCCACCCTCAGTAGAGCAAGGCACTGAAGGAGAGAGATTTGGAGAAACCATTTGGCCCACCCTCAGTAGAGCAAGGCACTGAAGGAGGGAGATATGGAGAGACCATGAGACCCACCCTCAGTAGAGCAAGGCACTGAAGGAGTGAGATATGGAGAGACCATGAGACCCACCCTCAGTAGAGCAAGGCACTGAAGGAGGGAGATATGGAGAGACCATGAGACCCACCCTCAGTAGAGCAAGGCACTGAAGGAGGGAGATAAGGAGAGACCATGAGACCCACCCTCAGTAGAGCAAGGCACTGAAGGAGGGAGATATGGAGAGACCATGAGGCCCACCCTCGGTAGAGCAAGGCACTGAAGGAGGGAGATATGGAGAGACTATGAGGCCCATCCTCGGTAGAGCAAGGCACTGAAGGAGGGAGATATGGAGAGACCATGAGGCCCACCCTCGGTAGAGGAAGGTACTGAAGGAGGAAGAGTAGAAACTAATGGATTTATTGAATAATTAGTACAGAGTGTATATTTGCCAAAACTGTTGTTGAGTCACACACATTCTACAACACCCCCATTATGTTTTATACTGGGGTGATGAACAAAAGATGCATTATTTTAATGCATTTATAAAGGGAGAGGTGCCACTCTTGGTACATGAATATCAGCCTCCTGCAACCTTGCATATCTCTATGTAGAAGAGGAGTTGAAGCAACTCACCCAGTCTCAGGGTTGAGAACAATGGCCCGAGGTTCCTCCAGTCCCTCAGACAACAGGACCTTGCGGAACTGTCCATTCAGTCTGGACACCTCGATCTTATCCTTGCCCTTGTCGCACCAGTACAGGTTGCGGGCCACCCAGTCCACAGCCAGGCCATCTGGACTTTGGACTGTGCCTGTTGGAATTATCTGAAACAACAACAACTTGGTCTAACTGTCATGTCTCAACCAGAAATGTGTTATCAAAGAAAGAAATGTGTTAAAGATATATTGCAGGGAGTTTTTTTTTTTTTTCTATCAATAAATAAAGTTTATTTTGAATCCGAATTTCTTTAAATTTATACAAAGTGTATGATTCTTAAACTTTTAGTCTTAGACACTTCGATTATAAAACAAGTTCTTTTGACGACATAAATTTCATAAAAAAAAAAGGTAAATAGTATCATTTAAAATATTTTATAATCATTTGAAAATCTATATTATGGTAAAGGTGTTGGGCAATAATTAAAAATTTATTGCAGGGGAGTTGGGAAAGGACTTGAGCTACTGACTGTAGTTGGTGCTTCGGAGCGGTTGAATGGCATCCGTCGGATAGAGCTGCCTTGAGGGTCCACATCAGACCAGTACAAAATGGCTTCCTCCCAGTGGAAGTCCAGGGCCACGGCATTGGTGAGGTTCTTGGCCAGCAGCTGGGTGTTGTGGCCGCTGGGGTCCATAATCCGTATGAAGTCCCGGTTGGAGAACACCAGCTTGGGCTTGAACTCTGAGGGACAACACAATTCCAAGAATTGAATACATCAATAATAAGGTACAGTTTGAAATATAGATTAGAACTACAAGATAATAAGAACATATTCAAATAAATTATTTGTGTGTGACATTTTGGTAGCAGCATTGTTACCATCATCTAAAAATATATTTAAAAAAAAAGTGTTTTTTCATTTCTAATTCTGAGAATAATATTTTAGGTTGTCGTAGAAAACTTTTTTTTATCTGCTATCTTGTTTATATACATGACATAATAAACATTGACACACTGACATTGACATTGACACAATGACATTCATAAAATAATTAAAATTCTATAATCACAGAGTTAAATTTTAAAATGAAAAGGAATCCTTAACAAAAGGAATATAACCTAATTTTATTTTTATTGTAAATAGATAATAACATTGTTAGTTGTATGTATGCAAAAACTCTTTGCTTTAAAAATAATCAAAATAATAAATATTTTTTGGGAGAAAAGTTATCATTCATTTTTACCATCCACGACTGCATGAATTGGTAACGTAACTAGAATACGTCTTTTTTTTTTTTTTTATGACATACACACTTGATAACAGTACTATTTAAGAACATGCTGTGATATTTTTTCTCATTTATTCTTTTGTCTGATGATGGTAACAATGTTGTTACTGAAACGCCACACACTATTAATTTATTTGGAATTGGTCTTATTATTTTGAATACCTTAAGGGTATTGCCAAAAGTTTGATATACAGTGGAACCTCACCTTAGAAACATACAATGCAAACTGTCCCTTAGTAGATGTTTTGCTGCATATAACCTCTTTTAATTCAACACCATCACAAGGTAACAAAACTAAATCAATAAATACATAAGGAAATCTAAATAGTTAAATAGTGTGTGATGTTTCAGTAAGAATGCTGTTACCGAAATGTCACATACTGTTTATTATATTTGGATTTAGTCTCATTACCTTGTGTTTCTAATCTAAAATTCAAATTATACTTAATCAAAACTAAATAACTAAATGAGTAATTTATATGTCAGTATTGTCACCATCTTCAAAATAAATGTAACAATGCTGTTACTAAAACATTATGAACATATTTGCATAAGATAGTTTCTCTTTAATTTTTCGTGATTTCTTTGGTTTAGGTAACAGTTATTCTAAGAGATGGATGCCTGGAGAAGTTACAACATCAGGATAGATAGGAGCATCAAATAAGTTAATCTGAGAGAATAGATCAAAGGTTACAAGACCACAAATATGAAAAAGTATGATTTAAAATTTCAGTAACACCAATGTAACAGCCTTCCAACAAAAGTACTGATGAAGATGTTAATGATACTGTTACTGAACCGCCAAGTATAAAAAATTTACAGTGGAACCTTATTATAACAGCCACTTTATTAATACCATTAAAAGTCCCAAATTTTGAATCCCAATTGTCTTAGATGAGAATATAGCATGTTTATAAAAACATGAAATATTGATGATGTGAGGCTTGACTGGATTTAGATGTTTGTGACTTTTTATAATCAATAAAATCCAAATTATAACTTAGCATGTAAATAGAGGATAATGTATGTCCCTATTTGGGTATATAGAGAAAAACATCCCATGAGATGACACTAAAAAATATAGATATCTCAGGTTTCTCTTGGAGGTGGCCTCTTATTGGAGGTGTTGTTGGATTAGATCATTTCTCTCACAAATGGGGGGTGGTCCCCTGTGGTAGGTTAAACTTACCGCTATCAGCCTTGCAGGTCACCCCGTTATCATGGGAGAGGTAACCAGGAGCACAGTGGCAGCTGTAGGACCTGTAGGTGTTCTTACAATACTGGCTGCAGGGGCGGGACTCCTTGCATTCATCAATGGCTGAGAGCACAGACACACAATTCCGCTACCTCACTGCCAACAACCTCTATAGAAAGAGACTAAAAAATAACCCAAAGCTATATACAATATAACTATAATCAATTCTACAGACAATAATTCAACCTGTTTTCATACCCAGCCAAAAGTTACCTACATTTAATTCAACCAATTATAATTCAACAAACAACTGTCTTCAATTCAACCCACAGGAAATACAGGAAAAGAGTGGACTGCATATATTGTTTCAATTATACACTGTACAGGCCATGATATTCATGGTGAGTAGAGATTTGTGATTTCCACAACCTCGGTAATGAATCTCACATTAGGCACTTTTCTCTGAATAAAAATTGGCCCAATGGCCCCCGATTCTTGCAAAACTCCAACCCCACCAGTGAGTGCAAGTAACCAAATGGGGGTTTGACACATTTGTAAGTGCAAAATTCTAACTATTTTCTGCATGTTTAGTCTGTAAGTTGATTTTCGACTGCTACAACCCCTGTTTGAATTCCCGCATTGGACACTTTTTTTTATGATTAAAAAAATTCTCCAAATGCCCCAGATTCTTTCAAAAGTCCAACACCACCAGCGAGTGCAAGTGACCAAACGGGACTCTGGCACATTTGTAAGTGCAAAGTCGAACTGCTTTTCACATGTGTAGACATGTGGTGCACTTACAGTAAAAGCAGTCGCCTACTTCTACCCACCATGATTATCATGGCCTGTACCACGTGTACTAGAGATAATTTTAAAAACTAAGTGCATCTCATTTCTTAGAAGCAGTTTGACCTTTGCACTTACAAAACTGAGTAAACAAATAAGTGCTTCTCTCTCTTTCAAATGTGTTGAATTCTTGCAATGAGAGAGTAGATGTTTTTCTCTTTGAATAGAGCTGTTTATTCCCAGCTTTCAATCTTGGCAAAATATCTAAATAAATGGACAATAACTACAAGATAATAAGACCAAATAAATAAATGAATAGTGTATAATGTTGTTACCGAAACATCACACACTATTTATTCATTTGAATTTGGTCTTATTACCTTGTAGTTCTAATCTATAATCCAAATTGTACCTTATTTATCAAATGGACAAGAAAGTGCACATCAAAAGATTACATAGAGACTTACGTTCACATATCTTGCCTCCTTCTTTAGGTCTGAAGCCAGTATGGCAGGAACACTTGTAGCCAATAGGCTTGTCTTCACAGATTTGGGCACATACATTGCCCATACGGCACTCATCCACATCTGCACACATGCAGGTTGATCATTCCATAGTGGAAGTGACATTTTGTTATTATATGATGATAGGGTACAATGTAGATTATAGATCAGAAACATAAGGCAACAAGATCAAATAAATAAATTGTGTGTGACATGTCATTAACAGCATTGTTACCATCATCATACAAAATTGAATCAGGTCTTGTTACCTTATGTTGATTAAATATTGATGATAAACTATGTGATCAGGTAGAAGTTTGAATAAATTTAGTCTATGATAGGATATTATGGGGGAGAGAGAGAGAGAGAGAGTGGTTAAAAAATATATTTTGTCTATAATCATACTACAAGAAAATAAGACCTAATCCAAATAATTTAATAGTGTGTGATGTTTCGTCAACAGCATTGTCACCATCATCAGACAAAAGAATAAATGAGAAAAAATATAACAGCAAGTTCTTAAATAGTTGTTGTTGTTGTTGTTTCTTATCCCCTTGTGTAAAGATTACATGAATTCCATGAGTTCATGCTCCTCGAGCTGTTTTATGATGAGCATTAAATAGTACTGTTATCAAGTGTTTAAACAAGATAACAGATAGGGAAAAATAGTTTTTTTAAGACAACGTGAAATATTCTTCTTAGAATTAAAAGCGGATATTTAAAAAAATATATAATTAAAGGCTACAGCAAGTTCTTAAATAGTACTGTTATCAAGTGTTTAAACAAGATAACAGAAAAGGATTTTTTTTTCTTTATCTGTTATCTTGTTTAAACACTTGATGACAGTACTATTTAAGAACTTGCTGTGATATTTTTTCTCGTTTATTCTTTTGTCTAATGATGGTAACAATGCTGTTGCCGGAACATCACATACTATTAAATTATTTGGATTAGGTCTTATTTTCTTGTTGTATAATCTATAATCCAAATTGTGTGCTTTATAATCTATAATCACACATGAATGAAATTTAAAAAAAGAGGCCAACACACACATAGCAAGGAAAGATGAGTACTTACTACATTTGAACTCATCAGACCAATCTCCACAATCATTCTGGCCATTGCAGATCTTCTCATCATCCACACAGACTCCATTGTCACATTGGTGCTGGCTGGGGAGACAGGGAGGGGCTGTGATGTTTGGATCTGTGGACAGCTTCACTTCAGACACCACTCTCACAACTTGAATTGGAGTTAAGAATTAACATCAAATCTCATTAGGTAAATTATATGTGAGATGTTTCTATAACAGTACTTTTACCAAAAAATCACTTATAATTTACTCATCTGAATTTGGTCTTTTGTTATCTTGTATAAGACCAATCTCTAATACAACAACAAAAAGATTTGTTAAGACCTTTTGGTCTTATACAGATTCTCCAAAGGAAGAGGGTATTACAAAAAATTATAAGACGGCACAAAAGAGTTGTGCCGTCTTATATATTTTTTTGCAATTTGTTAAAATCTGTAAACTTGCTATAAGGTAGAAGAGGGTATATACAGAAGTAATAGTAGCAATAATCAGAAATGTTGTTATTTACAATGTATCAAATATGGGGGAAAAAGAAAGAAAGGGCTTGTCATAAACTTATATACAAACAAATCTATAATACAGGAGAACCTCTCTGTAAATGAAAACTAGTTGAGGAGCCTAAGTGACCTTTAGGGAGGTCTCCTCTTACTGGAGAGTTGTTACTGATTAATAAAAATGGTTATTTTGGTGATGGAAACTGTCCTTTGTAGAGAGGTGTTCTTTAGCGGGTAGAGTCCTTTTATTAAGGTTCTACTGTATATATACGGTAGAACCTTCATGAGAAGACACCTCTCTACAAAGGACAGTTTATATTTTCAAAATTTCCCATTTTTACTATTTAGCAACTCTCTGGTAAGAGGACACCTCTCCCTAAAGGACATTTTGGCTCTAAAATTAGGTGTCCTTTACAGGTAGGTTTTACTGTATATGTGAAAAACAGAGTAAATAGAACAATGCACTGAAATAAAACGGGGATGAAAAAAAAGCACTTATTGACCATGCAACTGGATACTACTAATAGCTTGTATCACTATCATTATATTCTGATTTTTCCATTTGGATAGATGACGCAAGCCAACATTCAATTATACCATCAGGAGATTTGACAAGTCCCAATGAATTACAAAGAAATGGCACCACTTACTACATATGGGTCCTTCGTCCGAGTTGTCTCCGCAGTCATTGATCTCATTACAGATCCAGGTTTTAGGGATGCATCTTCTGTTCTCGCACTGGAATTGGTCATCCGTACATTCTGCCTTCTCCTGGCCTGCAGCAGACATGTGGGTCTCTGTAGTGTTCCATTCAACATCCAGGTGTCTGTACTTACTGCAGGACTCTGGCTCATCAGAGTGGTCTCCGCAGTCATTATCCCCATCACAGTAGAACTTCTTGATGATGCAGACAAAGTTGAGGCACTGGAACTCATGTTCCTCACACACAGTCTCCGCTGAAACACATTTGATTCCTCTCTCAAAACTCTATCAAAATTATGCATTGAGAGGTGGTCAAATATATTGTAGAACAACTTTAAAATTCAACCGACTATAATTCAACACTTACTTCAATTAAACCTTTTTCTTAATCCCTTTTTAACTGAAAATTCTGATTCCTTGAGGTGTGTATTGTTGCACAGGGCTGCGGCTTGGCAGACTCTTCAGCCTTGATTCCCTCCTGTGCTGGGTCTTGCATCTTACCAGAGCGTGTTTCAACCATCCTACAAATTTATAAAAGGGAATAATGAGATAAGTCTACTTTATGTAGCCACCAGAATCCTTTATTTATTTTCTCACATCAAAGAGAGCAGTGAAGTCACAGTGTACCTAAATACAAATGATGATAATCTAAAAATAATCTGTTTTAAATAAATATCATAGAAAATAAAAATAAATAAATATATAATTTAAATTTCAAATATATTAAAAATAATATAATAAATGCGCCATTAATCATGATGTAACACTTCCCCCTCTCCAGAGGTCGTCACGTCCTCGTGAGTTACCTCATCAATTCTCTCAAAATAGGGTTTGAGTCTTGAGACATGGACAATCAATGGGTCTTGGCCAGGATTATCTTTCGGCTCAATTAAGTAATTTACGTTAGACAGCTTCTTTAATATTCGATATGGGCCAAAATATTTTCTCAATAGTTTTTCGCATTTTCCGATTTTCCTGACTGGTGTCCAAACTGCCACTAAATGTCCTGGTTCATAGATTTTCTCATTGTGTTTTTTGTCATAGTTTCTTTTCATTCTTTCCTGAGTCTTCTCTGTGTTGTTAATGACTACCTGTCTCGTCCTTGCTATTTTATCTAAGTAGTTTTCTATATATTCGTCGTAATCGTCCATGTTACTGTCCGTTGGGATATTCTCGTCGTCTAAGAGGGACATGGGTTCCCTTCCAAACAACAGGAAAAATGGAGAGTAGCCTGTGGTTTCTTGAATCGTGGTATTATACGCGTGGGTGATAAAAGGAAGGATTTCATCCCAGTTCTTTTGGTCTGTGTTCACATACATGCTGATCATATTGATTAAAGTTCTATTTAGCCGTTCCGTTAGTCCGTTAGTCTGGGGGTGGTAGCTCGTTGTGAAGCAGTGTTTCACTTTGCACATTTTCATTACCTCCTTCATCAAATTGCTAGTGAATTGTGAACCTCTATCGCTAATAAGAAATCTTGGGGCCCCGTGACGTAAAATAATATGTTCGATTAAAAATGTAGAGACTTCTTTCACCGGTTGCTTCTGATACTGCCTTTGTTTCAGCATACTTGGTATAATAATCAGTCAACACAATTATCCACTTCCTTCTTCTTTTCGTTGATGGCAAGGGGCCAACAAAGTCAATTCCGATTCTTTCAAAAGGGTAGTTAGCTGGGGGAATAGGTTGTAGAAGTCCAGAAGGCAAGTGATTTGAACCTTTCCGACTTTGGCAAAGATGGCACGTCTTTACAAATTCTGAAACATCTTTCAACATGGAAGGGCAATAGTATTTATTCTTCAATCGGTAAGTGGTTCTGGCGACGCCCAGATGGCCATTCAGCATATGGTTGTGGTATTCACTCATGACTTCCTTCCTTCCCTTCTTTGGCACTACCAGCAACCATGCCCTACCTTCAGGATTTGGATTTTTCTTGTAGAGACACCCATTTTCTTCTTTGAAGTTCTGTGTAATTGAACGCTTGTTTCTACTAAGGTTCTCCTTAATATTCTCAATAAAATCATCCTTTTCGTCTATTATTTGATTCAGAAATAGTCTTTCATAATCTTCGTCCCATTCGTTTTCAGGTAAGGGTCCTCTAGATAGACCATCAGCGTCCAGATGTTTTTTACCCGATTTATGTATGATTTCGAAATTATATTCCTGAATCTTCAGTGCCCATCGTGCTAATCGGCCGGTCGGATCTTTCAGATTCTTAAGCCAGCATAGTGCGTGATGATCAGTTACGATTTTGAAGTGCCTTCCATATAGGTAGGGTCGTAACTTGGACATTGACCA
>CP092873.1:70060618-70178580 GCA_030710605.1 Cordylochernes scorpioides | reverse complement strand
GTTATTGCACATGAATGAATCTAAAAAAGAGGCCAACACACACATAGCAAGGAAAGATGAGTACTTACTACATTTGAACTCATCAGACCAGTCTCCACAATCATTCTGTCCATTGCAGATCTTCTCATCATCCACACAGACTCCGTTGTCACATTGGTGCTGGCTGGGGAGACAGGGAGGTGCTGTGATGTTTGGATCTGTGGACACAACTTCACTTCAGACACCACTCTCACATCTTGGATTGGAGTTAAGAATTAACAACAAATCTCATTAGGTAAATTATATGTGAAATGTTTCTTTAAAAACATTGTTACCAAAACATTACATATATTTACTCATCGGAATTTAGTCTTATGTTACCTTGTATAAAACCACAATCTCTAATACAATAACAAAAAGATTTATTAAGACCTTTTGGTCTTATACAGATTCTCCAAAGGAAGAAGGTATTACAAAATTTATAAGAAGAGTTGCGTCGTCTTATAATTTTTTGTAATTTGTCGAAATCTGTAAACTTGCTATAAGGTAGAAGAGGGTATATACAGAAGTAATAGTAACAATAATCAGAAATGTTATTTACAATGTATTAAATAGGGGGAAAAAATAAAGAAAGGGCCTGTCATAAACATATATACAAAAAAATCTATAATACAGGAGAATCTCTCTGTAAATGAAAACTAGTTGAGGAGTCTAAGTGAACTTTAGGGAGGTCTCCTCTTACTGGAGAGTTGTTGCTGATTAATAAAAATGGTTATTTTGGTGATGGAAACTGTCCTTTGTAGAGAGGTGTTCTTTAGCGGGTAGAGTCCTTTTATTAAGGTTCTACTGTATATATACGGTAGAACCTTCATGAGAAGACACCTCTCTACAAAGGACAGTTTTTATTTTCAAAATTTCCCATTTTTACTATTTAGCAACTCACTGGTAAGAGGACACTTCTCCATAAAGGACATTTTGGCTCTACAATTAGGTGTCCTTTACAGGTAGGTTTTACTGTATATGTGAAAAACAGAGTAAATAGAACAATGCACAGAAATAAAACGGATGAAAAAAAGCACTTATTGACTATGCAACTGGATGCTACTAATAGCTTGTATCATCAATCATTATATTCCGATTTTTCCATTTGGATAGATGATGCAAGCCAACATTCAATTATACCATCAGGAGATTTGACAAATCCCAATGAATTACAAAGAAACTACACCACTTACTACATATGGGTCCTTCGTCTGAGTTGTCTCCGCAGTCATTGATCTCATTACAGATCCAGGTTTTAGGGATGCATCTTCTGTTCTCGCACTGGAATTGGTCATCCGTACATTCTGCCTTCTCCTGGCCTGCAGCATACATGTGAGTTTCTGTAGTGTTCCATTCAACATCCAGGTGTCTGTACTTACTGCAGGACTCTGGCTCATCAGAGTGGTCTCCGCAGTCATTATCCCCATCACAGTAGAACTTCTTGATGATGCAGACAAAGTTGAGGCACTGGAACTCATGTTCCTCACACACAGTCTCCGCTGAAACATCCTCTATTAATATACAGCTTCTCTCTCACAACTCTATCAAAATTATGCATTGAGAGGTGGTCAAATATATTGTAGAACATCTTTAAGATTCAACAGACTATAATCCAATACTTACTTTAATTAAACCTTTTTCTTAATCCCTTTTTAACTGAAAATTCTGATTCCTTGAGGTGTGTATGTTGAATTATAGAAGTTGGACTGTTTTAAGATGTTTTAGTAGATACATGGCACACTTACAGTAAAAGCAGCCGTTAACTACCCACCATTGTTTGTTATCATGGCTTTTACTACGTGTACTTGGGATATAGATATAAAGAAGATAATGTAGGATCCCAAAGTGGTCAGTACAGCACCTACTAGACAGATGGGAACAATATTGAGTTCAACATTATAGTATTCAAACAGACTAAAAGTTACTAGAGGAAGGAGTGTAGAGAAAGTAGACTGGACATTTCCAAAGATGAACTACTGGAGAGTGATCTTAACACTAAACTTATGGAATATGCCAAATGCACAAGGTGAAATGGTTAGAAAATTTTTATAGGTAGGCAAATACACATTATAACCTCTTTGTTTCTCTCGCCTAACTTTAATTCAACCATTTATTGAATCTGACCAACTCAACATAAACCTTTTAAATTTAACTCTTTTGCTGGCAAATAGACTAATGTTACCCAGTACTGATAACAAAGAAATACTTTTGCCCAGGTGCTGACATTCTTTACTATAGCTAATTCAATAAATAAATGAATATGAATTTTTAAAATATCAAAACTATGTGATAACATTTACCTTCCCTGATATTACAAACTACAGGGTTAAAAAAAAATGATGCAATTGAACCAGGAGAATAAATGTAGTTTATACCATGCATGAATGTGTGATAGGGAAAGGTTCTGGTATGTGATGGGCACCCGGGGTAGGGGTTTAAAATAATACTCTGGTTTAAGATTGGTATCTGAATAAAGGTTCAAAATCAGAACATGGTAGGCAATGGAAACCTGATTGAAGGTTCAAAATCATGCTCTGGTATATGAGTGAAACTTGAGTCAAAGGTCTTGATTATGCTCTAGAACGCAAGAGAAACCTAAGTTAAGTCTCATGATTATGCACTGACACATGATTGGCACCTGAGGCCCTTGGCAGAGCTGACTGCTATAGGGCGTGTCCCCAGGTGGCAGATAGGGTAACAACCTTCAGATATGAGGGCCAGCTGAGAAACAAGCAGTATAACTCTGACGAATAAGCAGTCGTGAACCAACAGCATCATTGTTAGAAGAGGACTAGACCTCTTTAAAAATCCTGACTTCAACTGACCCGGTTGATAGACCTCAGCAAGGGTCCCACTCTAGGGATACGGAGGAGCTGCGTCTGTACTCATTTTAGAGTCGGCAGCAAAGGCGTCTGATTCCATGTTAGGAGCATAAAACAGCTCGAGGAGCATGAACTCATGGAATCTGTGTAATCTTTACACAAGGGGATAAGAAACAAAAACAACCTGATTGAGGGCTCAAAACCTCTCAGACACCCAATCCTTCCCCAGGAAGGATCAACAAAGAAGCCAAACAGAACTCACTGCAGTTCTGTTCATCCGACATCTCCGGGTCACCGCAGTCATCCTCCCCGTCACACAGCCAGGACTGGCGGATACACTTGCCGGTGTTGTTGCAGCGGTAGAGGAAGGGTTCGCAGGGCCTGGACACTGCCACCACACAGGATATATACATACATAGATACATGTGCCAGCACTTACTGCAATCCTCCGTCTCATCACTGCCATCATGGCAGTCCGGGTAGTCATCACATCTCCAGATAGAAGGGATGCAGTCCCCATTGTGGCATTGGAACTGCTCCTCGTGGCAGTGGTATTCTGGATAAACACACACTTTGCTATACAACTATTCTACTTTAAACAAGTGTCCTATGTGAAGTGGAAAAAGCCGTTCTATTCTTTTTGACACTTTTATTTTTGACATCTGATAGGCATAATTTGGATTATAGATTATAAACACAGGGTAATGAGACCAAATCCAAATAAATAAATAGTCTGTGACGTTTGTTATAACAGCGTTGTTACCGAAACGTTACACACTATTTATTTATTTGGATTTGGTCTTATTACCTTGTGTTTTTGATATCTATTTTGACAGTGATTTTTTTTTTATCGATCATTATCCTCCTGGCAAAATTTCCATCTATATTTTGGCCATTGATTCGACCTAGCCAAATTTACTGGCTAAACACCACTTTGGCAGATTTAAAAGGTTTAATTTGATCCCTTGTGGATCTCATGGAATAAAACCCTCCCTGGACATTATCCCAAAACCATGGTCTCCAGGTGAATGCATCTCAGTTGCCAAAGCTGGTGTTGCTGCTTGGTCGCTGATCCGAAGCCGCTAGTTTGCATCGACAGTCAATAGATGGCATCTAGTATTGACATCTATTTTGGGAAAAGGAAGATGGGAGAGGTGATCTTTATGGTGAGGCACAATTTGGATTGTAGATTATAAACACAAGGTAATAAGACCAATCTATTTATTTATTTGGATTTGGTCTTATTACCTTGTGTTTAGGTGATCTTTATCTTTCCATCCATATTCCATCCATACTGTCATACATATTTAGGGATTCATTATCTTGCTATTCTTATATATAACCCAAATTGTCTTTCTTTCTTATCTCCACTCAATCATATTAGGGTATCAAGCTTGTAAAGCTTGAGACTTTTGATGGTATCTGCCGGGGAAGAGTAGAGTTCATCAATGGATGAGTCAATACAGTCAATAATGTGTTTTGGGGTTGCAGGTTGAGAATTGCACTTAGTAACCCAAATTGTGCCTCATCTTTGTAACAGCAATGTTGCCATCTTCAGATAAGGGTAGTAAATGAGAAACTATCCCAGAGAAAATTCCAAGTGAGACAAAGAAGTATTGTCACATCAGCCTACTCACCACAACCAGCCTCATCAGAGCTGAGAGTGTCATTGGTGCCGTCGTCACAGTCATCTTCATGGTCACAGTGCCAGCTCTGGGGGATGCACATGCCGTTGGAACAGTGGAAGGAGTTGGTGGGACAGGATGGCTTGGGTTCCTCTGTACATCCACACAGAATAATGTGGTCATCTGATCTCATGTTCAGATGTGTAAAATGCGAATAAATTTTTAACAAATCAAAGACTACACAGCGGGTTAAAAAAAATGTATCAATAAAAAATATTAATTTTTATGGTGTTCGTACATGCTCAAACAAATTTCATATTTCTATACAAGTCTCAAACTGTACTTAGGAAATAATCATGATGGAAAGTATGGAAACTGCCTTTGAACTAGTAAAGTGGCCAATCAATTTATATAAAAATTTAGGTATAACAAGGGCATATGGTATATAATGGAGAGGCATAACAATGGGAAATATACCGCCATTGTTGATATATGAGAAGGAAATCTCACAGTAGCATACTCCTTGATAATTGGGAGAGTTATAACAATGGGAAATAATACCATTGTGTAAAGATAAGAAGGAAATCTCACTGTAGCATACTCCTTGATATTTGGGAAAGTTATAAGAATGGGAAATAACACCATTGTTGAAAGATAAGTAGGAAATCTCACTGTAGCAAACTTCTTGATAATTGGGAAAGATATAACAATGGGAAATAACACCACTGTTGAAAGATAAGAAGAAAATCTCACTGTAGCTTACTCCTTGATAATTGGGAGAGTTATAACAATGGGAAATATACCTCTTTTGTTGAAAGATAAGATACAGCGCTACAGGCACTTTTTTCTGAATGAAAAATTGCTTCAATGGCCCCTAATTCTTGCAAAATTCCAACCTCACCAGTGAGTACAAGTAACCAAATGGGACTCAGGTACACATGTAAGTGCCAAAATTGAACTGCGCTCTACACATGTGAGGCACTTACAGTAAAAGTGGTTGCTAACTACTACCCACCATGATTAAAATGGTTCATATCATGTGTACTAAGAATAATAATAAAAATGTAAAAAATGAGGTTTTAAATGTCTTTTAATATTTAGCTTCAAAGCACACCTAAGTGTGCAGAGGCAAATATGTATGCATATACAGTAGAACCTCCCTATAAAGAACAACTAATTAAAGAGCCAAAGTGTCCTTTAGAGAGAGATGTTCTCTTACTGGAGAGTTGCTAAATAGTGAAAAAACTAATTTTGAAAATGAAAACTGTCCTTTATAGAGAGATGTCCTCTAGCGCGAGTGTCCTCTCATGGAGGTTCTACTGTATATAGCTATTTTATAAGGAGTTTACCTTTCTTACTATATTTTAACTCCGCCTTTGCCAGTCCCAAGCCCGGATGAAAAAGGAGGAGGGGAAGCAGTAACAAGCTCGCTAGAAAACCTGGGCTCAGCTGGCCCAGCTGATTGTACCCTATAAGGGCTCCTAATCCAGGGATACAGGATGAGCAGCGTTTGTACTCCATGTTAGGAGCAGCTGCACATGGCGTCTGTTCCTCATGTCAGAGGCGGCCATTTCTTTTGGAGCTAAGTCGGTCTGAAACTGAGTAGTGCTCCCATTCTTAATGACAAAGGCAGATGCATTCTACTTCACCCAGTCATTTTTTTTTTTACTTATCGTTTAGTCTAAATTAGACAAGATCTTGGAGGTCGTGCTCGTAAAGAAGCTCAAGAACTCTTCTTGGTTCTCTGTACAGGGATCTTTTGTCCTTTCCAATGCAATTTAGTAAATGTTGGGGAGTGGCCTCTTCGGTTTTGCACCTAGTGCACATGGGGAAGCTTTTGGCTCCCTCTTTATAGACTAGAGGGCGCAGGTGACCAGATTTCCATCTGGCCAACTGTGTCGATTCCCTTCTGTTTAGTTGGAGGGTTTGTTTTTTGGGGTTTTCTATTTGGTACCAAGAATGATGGTTGTCAAATCTCAAGCTTTACAAGCTTGATACCCTAATATGATTGAGTGGAGATAAGAAAGAAGAAGACTATATTTTTGATAGAGAAATAGTTTGTAAAGGGAAACTCTCTCTTAGTTCCTTCTATCCTTACTTAAAGATGGAGTGAGATAAATCCCTGTGTACAGTAGTGATGACTGAAGTGGAGACCACACAGAGTGACTTACTGGGATTGCTGTGGTCACATTTCAGCTCATCAGATCCATCCCAACAGTCATCCTCCCCGTCACAGATCCACTTGGGGGAGATGCAGGGGGTGGTGTGGGGACAGTTGATCAGGACTGTGTCTATGCTGAGCTGGTCTTGGGGTACAATGGTGCAGTTGGTGGGAGCTGGTACATATATATTACATAGTTCATACCATTTACTTATAGATAATTAACAACAACAAAACCTTTATTATGGACACTCATCTGATACAGGATTGTCCTAAATTAACACAAAAAGTGTCTTTTCAATTCTTTTAACATATATAACCAAAAATATAATAGTTAGAAAATTCTATTATTTATATATTGCAGGTGACACATATCCAGTGAATAATGAATATTACACTGCTGCGGTGTATGCTGTTGTGTAAAGAATTAATATTCTATATTAGAATAGAGAATGAGTGAGACTTACGACATCCCATCTCATCTGAAGCATCCTGACAGTCCCTCTGTCTGTCGCAGCGATGGCTGGAGTGGATGCAGGGTCCGTGCTTGCAGCGGAACTGGTCGGGACCACAGGTGCAGTTCTGTTCATCAGATTGGTCCTCACAGTCACTGTTGCCATCGCAGGCCTTGTGGGCGGGCAGGCAGCGGTTGTTGAGACATTGGATCATACTGGAGGGGCAGCTGCGAGTGGCTACACACACATCAATGGTTCAACATTCATGCTATCCAGACAGTTCCATACTGGCGGGGCAGCTGCGAGTGGCTACACACACATCAATGGTTCAACATTCATGCTATCCAGACAGTTCCATACTGGCGGGGCAGCTGCGAGTGGCTACACACACATCAATGGTTCAACATTCATGCTATCTAGACAGTTCCATCTAATACAGTTCTCTCCAGATTTTCCAGGTTAACTGAGGCATCTATTAAACATACGTCATAAATATATATAAATTTTTAAAATACAGTTAAACCTGTCTATAGCACCCCCTCTAAATAGCACCTTCCTCTCTATAGAGCACCCAATTTTAAACATTAAAATGCAAACATTTTACATTAAAAGTGACCTGTCTATAGCACCCCCTCTCTATAGCACCCTATTTTGGTGAGTCCCAAGAGGGGGCACTATAGACAGGTTTAACTGTATATATTTCCTATAGATTTTTTTTCTTTTTCAACTAAAATAATTCCCAATTGCCCTCACTGAGATGAAAAAATATTGGAAGGGCATAGATCCTCTATGTCTATAAATATTTGTTATTCTATGGTAAATAACCGCAATTGAAAAAGCCAAGTAAATTATCATTATTATATCAGCAGCAGGTTTTTCCTCTCACCTGAATTGAAAGAATGTGTGTGTGTGCAACTTTTATACATTTGAAATCCTACTGCAATGTATAAAACCTGACTTCTTAAACAGATGGAGAAGTGATTATTATTATCCCTAGTACACGTTGTTCAGGCCATGATAATCATGGTAGGTCGAAGTTGCCGACTGGTAGAGAAGTGATATTAGCAGTAAGGGAGGAAAGTTACCACAGAAGCTGGGGTGTTCATCAGTCTCATCAGGACAGTCTGAGATGTCGTTACAGGTGAGTTCATAGGGGATACAGACTCCTGTACCACACAGGAACTCCTCCTCGGTGCAGTTGACAGTCTTGGCTGAGCACACACACACACAGGGCTCTAGGTACTTATTCAACTTTCAACCTAGGCCATCTCTGGTATGGAGGAGGAGCTGTTGTTGTCATGTCCAATAAAGAGCCTCAGATGTCTCCATGCATCTCTATCACAGCAGTCACAATGTTTTCTATCTTGGGCGTGTATACTGAATTGTTGTCGTGTCCAATGAAAAGCCTCAGATATCTCCATACATCTCTATCACAGCAGTTACAATGTTTTCTATCTTGGGTGTGTATACTGCATTGTTGTTGTTGTCATGTCCAATGAAGAGCCTCAGATGTCTCCATGCATCACTATCACAGCAGTCACAATGTTCTCTATCTTGGGTGTGTATACTGTATTGTTGTTGTTGTCATGTCCAATGAAGAGCCTCAGATGTCTCCATGCATCACTATCACAGCATAAACAATGTCCACTATCTTGGGTGTGTATACTGTATTGTTGTTGTTGTCGTGTCCAATAAAGAGCCTCAGATATCTCCATGCATCTCTATCACAGCAGTCACAATATTCTCTATCTTGGGTGTGTATACTCTATTGTTGTCGTGTCCAATGAAAAGCCTCAGATGTCTCCATGCATCACTATCACAGCATAAACAATGTCCACTATCTTGGGTGTGTATACTGTATTGTTGTTGTTGTCGTGTCCAATAAAGAGCCTCAGATATCTCCATGTATCACTATCACAGCAGTGACAATGTCCTCTATCTTGGATGTGTATACTGTATTGTTGTCGTGTCCAATGAAAAGCCTCAGATTTCTCCATGCATCTCTATCACAGCAGTCACAATGTTCTCTATCTTGGGTGTGTATACTGTATTGTTGTCGTGTCCAATGAAAAGCCTCAGATGTCTCCATGCATCTCTATCACAGCAGTTACAATGTTCTCTATCTTGGGTGTGTAAAGCTGCTGTTCATGGTATAGAAAGTGGTTAAATACAATGTCATTCCACCCTGGTGAGATAACTTTCCATTTTGTTAGGTACTGGCAGAATGGTCTGGGGATTATTTCCAGTCTGTGACTGTAGGATCTTTAGTCACTTGCTATCATCTACTGGCGGCTGTGGTGTAGAGTCAAAAGTAAAATTATTGAATATAAAGATGATAAGACACAATTTGGATTATAGATTATAAACACAAGGTAATAAGACCAAATCCAAATAAATAAATAGTGTGTGACGTTTCGGTAACAACGCTGTTACCGAAACGTCACACACTATTTATTTATTTGGATTTGGTCTTATTACCTTGTGTGAATATAAAGATATAGAGAATAATAACACATTAAAGTTTTTGTCTGTGATGATGGTAACAACTCTGTTACCTAAATGTCACACATTATTTATTTGGATTTGGTCTTATTACCTTGTAGTTCTTCTAATCTATAATCCAAATTGTGCCTTATCATTACTTAAGTTTTGTCTATGAGTGTATATTTTTAAAGGGAAGACTCGACATTTTTCTCCCATCTTGTAATAAGGTTACAAAAACCACCAGCTATCATCAATGTTTCAAATTTAAGACAGATGCACAAGAAGCCATTTCAAAGTGTCAACAGGTTAAAAGAGTGAACTCCCCAAACATATGAAAGAGAACATTCTGACAAAGAAAGAGAGGGAGGTACCTATGCATCTGTTCTCCTCAGGTGCCAGGATGCGACCTGGGAGGCAGGTACAGGATGGTACGCCAGCTGGTGAGACAATGCAGGTGTCACAGCCTTCGTCCATCATCAGACATGGGTTGAGGGTACCTGGACACATTTCTTTATCTTAGCTCTGTGTGTGCATTGAGGAAGTACAATACATTACAATAGGGTCATAAACAGTTTATATGATAATTCAATACTATTATAGATGCGTATGATTCTTTTTAAAAATAAAATAATTTCTACTGTCCTTACTGCAATGGAAAAATTAATGGGAAGGCGTGGCTCATCAGTGGTGAACCCTCCCAGTAGATTCCATGGTAGATTAAACTGGCGAAACCACTGGGAGGGTTCACCACTGATGAGCCAGGCCCTCCCATTAATTTTTTCCATTGCAGTAAGGACAGTAAAAAATGTTTTATTTTTAAAAAGAATCATACACGTCTATAATAGTATTGAATTATCATAACAGATGGCGTGCTAATGCATCATAGTTTATATGATAAAGATTCGTCCCTGCCTTTACACTTTGAATAAATCAATAAAACTCCGCCTTTGCCAGTCCCAAGCCCGGATGAAAAAGGAGGAGAGGGAGCAGTAACAAGCTCGCTAAAAACCTGGGTTCAGCTGGCTTGGCTGATAGTACCCTGTAAGGGCTCCTGATCCAGGGATACAGGATAAGCAGCGTTTGTACTCCATGTTAGAGCAGCTGCACATGGCGTCTGTTCCTCATGTCAGAGGCGGCCATTTCTTTTAGAGCTAAATCGACCTGCCACTGAGTAGTGCTCCAAGTCTTAATGACAAAGGCAGACACATTCTACTTCAACCAGTGTGGAAATAAGAAAAAAATAAAAAATCAATAAGGAATCTATGGTTTGGTTTCTTTAAAAATGAAACAAAACCCTAGATTCCTTATTGATTTAGTTAAAGTTTATTTGATGCAGATTTTATTTTCGAATGAAATTTCCTCTAGCTTTCTTCCAAGAATTTGGTAATCCTCTTTTAAATCAATGTGTTTTTAAAGAGTGATAGAGAGAGAGATTATCATTATCCATAGTACACATGTGAGGTACAAGCCATGATAATCATGGTGGGTAGAAGTTAGCGACTGTTTTTACTGTATATACACTACATGTCTACACATATGAAAAGCAGTTCGACTTTTGCAATTAAAAATGTGCAAAGCCCCGTTTGGTTACTTGCACTCGCTGGTGGGGTTGGACTTTTGCAAGAATTGGGGGCAATTGGAGCATTTTATTTTTAAATTAGAAAAAAGTAACTAATGCGGGATTCGATCCCGGGTTGTAGCGGTCGAAAACCAACGGTTTAGATCATCCTTCCACCCCTAAAGGGCTTACCTGAGGTTTTAAATACAGTTAAACCTGTCTATAGTGCCCCCTCTAAATAGCGCCTTCCTCTCTAGAGAGCCCGATTTTAAATACGTAGTACAATGCGATTTACATTAAAAGTGACAGGTCTATAGCACCCTATTTTGGTGAGTCCCAAGAGGGGCGCTATAGACAGGTTTAACTGTATATATATTTTTTATTAGGGAAGCTTTTCCCTTTCTCAAAGCGTAGTTGAAATATATTCATTTTTCTCTGTTTAACCCCTTTCATCAAGAGAGGGAGAGATGAAACTACCTGATTGAATCGTTCGTATAAGATTATATAAGGATTAATACAATATTGTTACGTAGAAATAAAATCACATTCCAGATGGAGATAGAATGTTCTAGAGCGTTTAAGAATCAAGTAGAAAAAGCGGAAGACAACTGATTGGCCAATCTACAGCTATTGCGCAATGCTCAAGCCTGGCAGCTTTATG
This sequence comes from Cordylochernes scorpioides, assembly GCA_030710605.1. Classification (NCBI taxonomy): domain Eukaryota; kingdom Metazoa; phylum Arthropoda; class Arachnida; order Pseudoscorpiones; family Chernetidae; genus Cordylochernes; species Cordylochernes scorpioides. The sequence continues at coordinate 70,166,793 of CP092873.1, read as the reverse complement.
ATTGGCTAACCAACCATGACTGTTCTGGAAAGATCTACTCCGGTATATATAGGGATGAGGAACTCATGCAAGGGTGAAGAACGAAGCTACATGGTGTACTCCAAGCAAGCTGCTGTCTCAAGAGGTCGGACTGCTGCTTACCGCCGACGCTGGTGTACTTCCTGGAAGACTCTAGAAGGTTCTATGAACTTCTGTCTCCTGTTCTGCTCCTGCTTTCCTTCACTGTGCTGCAGTTGGTGAGTTTGTAACTGCTGTTTTCATTATTGTTGTTTTATTTTTTTGCGCTCTTCTGTAATTATTTTATTGATTAGACTTAAATAAAGTGCTAAAGATCCTTTGTACTCATGGAAGTTATTCTTTGCTAACCAACAACGCAACAATACGAATAAATAAGGATAAACAATGATAAATAAATGGTTAAAATAAATGTAATTATATATTAGATAGAGAGAGATAGCAATGTGATGAACACAACATAAAAGATATGAACAAAAGTTACTATCAAAAGCACTAAATCATGAGGGGGTTAGTTGAAGGCTGGTCTAAACCATTGGTTTTTGACTGCTACGACCCGGGATCCGAATCTCACATTGGGCACTTTTTTCTGATAAAAAAAAATGCTCCAATGGCACTTGATTCTTGTAAAAGTCCAACCCCACCATCGAGTGCAAATAACCAAATGGGGCTATCACACATTTGTAAGTGCAAAAGTCGAACTTCTTTTCACATATGTAGACATGTGGTGCAATTACAAGTAAAACAGTCACCAACTTCTATCCACCATGAACACAAGGTAATAAGATCAAATCCAAATAAACAAATAGTGTTTGACGTTTGTCTGTGTTTTGTTATAACAACGCTGTTACTGAAACATCACACACTATTTATTTATTTGGATTTGGTCTTATTACCTTGTGTTTATAATCTATAATCCAAATTGTGCCTTATCATTCTACCTACCATGATTATCATGGCCACGTGTGTGTACTAGGAATAATAATTAATTTAAAAAACTAAATCATGAGGCAAAGAGTTTCTTTGTCTCACAATTTTGTACTTTTAATAATAAAAGTGACCAAGAGGATCATTCAACTTGTGATAGAGAAGTTACTCACAGTCATTGGAATCATTGGCCACAGCAATGATGGCCATGGGTCGCTGGATGTTCTTGCGCAGCTCCACCACATCCCCACCTGTCATCTTGTTGGCCCGTAGGACAGCATGGGCCACCCAGTCTGTCCAGAAGATGAAGTTGCCGTAGACAGCCAGGTCAAATGGCAGTTGGGGCACATGGCTGATTATCTGATCACAAAGATACTCTAGTTATATGTCTGTCTTGTAGATACAGCATACCTGTCTATAGCACCCCCTCTTGGGACTCACCAAAATAAGGTGCTATAGAGAGGGGGTACTATAGACAGGTCACTTTTAATGTAAAATGTTTAGAGAGGAAGCACTATTTAGAGCATTGTCATCATCATCAGACAAAAGAATAAATATATAATACATTTATTCTTTGTCTGATGATGGTGACAATGCTGTTGCCGAAACGTCACACTCTATTAAATTATTTGGAATAGGTCTTATTTTCTTGTATGACATTCTAGTTATATGTCTGTGTTGTAGGTACAACATACAGTTAAACCTGTCTATGGGACTCACCAAAATAATTGTTATAGACAGGACACTTTTAATGTAAAATTATACCATTTTAATGTTTAAAATCAAGTGCTATGGAGAGGAAGGCGTTATTTAGAGCATTGTCACCATCATCAGACAAAAGAATAAATATATAATACATTTATTCTTTTGTCTGATGATGGTGGCAATGCTGTTGCCGAAACGTCAAACACTATTAAATTACTTGGATTAGGTCTTATTTTTTGCATGACACTCTAGCTAGATGTCTGTGTTGTAGATACAACATACCATGGACAGATATAATATCTAGATTTCTCTCTATATAAAATAAAACCTCTTTAATTAAGCCAATTTTTTACAAGGCAGTGAATAAAAAGGCATCGTTACTGTTACTTTGAATTGAGTGAATGTGTATATATTTGTATATATATATATATTTTATATATTTTTTGTTCACTTCTTTATATCTTTCTTACTTTTCTTACTTAGTCGAGTCTTTTGTAAGACTTTGGGTCTTAATGGGGGCTTTTGTTGTTATGTTGTATATATGTATGTGTGTGTATATATCATACTTACATAATCTTTCTTTTTCTTCTTCTGTATATTCCCCACTTTCACAGCCCTATCTCTCTTGTAATCTCAGGGAGAATCCTCTATAAGACCAGTGTGTCTTAATAAAGGCTTTTGTGTGTGTGTGTGTGTTAATTAGGCCAATTATATCTCATTACTTACTTTAATTTGAAATTATTTTTGATTCAGATAATTCTTTTTAATTAAAACAATTTTCTACTGTGCTTACTGCAATTATAAAAATAATGGGAGGGCCTGGCTCATCAGTGGTGAATCCTCCCAGTGGTTTCACCAGTTTAATCTACCATACCGCTGTTATATTATTGTATATTTTAATGTTTTACTTTTACACTGATACAAGAAACCACTGGGAGGGTTACCATTGATGAGCCAGGCCCTGTCATCATTTTTTATAATTGCAGTAAGAGGGCAGTAGAAAATTGTTTTATTTAAAAAGTAATATACGCGTCAAAAATACTCCAAATTTCTGATAACAACAGCATGATTATCACAACACCATATTTTGGTCCCAAATGATTATTATGGCAAATTTCATTGTGATAAGCTATAATGTGGATTGAAGATAACAATGACAAGGCAACAAGATCAAATAAAAGTAAATAAAACTCATGGCATTTAGATAACAGAGATTACCATGGCCATACCATGATTATCACGGCTTGTACTAGGGATAAGCAAAAAAAAAAAAAACAGTTTTAAAAAAATAGAAACTTAGAACTTGGGACTTGCAAATAATGATGTTATAACCAATTTTCTGCTATAATAAGGATACACTGTGATTGAAATATATTTAGTTAGAATTTTATGAAATAATAGCAAGAGTATTGACTTTTATAGTCCGTTGAATCAGAGAGGTTCTACAATATAATATCTTTTGGAATGTGTCCCTCACTGGAGGTTGTTGAACTATACCAATACAATTCAGGATGCAATTTGGATTAAAGACATAAGGTAACAAGGCCTAATCCAAATTAATGAAATTTTCATGATGATAAGGCACAATTTGGATTATAGATTATAAACATAAGGTAATAAGACCAAATAAATAGTGTGTTACGTTTCGGTAACAGCGTTGTTACCATCTTCAGACAAAAGTACTGAATGTATTTCACTACTACAAAGGTAACAAGACCAAATCCAAATTAATGAAATGTCTGTGACGCTGTTAACAAAATTACACAAACCTTTCATTAATTTGGATTTAGTCTTGTTACCCTTTTCCCTACAGTACTCTGGCCTGACGATGGTAACAATGCTGTTACCATAATGTTGAATTTACAAAATGGGTCAAAGGTTTGACAGTATAATGGCATGTGTCTACTCACATGCCTGTCTGTCCCGTCATAATTGCACCTCTCAATCTTGTCCAGCCTGGCATCGGCCCAGAAGAGTTTCTGGGCAGCATGATCCAGTGTCAGGGCATTGGGCATCCTGATGTCTGTGGAGATGATGGCATGGGGCTGGTGGCCATTGGTGTAGGCCCGTTGGATGGTCGGGTTATTGGTGTTCCAGTTGGTCCAGTAGATCTGGCTGCAGACACACACCGGGTATCCACCTTGTTCTTCAATATACTCCCTCCTGCTCTATTTCAATAGAGGAATCTATGTGAAGGGGAACTTAACCCATTAAAAATGTTATCAAAACAATGCGTTGTCTTTAACTTTCCAATGAAATTGTATGGATCACTTTGGGCAGTATGAAAATTTCACTAAATGTTTACTACAAAATTTTTACAGAAGAACCTGCTGGTTGATAATATCACTTTGGGCAGTAGTGGTGGACAAAAAGCAACTCGTAAACAATTTTGAATTTGGCTTTAGCAGTAAAAGGGCAGTTTTGATAACCCAAAACCAAGGTATACATGTTGGCTATTTGTCCATTTTAGCCAAAGGCTGGTGTTTTGTGAAAATTTTATTGATACAAATATTTGTGTTGTACACAAAGAAAGATTTTAGAAAAATTATTTTATTTTTTAATAAAGAGTAGAATCTTTTACAACAAGTAAAATTATAATAAAGGGAAATGAGGGCAGTAATTACATGAAAAGAAAATCCTTTCTTCTTCTTTCTTATCTCCACTCAATCATATTAGGGTATCAAGCTTGTAAACCAGAACACATCTAAATAAGCATCTGTTGCAGCATTACTACCAGACAAGGATACCTTTTTGAATTGGGTCTTGTTTAGCTCTCATGATCCAAATCATACCTTTTACTTTTTTCTCTAAAAAGATAAGAAAGAAGACACAAGGTAATAAGACCAAATCCAAATAAATAGTGTGTGACATTTCGGTAACAGTATTGTTACCATCTTCAGACAAAAGTACTGGGAATAGAGGAGAGCTTCAGATCCTGAATTCTTTAAAATAGAATCTTCAAGTGATGGCTTAGCATCAACATTGATATTCACTTTGGAATTCATTTTCGTCAGCTCATAGGAAGAATAACTTCTTAGGTCCATTAAATTATCATAAGGAGGGACATAATGACAGGAGGGACACTCCCTCTTTAAAAATCCTGATTTCAACTGACCCGTTTGATGGACCTCAGCAATGGTCCCACTCCAGGATATGGAGGAGCTGTATCTGTACTCATGTTAGAGTTGGCAGCAAAGGCTTCCAAGTTAGGAACAGCCTCAAATTACAGGCAAAGTCAGACTTTCACCAAAGTGTGCCTGGATCATGGTGCCATGATCAACAAAAGCTGCACCCCTATACCCCATTCCATGATATCATGAACTCATGGAATTCGTGTAATCTTTACACACGGGGATAAGAAACAACAACAACAACAACATCATAAAAAAGAAGACTTTTAAAGAGCTAAATATATTTTTTCAAGAATTGGGAGATCCCCGTGAGACTTTATATAAAATATAACATTCACTCAGTGAGACTGCTGTTATTGAACTAAGGTATATCAAGACCAAATCCAAATAAGTAAAATTATACTTATAATTGACTAAGAATTTGGCCTTGTTACCTTGCGATACTTATCTGTAATCCAATTGGTACCTAATCATCAAGAACCAATTTTTAAATCTAATCAATTTCCAATTAGAGAAAGTTGATTGTATCACTCTCCGCCATCAAAGAAGATGTGTAGACAGAGGGAATGTGTTGTAAGCAATAACATGTCATCTTTAGACAAGAAATGAAAGCATTAAAGTACCCATGTTTCTAAACACAGGGTAATAAGACCAAATTCAAATAAATAATTTGTGTGTAATGTTTCGGTAACAGCGTTGTTACCATCTTCAGACAAAAGTACTGAATCTTCTTCTTCTTTCTTATCTCCACTCAATCATACTAGGGTGTCAAGCTTGTAAAGCTTAAGACTTTTGATGGTGTCTGCTGGGGATGAGTAGAGCTCATCAATGGATGAGTCAATACAGTCTAAAATGTGTTTTGGGGTTGCAGGTTGAGAATTGCACTTGGTACATAGTGGGAAAACCTTGCAACCATTCTGGAAAGTCATTGTCCCTAGATAACTAGACTTAAGTCTGGAAATCAAAGACTTGGCGTCTGTTCCTTTTGTCAGAGGTGGCCATTTCTTTTGGAGCTAAGTCGGCCTGCCACTGAGTAGTGCTCCCAGTCTTAATGACAAAGGCAGACACATTCTACTTCACCCAGTCATGATGGTTGTCAAACAGACACCATCAAGGGTCACAACCTGATACCTTAATATGATTGAGTGGAGATAAGGAAGAAGAAGACATTTTCCTATTTTTTAAGAATCTTATTCCCAAGTCCCGAAAGTGTTATAATAAGATTTGGGAAGACAGAACTGGTACTTGTACTTCCTGCTCTGTACCAGTCAAAGTACTGAATTATTCAGTAGAATAGATTCAGTAATTTTGTCTGAAGATGGTAACAACGCTGTTACCAAAACATCGATCGCTCTCGATAGCTCCAACGAGTCTAGTTATTCCCCCCACCAGTGGTAAGGATACCTGGATACTCTTGGAGTCAAAAGCTTCCCTTGAATTAGGATCGCTTCTTGTAAGTCCCTAGTGACCCCCCACCAGTGGTAAGGCACAGGGTTACTGCCTGAAGTAAGGGCACTCACTTTTTTTGGTGGTGTCAGTATATTCAAGGAGGCTATATAGGGTTATTATCATAGTGCTTCTGGTCTCCTGTGCTACAGTGCTCCTGTTCCCCAGCTAGCCCAAATCCATCAAAACAGAGAGAGGATATAAAAAATTATTTTTTATTCCCCGGACCTCTTGGACGGCCGCCATACGGCATTTATCCTCCCCGGATTTTTCCCGCCCGCGGCCAATGAAAATGCGGGCTCTCCAGAACGGCCGCAAGCAGCCATTGGCCACCTCAACGCCGACGAGCGCGGTCCATCCGTCCGCCGCGCGGAACTCCAAGCTCCCCTCCCCAGGCGACGGCACCAGCTCGCGCCGCCGCGTGCCCAGCGACTCATCTGTCCACCCCAGCGTACCAGTCCTCCGTTCCCCCACCCGCCGAGGTTCTACCCCTACTAGGTCCCCCTCTCCCACACCCCTCCTGGATACTCCACCCCCCCCAGACACCTCTTCTTCTTCCAGGGAGGACTCCACCAACTCCCCCCAAACCTGCTCTTCAAGTGCGGATTCCTCCAAGGACGAGCTGCGCCCCAGCATCTTCGACAGCCACATGGACCACACAATCGGCGGCCTTCTCAACGATCAACCAGGGGTGAGTGTATCTACCCCTACTCATCCCCCTGCCACCACCATCCACTCTCCCTACAGGCCATACCACCCTCAGAATTCCGAATACTCCATTGACTCCCCCCCATTAATTTGTGATCTATACCCCATCAATAACAATTCCCACTTCCTCCCACTTTCCTGGGCTTACCACCTCCTAGCCTCCTTTTCCAATCATCTCACTCCTTTAAACGCCGACCACTTCATATCCACCCTAGACATTACATTCACACACCTTACACAGACATATAAACAGCGCCTCATAGAGGCCAACCACACCAACAACATTTTCACTCACATTTTTCCGCAACCACCCTCACATCACCCCACTGAAACTTCCACTACCACTCTATCCCCCCCCAATCCTCCTACTAAAACCCCTCTTGCTTCCCCTCCTAACCCTCTTCCTCTATCCCACCCTATCCCTCAACCCCTGCCCTCCCCCTCCCCCCCAAATCCTCCTCTCCTTCCTACCCCTGAATCTTTCGCCAGAGCCGCCTCCCTTCCCCCTTCTGCTACCCCCTCTCCCCATATCCCCTCCCCCCGCCACAACACAAACATCCCATCCCAACGCCCTACACCTCCCTCCAACCGCAACAACCCTTTCCATATACTAATCACACAAGACCCCTCCAACAACACCCCCATTGACACAAACCTATACAGGAAAATTCCCTTCTCCTCCCTCAATACTCCCTCCACCCAAATCACCAACATTTTCCGCGCCCGCAACAAGATAATATTACACACTAACTCTAAAAAAGTATGGATTCCATGTACGCTAAACTCAAAAATGCCACCAACGGCACTAACATCAGTGTCAACCTCCCCCCCACCTTTAAACCCCGCTTTACCCTCTTCAGCCTCCCCAACACTATCCCACTCAGTGACCTGCCCTCCCTCCTCACCCAATCTATCGGATCCAACTGCAAACTCGTTCGAACCTTCACCGGCCGCAACAACTCCACTCATGCGGTCATCGAAACCGACAACGACACTGCCACCCAAATTCAATCTCGCAACCGCATTTTCCTGGGGTACAACTCCATCAGATTTGACAGAACGAGGTCAACACACCCCTGCCGTAAATGCGGTGACATCCGCCACCGCAACGAAATTTGCAACAAACCCCCCAGATGCCTCCATTGCGGCGAAGGCCACTTTACCAACAATTGCACCGCCACCACCCTCCCCCCTAAATGCTTCCGATGCAACGGCAACAGCCAACACCGGGCAGACTCCCTCTCCTGCCCGGTCATCAAGGCAGCAGAAACCGCATTCCTTGAAACCCACCACCTGCCTTAAATGATCAAATTTTTACAGCTGAACTGTAACCGATGCCTCTCTGACTACCTTTCCTTGCTACAATTCGCCCAATCCTCCCAAATCGATATCCTTCTCCTTCAAGAACTTCCGGTCCGCGATAATGCCCTTCCCTCCCCATTCCCCACCCCCTCCTCCTCCCTCCTCCATGCTCCTATCTCTAATAACCGCTGCAACACCTGTATTGTGGTTCTGAATCAAAGTCTTCCCGTCATCTTCCTCCCACGACTCTCCACCACTAACCGCACCCTTGCTATCCTTGACATCCCTGGCTTTCACCTTACCATATGCTCCGTTTACTTCCCCCATAAGACATCTTTTTCCCCTATAGTCGACTCCTTTATCTCCCTCTTTGGCTCCCCACCCCCTCCCCGCCTCCTCTTCGCTGGCGATGTCAATGCTGTTTCCTCCCGTTGGAGCTCTCAAAAACCGAACTCTAGAGGTTCTTTCATTGACATCCTTCTCGACACCCTCGACCTCAAGGTCTGTAACACTTGGGGAGCTATCACCCGCTCCCAGGGCAACAGCTCTTCCTCCATTGATATCTCCAGCGTCTCTTCCTCTATCTTCTCCTCCATCTCCGGATGGACCTCTTACCCTACCGACCTCTCCGACCACTATGAGATCCGCTTCTCCCTTTCCCTTCCCCCCGACACTATCCCCTCCTCTCCTCCTCCTCCTCCTTCCCCCTTCCCTGGTTTCTCTCCCCTTCGCCTTCCACCTCAGCCTCCCCTGTCCCTTTTCAACTCTTTGGCCAGGTCCCTCACCAACTCAGGTTCTCTTATCTTCGCTCTCGATCACTGTACTTCACCCGACTCTCTTGACACTCTCCTCCAATCTTTCTACTCTATTCTCTTCCTCAACTGCTCCAAGCACCTCCGTCCCCGCCCCCCTTCCTCCAACTTCCCCCCCCCCGTTCCCTGGTGGTCTCCCCAACTCCAGTCTCTTAAGACTCTCTCTCGCCGGCTGCGCCGCTCCGCCCAAAACAGCTCTCCCCCCATTCGCTCCTCCCTTCAAAACCAGGCCCTTCAGGCCAAAAAGACTTACGTCCGCGCCCTTTTCAAGGCCAAAAGAGACCACTTCAGGAAACTTTGTTCCTCCTTCACCCACGACCCCTGGGGGTCCATACACAGATACATCACCCGTGGCTCCTCCCGCTCCCTCCCTCTTTCTTCAAACTCCTTTCAGAAATCCCTCCTCCACTGTTCCATCAACGACTGCCTCCGCTCTACCCTCGACTCCTTCTTTAACCCTCCCCCCCCCCGACTCCCGCCCCTTTCACTTTTCCCCCTTTCCTTCCCAACCCCCCCAAGCCCCCGCCCCCGACCCCCCATTCACGGCGGTCGAGCTCTCCATCGCCCTCCGCAACCTCCGCCCCAAGAAGTCCTGCGGACTTGACTTCCTTCCCGGCCCTTTCTCCAAATGGCTTGTCCTTTCCTTCCCCAACTTTTTCCTCAACTTCTTTAACTCTTGCTTCTCTGCTGGACACTTCCCCTCCCTTTGGAAAGCTGGCCGACTCATCCTCCTCCCCAAACGCTCCACCTCCACTGATTTTCCCCAAAACTGCCGTCCCATTATCCTCCTCCCCATTCTCGGCAAGCTTCTCGAAAGCCTCATGGCTTTCCGGCTCACGCATCACTTCGAGAGCAACCATCTGCTACACCCACTTCAATTCGGCTTCCGCCGGAGGCGCTCTACCACCGACGCCCTCTCCCTTCTTCATAACAAAATTAAGCTGGCCGTCTCCAAACACCAGTGCTGTCTCCTAATCAGCCTTGACATTAAGTCGGCTTTCGACCATCTTTGGCATCCCGCTCTCTTCGGCCGACTCGTGGCTGCCTCCTGCCCCCCCTCCCTCCTCCAACTTTACCGCTCTTTCCTCTCCAACCGCTCTATCCACCTCTCCTACAGAGGTTTTTCTCGCTCCACCTCCCCTTCTCGGGGTTGCGCCCAAGGTTCTATTAGTGGTCCCCTCCTCTGGAACATTTTCTTTAACCCCCTTCTTTCCCTTCCCTTCCCCCCTGGTGTCCACGTCCAGGCCTTCGCCGACGACCTACAACTCCTCATTTCAGGTTCTCCCTCTTGCCTTCCTTCCCTCGCCCAGTCCTCACTTGACCTCATACACTCCTGGTGTCTCGATAACAAACTCTCCCTCTCCCCCCACAAATCCCTGGTCCTTCCCATCTTTTGCAACCCTCCCCATCTCACTATCGACAACATCCCCCTCACCTGCCCTGAAACCCTAACCATCCTTGGCGTCACCTTCGACGAGCGTCTCTCCTTCACCCCTCACCTCTACCGTGTCTGCGAAAAGGCCTCCTCCCTCCTCGGTCGGGTTTCCCAATGCTCAAACGCCTTCTCCGGGCTCGGCTACGTCGCCAGGAGACGTTTCTACTGCGGCGTCGTTGAGCCCGCCATCACCTACGCCGCTCCCATCTGGTGCGAGGCTGTTAAGTACCGCGTCGGCAAGGCCAGCCTTCGCTCCCTTCAGCGCAAGTTCTGCGTCCACGCCATTCGGGGTTTCCGCACGGTCCCTACCCTCACCGCCATTGCCCTCCTACGCGTCCTCCCCCTTGACCTCAAGGTCCTTCTCCTCTCCTCCCTCCTTCGCCCCCCCGACCCTCTTCCCTTCACCCCCGAATCCCCCCCTTCTCCTTTCCTTTTCCCCTCTCCCCCACTCCTCCCAGATCTCTCCTTCTCGCTTCTCCCCCCCTCCGCTCCCGACTTCGACTACTACACGGATGGCTCCAAGTCACGGAGCGGCGTCGGAGCCGGCGTAGCCAGGTTCTCCTCTTCTCCCCTCTCCTCTTGCTTTCCTCCCCTCTGCCTCTCCATTCCCCTGGCCTCCCACTGCTCGGTCTTCCAGGCCGAATGCTTCGCCTTTCGGTCCGCTCTCTCCGACCTCCGCAGCCTCCCCCCTTCCCTCTCCGCAGCCATCTCCTCCGACTGTCTCTCCCTCCTTTCCGCCCTCTCTTCCCCCCACTCCCCTCACCCTCTCATAGCCCAATGCCAAACCCTCCTCTACTCTCTCCTCCCCTCCCGCAACCTCACCCTACACTGGGTCAAAGGCCACTCCGGTAATCTCGGTAATTGCCTAGCCGACACTCTCGCCAAAAGCGCCACCGTCGCTCCCTCTCTCCCACCACAGTATACCCTCGCCCCTAAAACTGCCCACCACAAATTCCTCACCCGCCACTTTTGGTCCCTATGGGATGAGGAATTCATCTCCGCCAAACCCAGTTTCTTTCTCAAACTTGGCCTTTCCCCAAGCTCACTCTCCTCCTCCCATAGCTTCCTCCTCCCAAGCTCCGCTATCGCCACCGGTCTTCTTACCGGCCATACTTTCATTGCCGCTTTCCCTTATAGGAAAACCCCTCCCCCCTTTGATCCCACCTGCCCTCACTGTGACCTTGCACCCGAAACTATCGAACATATATTTTTCGACTGCCCTAACCTTGACTCCCTTCGCGCCACCTTTTTTTCCAATTGCCTTTCCGTTCTCGGTCTCATCCCTACTTCTCTCCCTCAGCTCTTCTCCTCTAGGGAAGCCTGGGCCCTCACCCTTGATTTTGCCTCCCACTCCAACAGGTTCGTCCCATCCAACATCCCACAATCCAGCTCCGACTCTGACACCTCCACCTAACACAACCTCTCCCTCACACCCCTCTGTCACCCTCACCTCCTCCCCACCACCACCCCTCAACCTTTGGACTGCTGCCAACTCATCCCACACAACTTTTTGAACTGCGGATTTTTTACCACTTTTTTTTAATTTTGTTTCTCCTTTTGTTTTTCTCTCCCTGTACATAGCTTTTTCGCCCTCTTTTTGCTTTTTGCCCTCTCTCACCCCTTCATTTGACCTCTCTCTTGTTTGCTTAGTTGCTCTTTCTGTACATACCCCTTTCCTTTGCTTTTTATCGCCCTCGCCCTTGTTTTCGTCCTTGCTGCTTGCCCATGCTCCCTGCTCCCATGTTTGTAATTCCTTCCCCCCTGTTACCTACCATTTATTTGTACCTTTGTTTACTTTAATAAAATAAAAAAAAAAAAAAAAAAAAAAAAAAAGGTAAATTTGTTATCCACCAGATTTGCTTTGAGTCTGGCGCTGTGCTTGGTGCTTCCTTGGTTCCCTCAAAACGGCGTGCACTAGCCCTCCTCTCCCCCGGGGCGCCCACGGCTTCGCCGTCGCCTCTCCAGCCCTCTCCTTGGCCCTCCTCTGCGGCGGGTTGCTTGGAGACACCTAGCGATGAGTTATGCCTTAAAAAGCTTTCCCAAGCTTGTAGAAGGCACAATAATAGTATATGTTACCAAAACATCACACACTTAAATTTTTATTTGGTCTTATTACCTTGTGTTTATAATCTATAATCCAAATTGTGCCTTATCATGCATATTTCTTTTACAGATAAAATAAACTTCTACTGTCCTTACTGCGATGAAAATATAAGTGCATAGATTTACCTAGAACAGCCCTCAACATCAATCCCTCTGGGTTTATCCTCAGGTCCCAGTTTGATGATCTTCTCAGGGACTCTGTTCTTGGAGCTGAGGTCCATACGACTGATGGAGGCATCGCTGTGGCTGGTCCAGAGCAGGTAGTGGCTGACTGGGTCATAGACCATACCTTCCACCGAGCCTTGTTCTACACAGTACATCATTCTTCTTGTAATTTACACACATCAGTCTCCCATGTAGGGTTCTCTTGAATATAATGATAAGAAGAAAGAAAAGTTTCATAAGATTCTACTAATCTGTCAACTCCTCTCCTTAGCATTTCAATGGAAGTTATATGTCAGTATACCTATTATCTATTGTAGTTGATAGCTAGATAGACAGTGAGAAATGGGGATGGCCAATCCTTGAGAAAATACTTTTTTCTTCTTTTCTTGAAAGACAATATAAGATGTTCCATTTAGCATAGTGTGCACTAAATCTTCTGGGCTACATTTTTTATATGGTTTACTGTCTCCTGAATATAATGATAAGAAGAAAGGTGAAGGAAAATTTTCGTAGGATTCCACTACTCTGTCAAGTCCTCTCTTTAGCCTTTCAATGGAAGTTCTATGTAGAGTATACCTATTATCTATTGAAATTGATAGTAAAGTAGAGAGTGAGAAATGGGGATAGCCAAGCCTTGAAGAAAAATACTCTCGGTCATCTTGAGAGACAATATAAGATATTCCATTTAACATAGTGTGCACTAAATCTTCTGGGCTTAAGATTTTTATATGGTTTTCTAAGAAAGAAATAATTAGCTTATGTAATTTAGAAGCAGGGGATCTTACTCTCCAGGAGGATCTGATGGTCGGAGCCATTGAAGTGCACGCTGTTGATTGTCCCTCGCTGGATGTCGGAGTAGAAAATGAGCTTATTGTCATAGTCGTAAGAGAGGCCGATGACATTGCGCATGATTTCCTTGTTGTGGATGGCTGGGTAGGGGGGGTTGAGATTGGAAGCATCTTCTATGTGGACACTCTCAATCTTCAGCACACGGGAGTACATCACGAAGCTGTCGTAGGCTTCACACACACACAGTACTTTTATTAGCAGGGGGAGGATACTACTTTTATAAATTTGCTTACAATAATATTTATATATCAGTAACAAGCTTGTTAATAAAACCTGAGTTCAGCTGGCCTGGCTGATAGTACCCTGTAAGGGCTCCTGTTCCAGGGATATAGGATGAGAAGTGTTTGTACTCCATGTTCGAAGCGACTGAACATGGCATCTGTTCCTCATGTCAGAGGCGGCTATTTCATATTGGAGCTAAGTCAGCCTGCTACTGAGTAGTGCTCCCAGTCTTAATGAAAGAGGCAGACGCATTCTACTTTATTGAATCATTATGGATGCTAAATTTCCTTTGATGAGCTCTACTCATTCTCAGCAGACACCATCAAAAATCTCAAGCTCTACATATGATTGAGTGGAGATAAGAAAGATGAAGAGTAGAAGAGGGTGGATTAATCTAGTTATACAATCTGATAATTTTAACCATTATAGCCTCATATGAAAGTGTCAGACAGAGCAAGATACTCACCTTCACAAGCCTGGGTGTTGTTGGTGAGCAGACCATTGGGACAAGCACACACAAACTTGTTGGAGCCTTGGTAGAGACACAGCTCCTTCCCACAGGTTTGTTTGGAGCTGGCACATGGTGTATCTGTCACAGCCACTACTTTGTTAGTTTCATTAACCTGGAATATAGGTCCACAACTTTATGAAAACTCTTTATTCAATAAAATAAACCCTTGTATCAATATTGAGTAAAATTAATCAGGCCTCCAGGGATATTTGTCTTTTAATTACACACACATACAAAGCCTTTATTAAGACATTAGTCTTATACAGATTCTCCGTACAAAGTGCAATAACAGGAAAAGAGCAGCACAGGAAACCAGTAGTTCCGCAACTATATACAATTATTAGTAATAACATGATGGCCCCTCGATGTTTCGTCATCATTCTGAGGTGTAAGAACAATAGCTTCCAAGTTCTCTTTTCTCCCTCTTTACACCTACTGCCTTGTAAAAATTATATAGGGCCTGAGCAACTAGTCTGCTTGTTTGGGCACTGGTTGACATCATTTGGATTGACCTAAGTTGGCTGGTGTCTACCATTGGAAAGAATGTCCTTCTCTCCTCACTAATATTTTGGCATTTATAGATGTAATGAGATAGTTCAGTTTCCATATTTTCTTTGCAGAGATCACAAATCTTATCACCCTCTTTGAAAATGTTTGTATGGTTTTCCTTGAAAAACGAATATAGTATTCTCTGTTGTGCGATATAGCGTTTTACTGGGAATGGAAAGTTGCTAAGTAAATAGTTTTCAATTCGGAATGAACTGTGTAAATACTTATAGTGAGAGTAGAATTTAGAATTCTCTATTTTAATTACACTTTTTCCTGGAGGTCAGATTAATTTTATTCAAAACTCTTTATAACAACAACAACAACAAAACTATAATAAGCATATTCATCGATCCAGTAGAACCTCTCTCTAAAGAACAACACCATTTATAGAGCTACAATGTATTAGAGAGAGAGATGTCCTTTTACCCGACAGCAACTAAATGTTATAAATGGCAATTTTGTCTTTGAAAACTGTCCTTTTATAAAGAGATAGAAATATGTTCTCCTTATGGTTCAACCAGTGGCTATTTCCTGAAGTATGAAAAAAAAAATCCCAATATTGGGCACCATCATGACCCCAGGACATCAGTACAAGATCAGCACATAAGTAAAAATTTGTGAATTCGTATATAATAAAGACACTTATGTAAAATTCAATAATTTTTGTAAATTTATTTATAGATTTTCTCTTCTGTTTGAGAAAACCATCATTTTAGTTTTAATTGTGTTTTTAGTCCGGTTATTAAATTGTATATAATTAATTGTATATAGGTTGCTAAAATAATTCATTTTAGATTTTCTCTTCTGTTTTATAAAACCATCATTTTAGTTTTAATTGTGTCTTTAGTCTGGTTATTAAATTGTATATAATGAATTGTATATAGGTTGCTAAAATAATTCATTTTAGATTTTCTCTTCTGTTTGAGAAAACCATTGTTTCAGTTTTAATTGTGTCTTTAGTCTGGTTATTGAGTTGTATATAATGAATTGTATATAGGTTGCTAAAATAATTCATTTTAGATTTTCTCTTTTGTTTAAGAAAATCATTATTTTAGTTTTAATTATGTTTTTAGTCTGGTTATTGAGTTGTATATAATGAATTGTATATAGGTTACTAAAATAATTCATTTTAGATTTTCTCTTCTGTTTTAGAAAAAAATCATTTTAGTTTTAATTGTGTCTTTAGTCCGGTTATTGAGTTGTATATAATGAATTGTATATAGGTTGCTAAAATAATTCATTTTAGATTTTCTCTTTTGTTTGAGAAAATCATTATTTTAGTTTTAATTATGTTTTTAGTCCGGTTATTGAATTGTATATAGGTTGCTAAAATATATTTAGGCGCAAGTATCCAGAGCTGGGATATCACGTCCAATATGTCAAATAAAATAAAAAGCACATAAGTAAACTACTCGAAGGTGCCATCACAAGATGATCCCTCTTTGTCTGCAGTTTTTCTCTCTTCAATGCCTCTTTAATTATAATGACTTGTATAGTTTTTGAATTCAGATAAGAGTGTTTTATTATTATAAAAAGAGAAAGGGCAGTATAAATTATTTTTAAAAAGAATCCTACGTGTCTATAATAGTTTTGAATTTTGATAACAGATGGCGTGCTAATGCAAATTAATAAAAAGAGTGTGCTGTGGCTATTTTAAAGGCGTAAGATTCTTTTTGAAATTAAACAATTTCTACTGCCCTTACTGCAATGGAAAAATTAAAGGGAGGGCCTGGCTCATCAGTGGTGAACCCTCCCAGTGGTTTAGCAAGTTTAACCTACCATACTGCTGTTATATTGCATTTTTGGAACTTCCTTTTATAGTGATACTGTTGGTAGACTCTTGGAATGGGTATTTTAGATGAACTATGGACATAAGCTTTGAGGACAGTAGAATTACATACATTAATAAATATAGTAAATATGTGTTGTGGTGTACCTTTCCTAGGTCTGGGGTGGAACACCAGGATGTCCCGCAGAGAATCTCCTAGATTCTTCTTGAGGGTGACAACATTCTCTCCTGTGTTCTTGTCTGCCCTCATGAGAGAGCCATAGTTTCTGTTACTGCACACATAACACCTATGTAGTATTTGACATACAGCTATAATACATACTCACGATAAGGCACAATTTGGATTATAGATTATAAACACAAGGTAATAAGACCAAATCCAAATAAATAAATAATGTGTGACGTTTCACTAACAGCGTTGTTACCGAAACGTCACACACTATTTATTTATTTATTTGGATTTGGTCTTATTACCTTATGTTTAATACATACTCACAAATATTATTATAACACTTTCGGGACTTGGGAATAAGATTCATAAAAAATAGGAAAATGTCTTCTTCTTTCTTATCTCCCTCAATCATATTAGGGTATCAAGTTGTCACCCTTGATGGTGTCTGTTTGACAACCATCATGACTGGGTAAAGTTGAATGTTTCTGCCTTTGTCATTAAGACTGGGAGCACTACTCAGTGGCAGGCCAACTTAGCTCCAAAAGAAATGGCCGCCTCTGACATGAGGAACAGACGCCATGTGCAGCTGCTCCTAACATGGGGTACAAATAGGAAATGTGAAATATTATACTGGGATTAGGTGGATAAATTTTCTGATTGGTGAAATACAGCTTATACTACGCTGACGAGGGCCAAAAGCCCAAAACGGTACTTGGTTAGGTTTTCTTGATTAATCAAGAATGGGTATTTGGCCAATTCTGGAATAATTAAAAATAAACAAATAGTTGATATTTATTCCGATAGATGGTGCATGCCATCAGCAACTTTCGGTTGCATGATAAGGAGATGCCTTTTTTTTTTCTTTCTTAAAAGAATAAATGTTTCATTATTTTGTCTGATGATGGTAACAACGCTGTTACAGAAACGTCATACACTATTAATATATTTGTATTTGGTCTTATTTTCTTTTTTTTGTATCTATAATCTCTAATCCAAATTGTGCTTTATCGTGATATGGCAGAATTTGGATTATAGATTAGAATTAAAAGGTAACAAAAATAAATTTCCATTTATTGAAATGTTTGTGACATTTCGATAACAGCATTGTTACTATTAGACAAGGCACTAAAAAAGAGAAAAAAACTTTTCAGAAATTTGGATTCAGTCTTTTAACCATTTGTGTTAGAAAAAATAGTTTAGTGTGATGAAAACTAAATGAAAATTATAAACATATTTTTAATGCTATTTTCTTTTAAACGACTTATGCCATACTTATTCCTGACTTTATTTTTCCGTTTATCATCACTCTTCACAATTCATCCTTTCATACTTCATCCCTAAGGTTAGAAATAATCGTTATTTCTCCTCAAAATAAATTTCGATTTTTCATTCAAAAGAAACACATGCTGGATAATTTTCACATGTCGTTCTACAATCATAAGCTGCATTATATTGTATTATAAAAGACTTATAATTAAAATTATTTTGACAGCCCTTATCCTGTGATAATTAAAAATTGAAAGAGGTTGGACACAGCTCATTAGTGGTGAACCCTACCAGCGGTTTTGCCATTTTCACCATGGAGATTAAAATGACAAAACTACTGGGAGAGGTTTCACCACTGCCTTCCCTCTTTCAAATTTTGAATTATAGCAGGAAAAGGGCTGTAGAAATAATTTTAATTATATAGATTTTCAGATAAAATAGCATTGAAAATATATTTAAAAATTTCAATGATATATATACTAAAATAAAAGGAGGCAAACCCTAACCACGTTCCCATGAATTTTTAGATGGCAGAGCGCCATTTAGTGGAACAGAAATTAACTAAATGTTTCACTAGAAGGCAGCTCTGCCATCTAAAAAGCTCATGTGCTCGTGGTCAAGATATCCCTTTTTTGATTTTAATACCAACATATGATCTTTTTTATTTTTTTATTTTTTAATATTTTCCCACACACATATATATACAGTTAAACCTGTCTATAGTGCCCCTCTAAATAGTGCCTTCCTCTCTATAGCGCCCTTTTTAAATACATAGTACAATGTGATTTACATTAAAAGTGACCTGTCTATAGCACCCCCTCTCTATAGCATCCTATTTTGATGAGTCCCAAGAGGGGGCGCTATAGACAGGTTTATAACTGTATATAGATGACACTTATATTGATGATATTTTGAACACTAAATGATAGGTGAAGAAAGGACTTCATGAACAGAACAACTCAGCTAAGGTTGTGATCAGAGATGATACTCACGTGTCAGCCCAGTAGATGTAGGGTCCAAATACAGTCAGAGCAATGGGAGCCTGCAGTTGGGCAGACGGCACTACCATCCTACGTTTGGTGCCATCTAAGGCAGCCCTCTCAATGACGTCAGCTCTGGAGTCCGTCCAATACAACAAGTCCGACTCAAAGTCTATCGCCATGTCTGTCACTAGCTGGAGCCTCGCTGACACCACCACCTTGCGATTGCTGCCGTCCATGGAAGCTCGCTCGATCCTCGTCCCTCCATCGCTCCAGAACAGATAGCTGGACCAAACATAATGTAGTCATCTTTTTATTTTATTAAAAGATTTGAAATAGGTAAACTACCTTACAGTCTAATTTCTTTAATAAAATACCCCAAGGGTTCAGTTTTCAGTTAAATTAAAGTCGGTTAAAGAAGAAAGTCCTATTGGAATTTGAAGAAGTAGTTTAATTAAAGCAGGTGTTGAATTGATAGAGAACAATTTGTATTATAGTTTATAGCTACAAGAAATTAAGACCAAATCCAAATAATTTAATGGTGTATGACATTTTGATAATAATGCTGTTACCGAAACATCACACACTATTAATTTTTTGTATTAGGTCTTATTTTCTTATAGGTGCTGAATTAAAGAGGTTATACTGTACAATTTTACAAATAATTGATGCCCTCTGGTTCACACACGAATTGTGTACCATAACTTTATTTATCCTGGGCAATATTGTGAAGAGAGAGAGAGATGTTGAAATATTTGATTCCTTGTGTCCACATATCAGGTGAGTGAGTGGTCTCAAATGTCTTCATCAGTCAAATCTCATGTTGTTGTTTCTTATCCCCTTGTGTAAATATTACACAAATTCCATGAGTTCATGCTCCTCTGTCTATTTTATGATAAGCAGCGGTCTCTCCCAAAGGTCCTGTTTAGTACATCTAATGCAAGCCCAAATGTGTTCTGGAGCTGCAGGCTCCAAGCTACATTTTGGGCAAGTGGGGTAGAGTCGAATCTCATGGCTGATATCAATAAACAACACTGCCTTTAAGTATGGAGTTGCCTTAATATGGGAACATCAGGGCAGCTCAATAAATGCTTCAATATTAAGATGATATAAAACTAGAGATTACTGACTGTGTTGACTCCATTATAATATTGTCCTTCAGTCAGCTATAAAGAAAGGTATAGTAGAGATTATACTTCAAGGTTGACAACAACTAAGTGGAAACAATAGCTGGAATACACAATCCTTCATGCAAGCACAGCCACACACCCTGTTCAATTGGCTCTTTTCCTTGTCAATAGGCAAGATTACTCATAGGGGCAGAGGAGAAGACAATATAAATACATTGGACAACCTTCAAAGCTGTCATGGGGAAGGAGTTAGAAGCTGAGAGAGTTACCCGTAGAATGGATGCACCAAGAGAGTCCTGGGTTTGTCCATGTTCCCAGTGATGACAACAAATCTGTTGGAGCCATTGATGCGAGCAGCCTCAATCACTACATAGGTGGGGTCAATCCAGTACATGTTCCCTGGAAACACAGATGCCAACATTGGAAACAAGGCATGTATTAAGCTTGTGTTGTAAAAGATACAATAGGCAAACTAAACGCGATGTTCAAGTAACAACATTATCACCATCATCATACTATATTACATAGTAAGTTGCCAAATTCTGGTTATTGCAATTATGTACAGCTCTCATCATACCAGATTCATATTTTATTTGCATAATGTTTAAATAGAGAAACAAGAAGAGATGTGATGAATAGGAATATTTAACAGATTTAAATCTCTATTTACATTGAATTGTTCATAAAGGTAAAAATAACATTTTTTAAATATAAAGTTAAAACTGTCTATAGCGCCTCCTCTTTGGACTCACAAAAATAGGGTGCTATAGACAGGTCACTTTTAATGTAAATCGCATCATACTATGTATTTAAATCAGGCACTATAGAGAGGAAGGCGCTATTTAGAGGGGGCGCTATAGATAGGTTTAACTGTATATATTTTTAAATCCCTTGTATCAATTTTAAGGTGAATATATCGCTAGAAGCCTGATGTTTTAACCTTAGTACTGGTTTTAGATGTAAATTCTTTATGCAGTTACATACGTTGCCATTGTGGATATCAAAGAAACACACACAAAAGTGATGAGGATGGGGATCACTAATGCATATTGCACAATAATAATAATAATAATGCATTCTTGATATCCACAATAGTATGTTACTGCATGAAGACTTTTCATATCTAAATCCAGTATTAAGGCCAGGCTTCCAGAGATGTAACATTGAAACAAAGGATTAGTGTATTGTTCAATATACACTACAATTCAGACACTACCAGTCACCAATATTGAGTGTAGAGTCCACCTACCAGCAATCCAATCAATGGCCAGTCCCTCAATGGACTCCAGCCCCTGGATCACCACCTCCCGCTGTGTCATGTCTCTCTTCACTCGGGTGATGGACCCGGCCTCGGGGTCCACCCAGTAGATGTAGTTCTCCGCTGGAGATACATCACACTACTGTCAGTTTGTAGGGTAGAGCACACCACTTCTCTCACTAAGAGCCGTTTTACACTATTTTATGGATCTTTTTGGCTTCACCCTCTATACCATCTCTTTTGGGTCATGTCTAGAAGGATGATGATTTTGTATTGATAGATCAGATTAATATTGAAAACTCAAACTGAAACTTCCACATATATATATCTATAAAATTTCAATTAGCAATGTTTCTTATATTAGATATTATCAAATATACACACACAGACTAATATTGCAATAATGGAAATTATTAAAGGAGAGTGCTAGGCTCAATAGTGGTGAACCCTTTCAGCAGTTTTCCCAAACTAATCTCCAGACAGCTCTACTATTGTGTTGGATTCTTATATACCCTGCACATTTACTATGAAGTAGGTTGAAATCCTCTGAAGAATATAAGTAATAGAATCAAAGCATGCGAGGATGCGTATCTTAAAAGTTTTAATAAAGGCGAGCTTTCGGGCTAATAACCCTTCTTCAGGACATCATATCTGACTGATCTTGCATCTTATATACATATCCATATTGACAAAAATCAGCTTATATACAAAAAACAACCGTATCAGCCAATCAGTTAGAAAAGTAATAGCGAGAAATAACCGCGTGTCCCGAGCATATCAAGTAGGAAAAATTTGTGGGGGAGATGTTTCAAGGCTTAAATTTTAGCCCTGTGTATATGAGTATATAATTAAATATAAAGTATAATACCGTTTTGTTCTCATAAAGTATAATATCGAAAATTCTTTCAGATTAGGGGTATTTTGGAAAATTTGCTTAACTTCGTCTGTTTCAGCTTACTTCATTTGAAGTTGTGCAAACGATAAGTGATGTCAAGATATCGTTGCAAGAATTGATTTCTAAATATTTTTAGAAGTATCAACTTTTCAACCGATAGCGTAATCTTTGAATAAAATGAAAAATTCTAAATAAAAATTCATAATATAGTTTTAAAATGGAATTTGTCAACTTCAAAATGTTGTAAAATGAGTAGTAGAGTTTATAACCACATTTACTATGGAAGGCAGCTTAGAGTTTTTTATGGAAACCATGGACAAGAGCTTATAGGTCTGCAGAGAGGTACATATACAAATAATTATAA
Source organism: Cordylochernes scorpioides (assembly GCA_030710605.1). NCBI lineage: Eukaryota > Metazoa > Arthropoda > Arachnida > Pseudoscorpiones > Chernetidae > Cordylochernes > Cordylochernes scorpioides. The sequence goes on along the minus strand of CP092873.1, from coordinate 70,144,059 downwards.
CAAGTGTATAGAGTAATGGTGTCTTCTGCAAATATTATTTCATGTTAGAGATTTTATTAGCACAAATTATAAATCCTATCAACAAGCTGAATCTCAAAGTAACATCACTGGGAACCACGTTATTGTTGTAACAAAATTGTTGCTATAACCACAGTTGAAACACTAAGAACTAGGAAGTTAGAAACCAGGTCGCTGCTATAATGTTATAGCAGTATGTTATATACAAGTTATTTCTTTCTCCACATTCAAGAAGAGTCTTCCAAGGAAGGCGACTGAGGAAAACCTGGATACACCTGGCCTATCAAGGAGGCAGTCTATCATTGGTATTTCATACAGATTCATTGTGTTAGATGAGCTTAAGTCAATTTCATAGATGAGGCAGTGAGATGATCAATCACTGGAGAGTAACTATTCAAATGGTCTTCAAGATATTGCTCCCATATTCATCTACTAGATAAATAATTGCCCCTGTTCAATGGATGTGCTAGAAATCCATGTGTGTAAGACTAATTATCTTAACTAGATTTTCCTGCAAATAAAACATCTGTATAATAATAATATACAGATGTTTTATACAAGCTATATACATTTAATAATGTATAATAAACATTATTAAATGTATATAGCTTGTGATATTTCCAAAAATCCTTTAAATTTACAGAGACTCTGTGGTGAATCACTATGTATATAAGACTAAATGTCTTAATAAAGGTTTTTTGTGTGTACCTGTGTGTGAATGGATCTAAAATGACAGAGAGACTCTCTCCCTCCTAAACCTTGGGAAGCAAAGTTTCACCCTAATATTTATTATTTTTTAAATCATTAACATTAACATCATTATTTTGCCAAAATAAATAGTTGATGAAACAATAGAGTTTCAAATATTATAATCATTATAAAAGAAAATAAGATCTAATCCAAATAATTTATTAGTGTGTGACGTTTCGGCAACAACATTGTCACCATCATCAGACAACAGAATAAATGGATTTATTCTTTTGTCTGATGATGGTAACGATGCTGTTACTGAAACGTCACACACTAATAAATTATTTGGATTAGGTCTTATTTTCTTTTATTATAATCTATAATCCAAATTGTGCTTTATCAATATAATCATTAGTATTATAATTTTTATTATTATCTTCCCAGGAGAGTAGTCGGTCCCAGAGTCTACAACAACCTGACAAAAATAGAGTTATACAAGTATGTATTTAGGTAATATAAAATATATAGAGGTAGATACTTACGGTAGTAGAAGTCAATGTCAGAGGCCATAGAGATCCTGGAAATAGGCCCCAGGACTGAGGCATTGGAAGAGAGGTTGAGATCCATTCCCTTGATGTCCCAGTTGAGGGAGTACATCAGGAACTCATCAAGTGCTGGAATACAACAAGCCAATCCTGTGATTACATTTCTACTGGAGTTGATTCACATAGAAAACTCATATTTATAGAAGTGGGAAAGAAACAAGGCAGCTATATCGCGATTCAGACAATTCAGATATTTGATGCACAGTAACCTTTATTGAAGACACATGAGATACCTAAGTGTGAACAAAATTGTCTCACCCTCCAAAAAAACAGAAAATCAACGACATCCAAAACTGTCACTTCCCTAAGTTTTGTATGCAAAAATAACCTACGATTGATTTAAAAATTTCCACTAAAGAGTTACTTACTGAAGAAGTCTTATAACACTGTGTGCCATGTGAGCTTGTGACATAGTGTTGCGAAGCAATATGTTGAATTATAGTCAGTTGAATTAAAGAGGTTATATGATTTACAGAGGGATGCTTGTTATACTGAGGAATGTAAGAGATATTGTGAGAACCTACCGATGCATTTGGTAGGGTCAGCTGGGTGAACAGAGAAGCCAATGGTACATCTGCAGACTCTGGTGTTGGCGGAGGTTGGAAGACAGAGATGTGAGCAGTTTCCATTATTGCTGGAGCAGACATTCTGCTTTCCTACACAACACAACCACAAGTTTTATATCTCGCACAATTCTGGCTTCTCAACAAACCTACCTTTCTGGATGTGAGCATCGTAGACTTTGAGCGCGAGGATCTCCTCTGTGTTATTGCGGAGGATGGTGTGATTGCCTCCAGTGAGCTTATTGACCATGTGGATGGAAGAATCGTCGTGGGTGGCGTAGATAATGGAGTCTTGGAAGAGGGTGAGAGCTGAGGTGTGCTTGAGGTATTCTGGGTCAATTTTGATGGTTTCCACTGTGAGGGTTTCCACATCCAGCCGTTGGATAGAGCCAGAGTGGGCGTTCACCCAGTACAGTTTCAACAGTGGAGCTTCAAAGTCAAATGTCAGACCTGCACAACAAGCAATCTATGAAATAGATAGCCCAACTCACTATAGAATTGTTCAGGTATTTAGGTTTATAAGTGAAAAGGAAGCTTGAATTTTGTTAATTGCACCTTTTCAACACTTTTGAAGCATTTTTGGTGAGTCAAAAACAATATTGAGGTCTTCTTCTCAATATAGATGCCGTCTCTCTTTACCTTGAGAGACAACCTAGTGTTTTAGTCCAGCTACTTGACCAGCTCCGCAACTCCAAAGGAAGAGGCTCTCAAGAACGACTACCAAACGTCCAAAATCTTATCCAGAACTCATTTTTATTGAAAAACACGGTCAATTTATACATTCAAAGAAATTTACATACCAATTTATACATTAGAAGAAATTTACATATTTCTTCCTCTCTTAGTTTTTAGGTTACAAATTTTTACATAAAAATAAAGTTGACTACTCTAGTAGTCGTAACAAACACAATGTTGCATATAATGCTCACTTAAAAATGATAACTCTTGAGAAATGGAAATGATAACTCTAAAAATGAATCTCTTCAAAAATAAGACTTGACAAAAAAAAAAAAAAAAGAGCGATATACAGTAGAACCTCCCTATAAAGGACAACATCTAATTGCAGAGCCAAAGTGTCCTTTAGGGAGCGGTGTCCTCTTACTGGAGAGTGTAAAAATGGTTATTTGGTAAATGAAAATTGTCTTTTGTAGAGAGGTGTTCTCTAGTGGAATTGTCCTCTCGTGGAGGTTCTACTGTATATAAAAATTAAAAACTTTTAATTTGTACATATCACTCTTATTTTTGTTTTCAAATCTTATTTTTGAAAATATATATTTTACTTGGCCACCCTCTAATCCTAAATTTGTTATTTAATTTTTGAACATCGAGTGGGTAGTACAGCTGCCATCTTACAGATGGTTGTTGATAAATATCATACTTGACCCCTTCAAAATAATAAACTTAATTCTATCAAAAATATTTCTACTTCAATATAACCTTCAGTAGAACAAACCCCTTGAGAAGACACTCCTTCTGAGTGGTCACCTTCCTACAAAGGACATTAATAAAATTACCACTTTCACTCTCCAGTAAGAATTCACCTCTTCCTTAAGAGCACTTTGGCTCTGAAACTTGGTCTCCTTTACAGAAAGTGTTTCTACTGTAACAGCATATCATTTCAGGAAACAAGAGCAACTGATAAACACAAGGTAATAAGACCAAATCCAAATAAATAAATAGTGTGTGACGTTTTGGTAACAGCGTTGTTACTGAAATGTGACACATTATTTATTTATTTGGATTTGGTCTTATTACCTTGTGTTTATAATCTATAATCCAAATTGTGTCTTATAAAAAGCAGCTGATAATAAATAGATGAAATAGAAAAAAAAGGTAAAATCTATAGAAGAGAGACCAGATACAGAGTTGATCAGTTTAGGTTTGAAAACTGGCTTTTTTCATAATTATGGAATTTATAAATCACCATTAATAAAGTGGTACTAACACACTTGAGTGGATATTAATGTTGACATTTAACTTGGGATCTTAGTCAAATTTGGTCAAATTAGGTGTTTCGTCTATATTTATACCAGATGTCCTTTGGTAATCAGCATGATTAGAGAGAGTATGCTGGTTTCCCTGGAAACACAAGCAATAAAGAGAGCATTCAACTTACTGAGTGGGATGTCCAGTGCTGGATTGTCTCTTTGAGAACAGAGAGTCATCCTCTCTGATCCATCCATCAGGACTCTCATGATGGACTGGTAGGGTCCGCCGTGATCAGCCCACACCAGCAGCCTGGAGAAGCCAGAGTCCAGGATTACAAAGCTAGCTAATGGCAAGTGCAACCTACCCTTCAAACGGATGTACAGCCAGAGAACGCAGGGTGAAGATCCCATCATCCAGAACTGTAGCAATGTACTCTCCCTTGAAGTTACTGACGTAGATAACATGGCTGTTCTGGCTGTCGGAGGAGACAAAGAGATTCTTGGAGACCCAGTCGATGGCAAACCCACTGGGATGTTCAATCACTGGAACAGCACCCGTACAAAGATCAGCTCCACACATGGCACTGAGATATAACAGGGTAATCTGTGTTAAAGCCACTTAAAAGACAAGTCTTAGGGCTGGGTAGGTCATACACTATATTGAGGAATTACTTACTACAAGCTATTTTTTAAACTGTGGTGTCTGGAAGAAAAAAAAAGAGGAAAGAGAGGAATACAAACTAATTCTCTGGTCAGTGGTGAGAATCTGAAGAGAATGGAAAAACTGTTGGACATAGGAGAAGATAGATAAAGGCTGAGACAGGACCAACAAAAACTCACCAGAATCCAAGATGACCTCAGTGTTCATGCCAGTCAGAGTGGTGGCTTTGACCTCATTCAGATGGCTGTCTGCCCAGTAGATCTTCTGTTCCCCGGAGTCAAAGTCCAGCTCAGCTGCATGGCTAACCTGCCGTATCACAACATCACACTATGAGCTTTAACATCACAATACAAGGATTAGTTCCATTCCAACAGATTGAAGCTTTTATGTAGTGTCTTCTCCACTCCTCTCTATTCTTTGTGAGTTGTGTAAGCTGTCTAAAGGGTGGAATCTGGTATAAATGTTGTATGGTGTGTTATGTTTGTGTATGTGTGTTGTGGGTTGTGTATGCTGTTTAAAGGGTGGAATCTGGTATAAATGTTGTATGGTGTGTTATGTTTGTGTATGTGTGTTGTGGGTTGTGTATGCTGTCTAAAGGGTGGAATCTGGTATAAATGTTGTATGGTGTGTGTTATGTTTGTGTATTGTGTGTGCGATGTGTTATGTATGGCATGTGCTGTGAGTTGTGTAAGCTGTCTAAAGGATGGAATCTGGTATAAATGTTGTATGGTGTGTGTTGTATTTGTGTATGTGTATTGTGTGTGCGATGTGTTATGTATGCATGTGCTGTGTATATTGTGTGTGAATATTGTAAGTGCAGTGTGTGTGTGCACATGAGCTCTTTAAAAAACAGCACATAGTTGGCAAGCCAATGTGTCCTTTAGGGAGAGATTTCTTGTTATTGGACAATTGCTAATTGGCAAAAATAGCTAATTTTGTCAAAGAAAACTGTGCTAAATAGAGACGTACCCTCTATCGGGAGTATCCTCTCATGGAGTATATTTTTACTGTATCTTTGTAACAATGATAAAAGAGAGTAGGAGGCAAAAGCATGCCATAAAGAAGATAAAGAAGGGGTACTACCTTGGGTAAACTGATGGGAGGTATGATGTGGTAGTAGGGCATCTCTATATCTATCCCTCGGATCTCATTGGGCCGGGAGAAGAGCAGCACCCGCTCATTACCTGCACAAGTGTCATGTGGAGAACCAGGAATGGAGCAGTGTACTCACTGAGGCAGGTTTTCTCATCACTGGAGAGTCTCATGACATGGGGGCAGTGGCAGCGATGGGTCCCGTTGTAGCCCAGTACACACAGGTGGCTGCAGCCTCCGTTGGCTTTGGCACATGGGTTGGGCAGATGTCCTGGAACATGGTCACGGCTGAAGTAATGCCTTGAATTAAGTCTTAATACAGTAACATCTACAGTGTATAACCTCTTTAATTCTGAAATGTATATAATACACAACCAGTTTTAAAACCCTCAACCAACTTTAATTTACCAGGAAGCACCTTTCTCCTGAGGTGTTGAATTATAGAGGTTGGACTGTATCAAAGTCTTCAATTCTCAGTTCAGTCTCTTCAGTTCTCAGAAGCCATTAAAGATAGAAAATAATAACAAAATCTACCCACTTGCCTAAAATGTAGCTTGGCACCTACAGCTCCAGAACACATTTTGGCTTGCATTAGATGCACTAAAAAGGACCTTTGGGAGAGACCGCTGCTTATCATAAAACAGCTCGAGGAGCATGAACTCATGGAATTTGTGTAATCTTTACACAAGGGGATAAGAAACAACAACAACAAAGTCTTCAATGGGGTAAATCTTAGAGAACATAATAATAAAGACTAAAAAAGGAGGAGTGGTGGCTCACCTTTAGGTTGTCTAGAAGAATGAAGGATCTGGAGATCAAAGGGCTGGGTGATGGAGCTCTGAATGACTTTGACATCCGTCCCATTCCACTTGTTGGCCTGCACACACAAACTCTTTCTTCAGAGACTTTCTGAATCAAAAGGTAACAACACTAAATCCAAATACAGTAGAACCTCCCTTTAGCAGACACCTCTCTACAAAGGACAGTTTTCATTTGCAAAATTACCATTTTTACTATTTAGCAACTCTCCGGTAAGAGGACACCTCTCTCTAAAGGACACTTTGGTTCTGCAATTTAGGTTCCTTTACAGGGAGGTTCTACTGTATATATACGAGGGTGAGTAGAAAAGTAAGGTCTTCTACGAGATAATTTCCGAACGCGCGTTGTTAGGTGAATTCTGACAACACCGCTGCCTTCCTTGGTTCCCCCTCTACCGTCTAGAACCTTCCCGGTGATCTTGGGACGCTCAGTCGCTGTCTGGCAGCCTTTCGCGATGGAGCTTCCCCTTAGCTCTCCCGCCAAGTGCGAGTTGCGCTCAGTTATACGCTTTTTAAATGCGAAAAATAATTCTCCTGTCGAAATTCACCGTCAGTTAGTGGAAGTGTATGGTGAGAAGTGCATGGACATCAAAAATGTGCGGAAATGGTGCCGGGAGTTCAACGAGGGGCGGATAAACGTCCACGATGAACAGCGGTCTGGGTGGCCAAGTTTGCCGTAATCAACCTTGGCTCGAATCGACGAAATGGTGCGCGCAAACCGGCTGATAACCCTTGAAGAGATCGAGGATGGCCTGAATGAAGATTGCAGCCACTTCTCCGTGCACAAGATTGTGTCTGAGACCCTCGGCTACAGAAAGGTGTCCGCCAGGTGGGTCGACAAGTGGCTCAAAGAGGCGGCGGGAGAGTGGTACAACACCGGAATTACAGAGTTGGTTGACAGGATGAAAAAATTGATTGAGCATCAAGGCGACTATGTAGAAAAATAGCAAAGTGTCCAACCTTTCCAATGATGTATAAAAAGTTGTCATTAAATGTGTTTTTCTATGAAAAAAAAATATAGGAGACCTTACTTTTCTACTCACCCTCGTATATCGTGTGTGAAATTTTGGCAACTTTTGTCAGTACTAGATCAGTACTTTGTCTGATAATGATAACAACGCTGTCACCAAAACCGCACTTTATTCATTTACAGTAAAACTCCTCTATAGTGAACCCCAATGGGACAGAGCTTTTGGTTCACTAGAGTCACCTTTTGGCTAATTTTTTTTTTAGTTTTCAAAATTTTTAGAACATATATAATTAAAGGATTAACAGTTAACCTGTCTATAGCGCCCCCTCTTGGGACTCACCAAAATAGAGTGCTATAGAGAGGGGGTGCTATAGACAGGTCACTTTTAAAGTAAATCACATTGTACTGCTTATTTAAAATTGGGCGCTAGAGAGAGGGAGGTGCTATTTGGAGGGGGCGCTATAGATAGGTTTAACTGTTATATAATTAAATAAATATATAATATATATATAATTATATAAAAATATATATATTTTTTATTCTTTTTGTCTGATGATGGTAACAATGCCGAAATGTCACACACTATTAAATTATTTAGATTTTCTTGTAGTTATAACAGATACTGTTATTAATTGAAAAAGAAAAAAAAAAAAGGGGGGGGGGGGGAATTGAAAATAATGATAAGTTAAATTATTTTAAAATATGAGATGACAAGTAAATATGTAAATAAGTCATTCTTTCTTCTTCAAGTCTCAAATCGATTATTTCTTTTTCAAATAATATTTATGTCTGAAAATAACTTGAATAAATCGTTTGTACTCCATGTTAGGAGCAGCTGCACATGGCTTCTGTTCCTCATGTCAGAGGCGGCCATTTCTTTCGGAGCTAAGTCGACCTGCCACTGAGTAGTGCTCCCTGTCTTAATGACAAAGGCAGATGCATTCTACTTCACCCAGTGTGGAGATAAGAAAGAAGAAGAAGACTTGAAGAAATCTATTGTCAAGCTTCCTCAAATTCTTATTACCGATTGATTTATCTTATATGGATTGCGCTATAAGTTTAATTAAAATAAACAGTGAGATGTAGATGATAAAGCACAATTTGGATTATAGCGACAAGAAGTTAAGACCTAATCCAAATAAATTAATAGTGTGTGATGTTTAGGTAACACTGCTGTTATAAATAAATATAGAGGCAACAAAAGAATCTCCTAAGTATTTACTCTCTTCCAACTTATTGCATTAGCTGACATCATGAACTGAGAGGTTGTGGCAGCACCAAATGAGTCTTCTTCTGTCTAATCTCCACTCAATTATATTAGGGTATCAAGCTTGTAGAGCTTGAGACTTGACAACCATCATGACTGGGTGAAGTAGTATGCCTTTGTCATTAACACTGGGAGCACTACTCAGTGGCAGGCCGACTTGGCTCCAAAAGAAATGGCCGCCTCTGAAATGGAGTACCAAATGAGTAAAAATAAGTAGAAAGAAACAGTACCCTGATAACAGAGCTGGTCCTCCAGTCCGTCCAGTAGACGTAGTTCTCAAAGAGGGCGATGGCAAAAGGATGGGTGAGTCCTGAGTGCTCCCTGAGGATGACTCTGTAGTCGGAGCCGTCGTACTTGGCTGAGTGGAGGGAATCTGACCTGTGCCACACACCAACCTTCCATGTCACCACATATCAGAACTAGTGGGTGAGATCTCATGGAGAGACTAATGACTAAACAGGACCTTTGGGAGAGGCCGCTGCTTATCATAAAACAGCTCGTGGAGCATGAACTCATGGAATTCGTGTAATCTTCACACAAGGGGATAAGAAACAACAACAACTGGGTGAGAGAGTTCTGGATTGGACACAAGGATGATTTACAGAGGGCCATTTACACCATCTCATCTTCCAACCTCTGCATTTCTATGAGAATCCAGAAAGTTAGCATAAAGCAACATCGCCAAATATAAGAAAATTGCAATAAACTTTTATGAAATGATCAATAAACCTTTCACAATGAGTATATTTATTACAAAATACTGCGAGTTCTTCAATGAGGGAAATAATAACTGAGAGTAAGAAAGGGAGGATGAGATTTATTTAATGATGGCTATCTCCAGATTGATTGTTGGCTTGTGCCATCTATATGGATAAATAAACAGTAGAACATATACTCTATAAGAGGACACAAGGTAATAAGACCAAATCCAAATAAATAAATAGTGTGTGACATTTCAGTAACAGCGTTGTTACCATCTTCAGACAAAAGTACTGAATGAGAAATTTTACCAGAGCAAATTCTCATTCAATACTTTTGTCTGAAGATGGTAACAATGCTGTTACCGAAACGTCACACACTATTTATTTATTTATTTGGATTTGGTCCTATTACCTTGTGTTTATAATCTACTAGCCGAATGACCCGGGCAACGTCCGTGTTTTACCCGATTGAATGTTTTTATTCAAATACTATTTGTTACAATTAAAAATTGGCGCCTTAAGAAAATGCATATATTAGTTAATAACTATAGCCTATGTGATTTATCTGTCTATGCACTGTTGGCTTCCGTAGGCGTCTCATACTGGGAAAAGGAAAGAGAGGATTCCATTTAGTTATTAACTAATATATGCATTTATTTAAGGAGCGACCCGCTCCAACACAATAGTTACAAAAATGAAAAAGCGAGTGGGGGAGGCATGATGGGGGGTGGGGGGGCAAAGGTGGCGTGATCGTAGCCAACCAATAGGAGGACGCCATTCCAAAAAAAAAAGCAAATGGTGACAGAGTTGATTAGGAGATGAGGAATGACGCTCGTAACTGTATATAGAATAATCCAAAATGTGCCTTATCTAGAGGACATTCCTGCTAGAGGATACCTCGCCATTGAGGGCAGTTTTCATCTACAAAATTACTACTTTTTGTAATTAACAGCATTTCGGTAAGAGGATACCTCTTTCCCTAAAGGACACTTTGGCTTTGCAACTAGGTGTTGTCTTTTACAGAGAAGTTTTCTACTATAAATATATAATAATTGAGGATTTATTATTTTTTTTTATAACACACACAAATTATCAAAAATAAAGGTTTCTCAATGAATCAAATAATTATTATTGAGCTGCAGGCTGAACCTCATCAACCAAAAAAAGCTTGTCCTAGAGGATCTTGATGGAATGGGTATTTAAAGATAAATAATATGGAAGAATGAAGCATATCAAGGAATCAATCCCCAGTGTAAGAATCTTAACAAAGATGCAGAGATAAACATGTCCCATATAATTTATCTATAATCCATATTGTGAATTATGGCTGAGATGGTTCATTTATATTGGAGAGAGTCAAAGATATGAATAGATAGCAGGGGTCTATGTGACTGTACTGTCTGTCTAAATATTTGATTCTTCAAAATTGCAAGGAGAGAAAAGATAATAAACAAAAAGTTAAAGAAGTGAAAGAAACCCATTCTATCATGAGATACCTACTTAGCATCAATCCAGTAGAGCCTCAGAGCCACGTAGTCCAGGGCGAGTCCGTTGGGCCAGCCTCCCTCTCTGAGAATCTGGACCACCACCTTCCTGTGTTCCCCTGTCATGGCCGCCTGTTCAATGCGAGGAGCTTGTCTGTCCCAGTCTGTCCAGAACATCATCCTGGGAACATTGACACAGGTCAGACAGTGGTAATAGGTGTGTAGACATGCTGTTGTAACTCTCCATGCACCATGTTAATCCAGTCTACATAGTGTGTAGACAGTTCTAATATTTATAAATATGTAGAGTACAAATTCTCAAGTCAACCTACTTCAAATCAACACTTACTTGAATTCAACCAAACCTCTTAAACCCAACTATATACCTTTCACCATTTTTAATACAACTGACAATGATACTAAAACACAAGGTAATAAGACCAAATCAAAATAAATAGTGTGATACATTTCAGTAACAGCATTGTAACCAAAACATCACACACTATTTATTTATTTGGATTTGATCTTATTACCTTGAGTTTATAATATATATTCCAAATTGTGCCATATCATTTTTGACTATGATACTGTTACTGAAACGTCACATATAATTTACTCATTATAGCTTTTGTCTTGTTACCATGTGATTCTTATGTATATATTGCCATTTGTATCTTAACAATATTGGGTCACAAAAAAATGCACCCGAGACAAGACTCAAGCAGTTGTGTTAGATAAAACCCACCCATAGCGAGGATCAAGAGCAATGGCTCTAGGACTGGCCATGTTGCCAGCAATGAGAGTTCGACGGAAGCTGCCATTGAGCTTTGCCACTTCAATCTGATCCAGGTTGGACTCCACCCAGTAGAGATTCCGGCCAATCCAGTCCACAGCAAGACCCTCAGCTGTAGCCAGTCCTGTCTGGATCACCACCTCGATGTTGGTGAGAGCTGAGCACACACAGAGGCCATTGAAACAACCTGCGTAACACAGCATCTCCAACACTCACATCCTGATATCAGAGATCCGCTGTAGATCTTGTCATCCATCAGATCTGTCCAGAAGATGAGCTCATCCTCATAGAAGAAGTCCAGGGCAATGGTGTTCTTCAGTCCAGAGATCAGAACCTTCACAGCTAGACTATGGATGTCAATGCTGCGGAGTTCGTGCCGATTGGAGAATATAATCTGAGGCACGGCTGGATCTGCAGGCACACAGATAGAACAAGAACTCTGACCATTGTTCCAGTCAGTTAGAAATCTTACCTGTACTTTTACAGGTGAAGTGATCTGGTTCAATCTGGTAGCCCTCCAGACATTCACACTTGTATCCGTGGGACTTGGGTGTGCAGATCTGGCTGCAGGTCCCCCATTGGTCACAAGGATGGCCTGCAGCACCAATTCATTCACACCAGAGCTATCTGTGAGTCCACTACTAACTACCTAATGAGAGGGTCTTGAAATAAAACTTCAATAATTGACAATCTATTCAAAGACATTATACCTTAAGGGATGTTATAATAAAATAGCTTCTAGCAACGTTTTAGACCTAAATTATGATAAGGTACAATTTAGATTGTAACAAAACACTGCCACCAAGATAAGTTTCTTATGTAGCGATTTAACAAAATGAAAGAAGACAAGTTTCTTTAATTATTTGACGACGCAAGCTTTCAGGCAAAAACCCTTCAACAGGCAAGATAAAGTATAAACACAAATAGTGTCGTATTTATACATTACTAGCCGAATGACCCGTGCAACGCCCGTGTTTTACCCGATTGAATGTTTTGATTCAAATACTATTTGTTACAATTATAAATTGGCGCCTTAAATAAATGCATATTTTAGTTAATAACTATAGCCTATGTGCTTTATCTGTCTATGTACTGTTGGCTTCCGTAGGCGTCTCTTACTGGGAAAAAGAAAGAGAGGATTCCATTTGGTTATTAACTAATATATGCATTTATTTAAGGAGCGACCCGCTCCAACACAATAGTTACAAAAATGGGGGGGGGGCAAAGGTGGCGTGATCGTAGCCGACCAATAGGAGGGTGCCATTCCAAAAAAAAAAAGCAAACCATGACAGAGGCCACGCATGATGCTCGTAACTGTATATAGAATCTTGCCTGTTGAAGGGTTTTTGCCCGAAAGCTTGCGTCGTTGAATAATTAAAGAAACTTGTCTTCTTTCAATTTGTTAAATCGCTACATATTTTACAAAGAATAATCTTCTATATCCAATTATAAGTTTCTTACTTTATTTAAACCATCTCTCAAGCTTTCAGGTATTACAAACCTTTCTACAGAGGTATACATTTAGCTAATAGATTTATTAATTTGGATTTGGTCTAATTTCCTTGTGTCTCTAGACAAAATATTATCCTCTATATTTTTATTCTTATACACAGGGGGTCGGTGGAAGGCTGGTTAAACCGTTTGGTTTTCTACCACAACGACCCGGGTTCGATTCCCGCATTGGACACTTTTTTTCTGTTTAAAAAAAAAAAAAAAAAAAAAAATGCTCCAATGGCCCCCCAATTCTTGCAAAAGTCCAACCCCACCAGCGAGTGCAAGTAACCAAACGGGGCTCTGGCACATTTGTAAGTGCAAAGTCGAACTGCTTTCACATGTGTAGACATGTGGTGCGCTTACAGTAAAAAAAGCAGTCGCTAACTACCCACCATGATTATCATGGCCTGTACCACGTGTACTAGGGATAAGCAAAAAAAAAAAAAATTCTTATACACAAAGAAAAAATTAACAATAGCAAAGATACAAGAAAATAAGACCTAATTCAATGAAGCAGCAAATATAAGATTTGAAGTTACTAATACACTAAAACAAAATTATAAATCAAATAGTATTGATTTTTATTGGATTAGGTCTTATTTTCTTGTATTATAATCTATAATCTAAATTGTGCTTTATCAATAGCAAAGAGATACAATTTGGATTGAAGGATTTTAATAAACATGAGATTTTCTGCTAGAGAGATATGCATATATTACAGTAGGATTGTACAGTAGAAGCTATCAACAACAACAAAAGCCTTTATTGAGGACCTCTCGTCCTATATAGGATTCGCCAATTTACAGAGTTTTTTTTTTTTTTGCTTATTCCTAGTACACGTGGTACAGGCCATGATAATCATGGTGGGTAGTTAGCGACTGCTTTTTACTGTAAGCGCACCACAAGTCTACACATGTGAAAGCAGTTCGACTTTGCACTTACAAATGTGCCAGAGCCCCGTTTGGTTACTTGCACTCGCTGGTGGGGTTGGACTTTTGCAAGAATCGGGGGGCCATTGGAGCATTTTTTTTTTTTTTTTTTTTAACAGAAAAAAGTGTCCAATGCGGGGATCGAACCCGGGTCGTAGTGGTCGTAAACCAAACCAGCCTTCCACCGACCCCCCTATTTACAGAGTAATTGAAGAGAAGAGAACTAAGAATACAGAGAGAAACCAATATGTAGTAGGTATAGTATAGTATTTTCTACACTGTGACTATATACAACAGCAGCAACAAGCCTTTTACTGGAATCAAAGTCCCATACAGGATTCGTCATTCTAATCATGACATAGATTATTTACATCAATTAGATTATGTATATAGCTTCCTTTTTTCTTCAGCCGTCTTCCAAAATTTGAACAACGCAAACGCTCCAGCTCTGTTTCTCACCACCTCATTCAACAGGAGCTCCAAAGAGAGTCCCTCAAGGCCTATTTCACTGAGGAGCACTTCTCGTTCGTCTTTCAGCCCCATACATGAGAGTATATGGTGATGTAGCCCTGGCTCCATTCTTGTCCCGCAACAGTAGAAGCTATCTTACAGCTTAGCTATCACATATATATCTGTGGTTTGTCTTCAGAATCTCGTTTTTCTGTAGGTTGTTGCCTTTTGAAGCAGGGAAGTTTAGAAGTTCCTGTGAAAGTTTCAGCTTCCTTCAGGGTGTCAGAAAAGGATCATCCTAGGATTTCAGGAAAAATTTTGATTGAAGGTAAGAACCACAAGATGCAAAGGACAAACGCAGATACGTAATTAAATTATATGTGACATTTTATTAACAGTACTATTTAGTGCTTTTGTATGAAGATGGTAATAATTCTGTTGGGGGTCGGTGGAAGGCTGGTTAAACCGTTTGGTTTTCGACCACTACGACCCGGGTTTGATTCCCGCATTGGACACTTTTTCCTGTTTAAAAAAAAAAAATTCTCCAATGGCCCTCAATTCTTGCAAAAGTCCAACCCCACCAGCGAGTGCAAGTAACCAAACGGGGCTCTGGCACATTTGTAAGTGCAAAGTCGAACTGCTTTTCACATGTGTAAACATGTGGTGCGCTTACAGTAAAAAAAGCAGTCGCTAACTACCCACCATGATTATCATGGCCTGTACCACGTGTACTAGGGATAAGCAAAAAAAAAATAAAATAATTCTGTTAACAAAACATTACTGAAAATTCAATTATTTGTATTTGGTTTTTAAATCTATTGTGGTTAAAGGGTGATAAAAAGGCTAAGAATACCCCATAATTTCATACACTAACAATAAAAGATAATAAGATTGAATCCAAACAAACAAATAGTGTGTGATGTTTTGGGAACAGCATTTTTACCATCATCAGACAAAAGACTGAATGAAAAAAAAAAAGATATTTCTGCATGTTTTAAATAGTTAGTACTGTTATCAAGTGTGTAGCATAAAACAGTATTTAACTATTTAAAAACATGCCATAAACACAAGGTAATAAGACCAAATCCAAATAAATAAATAGTGTGTGACGTTTCGGTAACAGCGTTGTTACCATCTTCAGACAAAAGTACTGACGCTGTTACCGAAACGTCACACACTATTTATTTATTTGGTCTTATTACCTTGTGTTTATAATCTATAATCCAAATTGTGCCTTATCAGCATTGCTTAATGCAAATATTATATGCAATTCTACTGTCCTAAAAACATATGTCCATAGTTTGCTTAAATACCATTTCTGAGATTCCATCCTTCAGTGTAGCATATAAAATCAGAATGATCCAATACAGTATTAGAGCTCTGAGAAGCGGTCTGGTGGATTAAATTGGTGAAACCGCTGGGAGGGTTCATCACTGATGAGCCAAGCCTGCTTAAGAACATTAGAAATTTGATTTACATGTGAAAGAAACCACATCTTGTTGTATTTCATTTGCTGTAAATAGATGATGTTGTATTATTGCTTTATAATAATATAAGTATTATTAATATTATCCTGAAGATTGTGTGTTATTAGAGAAGGTCATGGGAATTATTTACAGTAATTTGTTGTGGAGATCTCACTTATACAGTTCATTTAACAAAGATTTCTCACAATTTCTAACAAAAAGAAAACTCATTGTGGGAAATCTTTGTATTTTTTTCAAAGCATTTTCACATTATACAGATTGGACACATGGAGACCAGCTGGTGATTCTTCACCAAACTCTGCAGTAGTTGCTGTTACGACTACTAAAGTAGTCGTCTTTATTTTTTATGCAGATATATTTGACTTAAAAACTAGGAGAAAAAGTATGTAGATTTCTTTTAGTGTGTAAATTGGTATATAAATTTATTTGTTGTATAAATTGTTATGTAAATTTCCTTTTAATGTATAAATTGACAGTGTTTTTTAATAAAAATGAGTTCTGGATAAGATTTTGTACGTTTGGTAGTCGTTCTTAAAGCCTCTTCCTTTGGTGTTGCGGAGCTGGTCGAGTAGCTGGACTAGGGCACTGGGTCGTCTCTCGGGGTAAAGAGAGACACCAATCTATATTGAGAAGAAGCATCCTCAATAGTGGCAGAGGCACCATATTCATTGTATATAGTATCATGCTAGCATTTATATATATAATTAGCTTTTGCACTTTTGCATGTACAGTAGAACCTTCCTTTAGCAGACACCTTGCTAGCGGACACCTCTCTACAAAGGACAGTTTTCATTTGCAAAATTACCATTTTTACTATTTAGCAACTCTCCGGTAAGAGGACACCTCTCCCTAAAGAACACTTTGGCTCTGCAATTAGGTGTCCTTTACAGGGAGGTTCTACTATATTGACAAGATGTCAATAAAATTATTTTGTCAATTGAACACACACTAAAAAGATAAATTGACTCAAGGTGTAGATACCAACCTGAGCAGTGAACACCATCAGAATGGAGGTGTGTTCCCTCAGGGCAGTAACAGGTGTATCCCTGCGGGGTGTTCTGGCAGTACTTCTCACACCAGATAAACTGGCACTGGTTCTCATCTGTCAACATCACCACCATGGACTGACTCTCAGTCCGTCATTGAGGAACAGCAATACGTACCACAGAGTCCGCCTTCATCTGACCCATCCTCACAGTCTTTGGTGCCATCACAGAACTTGGTGACAGGGATACACTGGGTGGTGTTGAGACAGGTGCGGTTGGGGAAGATACATTCTGGCTGCTTCCTCTCTGGAGTACACATGCTGGCTTGTGGGATACATCTTTTTGAAAAGATACTATTGATGACAACATTTATTTTATAGATCTTAACTAATGAAATTTGTGGAATCTTTGCACAAGGAGATAAGAAACAACAACATTTTAAAGATATCTCAAGAAAAGACCATCCTCCCCTGACACACCATCCATTATGATGATAGAGGTGACTTCACTTTTTTTTTAGATCAAAATTGCTATCCATATTTATGTCAAAGAATTGACCTAACCACTTTAACAGCTTAGTACCACTTTGGTAATTCTCAAAATTTCAATATATCATTGTGGATAAAATGAAATCACAGAGTCTGCCCCGAACTGAGGAGAACACTAGCCAGAAACTATAGGTGGGCTTAATGGAGTGGTCAAAGCTAGTGTTTTTGGAGATATTTTGATTAAACGCTTTTCTTCTTTGAGAACAATTTCTTCTGGGCCAAATTTCTGTCCTTATTTTACAGAGAGATACAAAGAACTAGTGATATATATGCATCCCATGTTATCATGCTCCTTCTCTCAGCACTCTAAGTGAATGTTTATTTAAATTCAGTGTTTAGAAGTAGATCTCTGGATAAATTACATCTGGTTTGGTTCAAATTATATAGTCCAACCTCGTTGTAGCATTTTGGACCAAGTATTCTTTTGAAGTTACCATGGTTAAAATAGATGTGACTTATAAAACTAGGGATCTTAGAATGATAAGGTACAATATTTGGATTATAGATTAGAAGCAACTGTTGTTACTGTCACACCTGTGGGGGCTGAGAGACTTCCTTCCAGCCTGCTGGGATGACGCACCACGGCGTCAACAAAAACATACAAGCAGCGCCATGAAATAGGAGATGACGACCGCTGCGCGGCACGGCACAGCGGTGGAAACCAGAGAGGACCAGAATGTGCATTCTAGGGTGTTGTCCTTTTTGTCTTCCCATATAAATGTAGCTAATAAGTAATACCAATAAAACACTAACTTTGAGATACTTTCTGAGCCATCGCTGGACTAATAAATCGACACACTACACAACTAAGTTATTTATTTGTATGTGGTCTTGTTACCTTATAGTTCTAGGGAGATTAGAATTCATATGTGTTAGAACCAAGTTGTTGCCGTTATAATGAGGTTCCACGGAGGTTGAATTGATCAGACTGCAGTATATAGAGAGAGTATACTGGAGTTAGTTATACCACTACAATCCAGGACAGGAATGACAAGAATCAGTGATCGTAAAGATAGAGACTGCCTGGCTGGAATTCATATTTCTTCAAATAGACACTTCGGCCAGTAAATCTTTTTATTTATTATTATATATTAGAGACAAGAAAAAGATTTTTTCCCTTGGCAGAGCTGACTGCTATAGGGCGCGTCCCCAGGTGGCGGATAGGGGAACGACCTTCAGATATGAAGGCCAGCTGCGAAACAAGCAGAATAACTCTGACGAATAAGCAGTCGCAGACCAACAGCAGCATTGTTAGAAGAGGAGTAGACCTCTTTAAAAATCCTGACTTCAACTGACCCAGTTGATAGACCTCAGCAAGGGTCCCACTCCAGGGATATGGAGGAGCTGTGTCTGTACTCATGTTAGAGTCGGCAGCAAAGGCGTCTGCTTCCATGTTAGAAACGGCCTCAAACTACAGGCAAAGTCAGAATTTCACCAAAGTGTGCCTGGATCATGGTGCCATAATCAACGAAAGCTGCACCCCTATACCCCATTCCATGAGATCAGATGTTGATTTGCATGCTGCATCGCCCGTCACGCAGAATAAACAGGGGCGCAGTCAGGACTTAGGTAGAGGGTTCTGTCCGATAAGTATAATACAGTCTCCACAAACTTCTAACTTTGCAGCTTCCAAGCAATTGAGAATTTTGCAGTGCAACATAAATGGATTGTGCTCAACAGCAACAAAAATAAAATTAGAAGAAATAATGGAAATAGCTGAAAAACAAAAGATACAAATTATAGCCCTACAGGAAACCAAATTAAATGAAAAGTACAATCTCAAATATAAAAACTACAATATCCTCAGAAAAGACAGAAATAAAGAAGGGGGTGGCCTTGCATTTTTTATCAAGAATTTGTACTATGAAGACATAGCCATTAATATTCCAAACACATCAGACCTCGAAGCCCAAGGTATCAAAGTCTACCTCAGTCAAAACAAAACCATCAACATATTCAATATGTATCACCCACCAAACAATAAACTTATTGATGATGGAACAATGGCTCAATTTCTTACAGAAAACACTATTATTGTAGGTGACCTTAATGCCAAACATCAACTATGGGGATGTTCCATGCCAAATCCAAGAGGCAAAATACTTTCAAACTTATTTGACGACAATGCCTTCATGTGCTTAAATGATGGGAATTCTACCCACCATTCCTACAGCTATAATACTGCACAAGCATGGATATAAGTTTCTCCAGTCCTGACATTTTTCACAAATGCAAATGGCAAATATTAAAAAGTATTGGAAGTGATCATTTGCCTATTTTGATAGAAATTAGCACCAAGACCAAAACCAGCTCAATTATAGAAAAATTCTGGAACTTCAAAAAGGCTAATTGGAATCTTTACCAGCAAAACACCAATGAAGACTTTAGAAAAGAACCCACTAGAATAAAAGATCTGGAACAAAATTGGATATCTTTCAAAAACACCATCATTAAAGCAGCCAAAGTTTCAATACCAAGAGGTAATATTAAGAAATCGATTCCAAATTATACACACCAGGCAAAAGATATTCAAACACTTATAACTAAAAGAAATGAACTACAAAAAAAGTGCACCCAAAACCAAACAAATTGTAGAACTGAACTGAACATTGTGAATGCAAAAATAAAAAGATTATACGTAAATATGAAAAGGGAAAAATGGAAACAAACTTGTGAAAACCTGAACCCAAGAAACCCAAATACAAAACTTTGGCATTTGGCAAAACAAATTGACAGAGCCCAGCCACAAACTGAAAACACAAATATGATAGAGAATACAGATGGTACCCCAGCAACTAATGACAAAAATGCTGCTAATCTTTTAGGTAATTCATATCAAATAAGTAGTAAAATCAAATTTGAAATAAAAGATAAGAAAGTTGAAAAAAAGGCCCGAAAGATTATCCATGACTAAAAATTTCACCAGCATTCATAATATTGTAGTGTTGAAAATAATTAGCCAGTCGGTTAATTAACTCAACAAACAAAAAGATAGTTTTTATTATTCTAGCTAAAGAGAAAGAAGGAAATATCTAAAAGATTAAAAAGTAAACAACGAGAGAAGAAGAAGGAATAAGTCTCGTGGCCACGCGGCCTTGCAAGGGTTACTTCCACAGGCAGTGACGTCAGCTCCAGAGTTGCCGAGCCAGCAATTTCACTATGAAGTCGGCTTTGGTACACTACTCCCTTTTCCATGAGAAGCTGTTCCACAGCTTTATCTCAGTTCCTCCTCTTCTCCAGACGTAGAGCTATCCACACTTGACGAATCTTCCTGTCTTGATGGGCCATAGTACGGCTTCATCCTGAGGATATGGACGGTGTCACGTCCTTTTTGTCACTCTTGCCGAATGCTTCCACTTCGTATGTCACATCCGATATCTTTTTAATGACCTTGTAGGGACCAAAGTACCTTCTTATAAGTTTCTCAGACAGTCCCACTCGTCGGATAGGTGTAAAAATCCACACTAGATCTCCTGGTTGGTAGACTTTTCCTTTATGCCGAGCGTCGTAATTCAATTTGTTGGTTTCTTGAGCCTTGAAGATGTGATGTCGGGCTATTTGTCGCGCCTCTTCAGCTCTGCTCACCACCAATTGAATAAATTCTTCCCCCTCGGACGCGCTACTGTAGGGAAAGATAGTGTCGAGGGTCGTCTCCGCTTCCCTCCCATGGACCAGAAAGAATGGCGTGAAGCCAGTTGATTCTTGCCTCGCTGTATTGTAGGCAAATGTGATGAATGGTAGCATCTCATCCCAGTTTTTCTGATCGAGGTCCATGTACATTGATAACATGTCGGCAATTGTCCTGTTCAATCTTTCTGTCAGGCCGTTAGTCTGGGGATGATATGCCGTCGTTGTCTTCTTTTTGATGTGACAGTTTTTGGTTAGCTCCTGAATGAGTCTCGACTGGAAGTTTCGACCCTGATCCATCACTATTTCTCGAGGAGCCCCATGCTTCAAAATAACTTCCTCCAAAAGAAATTTTGCAAATTCTTGGACTTCCCCCGAACCTAGACTTTGGGTAACGGCGTATTTAGTTAGATAGTCGGTGCAAACAACTATCCACTTCTTCTTCCCTTGCGATATGGGGAAGCGTCCCAGCAAATCTATACCGACTTTTTGGAATGGTCGGTCCGGTGGTGGTATGGGTCTCAGATAGCCAGGAGGAAGTTGTGGCACACTCTTGCGACGCTGGCAGTCCTAAAAATGGCCAACATACTTTCTCACGCTTCTGTACATTCCTGGCCAAAAGAACCTTCTCCTAATTCTGTCGTAGGTTTTTGCAAAACCCAGATGTCCAGCAGTAGGTGCGTCGTGCAAGTCCCCCAAGATCTCCATTCGAAGGTGTCTTGGGATCACTAACAGTAAAGGTAGGCCAGTCGGGTCATAATTCTTTCTATAGAGGATCCCATTGACAACCTCGAACTTGTTGTCTTTCTTGGCGGGTGACGGCTGAGATATCTCCTTGATAATTCCTGTAATGTAAGGGTCTTTCTCTTGTTCTTTACTGATGTCGCTCAAAAGGAATAATGTGGGGATGTCGTCATTGAAAACCTTTTCCGTATTTTCAATGGGATTTCTTGACAGACAGTCGGCGTCCTTGTGCATTCGCCCTGTCTTGTAGACAATGGAAACGTCGTACTCCTGAAGTCTCAACGCCCACCTCGCCAATCTACCTGCCGGATCTTTAAGATTGGTCAACCAGCACAGAGAATGATGGTCAGTTATAACTTTGAAGGGGCGTCCAAACAAATAGGGCCTAAATTTTCCAATTGCCCATACTATGGTGAGACATTCCCTCTCCGTGGTAGAATAGTTTTTCTCGGATTTTAAAAGGGTACGCGAAGCATAGGCGATGACCTTTTCACCGTTCCCTTGCTTTTGTGCAAGCACGGCACCTATTCCATATCCGCTGGCATCTGTGTGTAGTTCAGTTGGAGCGTCATCATCGAAATGTCCCAATACTGGTTTTGACGTCAAGGCATTCTTCAGTTTTTGAAATGCTCTCTCTTGGTCTGTGTTCCATTGAAACTTTGTTCCTTTAGATAGTAGTGAATTGAGGGGCCGCGCAATATCTGCGTAGTTCTTAATAAACCGCCTATAATAAGATGACAAGCCAAGGAAGCTTCTTAGCTGCTGTAAGTTCTTAGGGATCGGGAATTGACTGACCGCCTTAATCTTATCGTCATCCGGTCGGATTCCATCCTTATTCACTTGGTGTCCAAGGATCTTGATGTTGCTGGCTCCAAAAGAACACTTTCCGGGATTGAGCTTCAGCCCAGCTCTCTTGAAACAATTCAGGACCACCTCTAGTCGTCTCAAATAATCTGGAAAATTATCCGCAAATATAACGACGTCGTCCAAGTAACACAAACATATTGTCCATCGCAGGCCCTTCAGGAGATTATCCATCATCCTTTCGAAAGTTGCGGGCGCGTTACACAGCCCAAAAGGCATGACCTTAAACTCAAAAAGACCGTCCGGTGTAATAAAGGCAGTCTTTTCCCGATCAGCTTCATCAATGCCAATTTGCCAGTAGCCCGCTTTGAGATCAATTGTGGAGTAGATATTCGCCCCCTTCAAGCAATCAAGAGCGTCATCAACCCGCGGCAATGGATAGACGTCTTTTTTCGTCATCTTATTCAAACCTCTGTAGCCCACACAAAAGCGAACAGACCCGTCTTTCTTTCTTACTAGAACGACCGGTGAGGCCCAAGGACTCTCAGAGGGCTGAACGACTCCCATTTCCATCATTCTGTCAACTTCTTCTTGAATTACCTTCCTTTCAGAAGGTGAGACCCGATACGGCATCTTTTTTGATGGTATGGCGTCGCCCGTATTTATCCTGTGCTTAGTAATTATCCTAGAAGTAGTTTTATCGATCGGACCGAACACTTCCGAAAAGTTTTCAAGAAGCTCCAGAAGTTTGGTCTTGTGAAGCAGAGGAAGCTCAGGAGAAATGCAGGCCGAGATTTGTTCCATTCTCATAAGCTGCTCGGAGCTCCCGACACTTTCTTCGCGACACTCGAAATTGGTTATCCTGATGGGTGACATGGCACGTTTGGACTCATTATTCGAATGATTTTCCATGATTGGGCAAACTTCTAGCGGCTGGACTCTGAATAAATGAGCTAGGCACATGCCCGAAGGGATTGTTTTCGGATGCTTGCTAAAATTGGTCACCCATAGATACGCTTGGCCATGCCATATGGTAAGGTAGGACGATGGTACAAATAATTCTTTCTCCAAGAAAAGTTGCCTCACACCTTCAACTGCGCAATTTTTAATCCCAGTTATGCTAGGCGTCCGGGTCAATACCCTCTTGGTACACTTTGGAGGAATGATGTCGTCCGATGCTGAGTGAAGTTGTGCCGCGGATTGGTCCTCATTTAACGTCTCTGAAAACGAAATTTCAGAATGACCACAGTCAATAACTGCTTTAGAAGACTCGAGAAAATCCCATCCCAAGATGGCGTCGTGGCTGCAATTTGAAAGAACGAGAAATTCGAAGATCCGCTGAAGGCCATTTATTTCTACTCTTAGGCGACATTTTCCTAGCGGAGCAACAAAACGATTGTTTGCGACCCTTAAAGTTATGTTCGGGCTCTCAAACATTATAGCTTTCATCGTCTTTCTAAAATTGCTGGAAACGACCGAATATGACGCCCCTGTGTCAATGAGAGCTTCGACATGACGGCCATTGATACTCACCCACATGTAGTTATCGTCTAGGTCGGCTCGCGTCTGTGGAGGCTTTAAACAATGTCCGACCTTACCTCCCTTACAGGCCGTGCTTCCTAGTTTTCCTGCACGTCTCTATGAGGAGATCGGCTAGGAGTCCGGCCTGGCGATCTAGAGTAGCGACGTCCTGTCATCGGTCTCCCGCGTCCAGGATAGGGAGAAGAACTTCTTGGTAAATTGCGTCGAGGAGAGTTGTTCCGATCAGATTGTTCCATATGCGGCGTCATAAAGTCGGCCATATAGATGGATCCGGGTCTTCTACGGCCATAATAAAATCGGTTTTGGGTCCTACTTGGTTCGTTCTCATCACGGTTGCGGCGTCGATCCCAACAATGCTTTGCGACATGTCCCGGTCTATTGCAATAAAAGCATATGGGAATGTTTTCTCTGGTGCGGAATTCGTCCGTTTTCCTTCTCACCGCTTCCCCTGCATTTTGTTTTCCACTTCGGAAATTCTTGACCGCCCTTCCGGAGTGGAACACTGGTGCTTTGTCAATGGGTGCTAGATTTTGTTCGACTCTCTGCCAAACTCTATCTTCTAATCCCTGCGGAGGAGGAAGATTATCTAGTTCATTCGGAGCAGATCGAAGCTCCTCCCTGATGATCTCTCTGATCATTTCCTTTAAAGGGTGGTACTCATTTTCATTAATCGCCGAAACGGTGGGGATTCTCTCAAATCTAACACTGCTGATTCTATTTTTATTTAGCTTTTCAATACGCCGGCAGTGTTGAGTGAATTCCCCGGTCGTTGTCACTTCAATTGCAAGAAGGGCCCGGTAAATGTTTTCAGCCACTCCTTTCATGAGGTGGCCCACCCTGTCCTCCTCCGACATGTTCGGGTTCAGTTGTCGACAGAGGTTCAGCACGTCCTGGATGTAGAGTTCGACCGACTCGTCTGGCTTTTGCGCTCTTACCTTGAGGGACGATTCAATCCTTCTGGCGTAGTCTTCTTTATCACCGAACGTTCTGGTGAATTCTTCTTTAAACGTATTCCATGTCGTGATGCTTTCCTCCACGTTGTCGAACCAGCATCTCGCTGCTCCTTCCAGAAAGAAGACTACATTGGCCAAGCACATTGATTCGTCCCATCCATTGTAGGCAGCAACACGGCTGTAATCTTTCAACCAGAGATGGGCGAGTTCAGAACCTTTTCCGGAGAAATTCGGGGGGTTTCTTGGTTGTTGCAGATATGTGAAAGCTGCCGGCTGCACATGCGGCTTTTCTTCTTCGTTCACCATTTCGACCAAGAGTGGTGGCAAACTTTGTAAACGTCAGCTTCTTCTCAACTTGCCGTCCAGGTTAAAATACTAGAAGGGATTGTACCCAGCATCTCCACCAGATGTAGTGTTGAAAATAATTAGCCAGTCGGTTAATTAACTCAACAAACAAAAAGATAGTTTTTATTATTCTAGCTAAAGAGAAAGAAGGAAATATCTAAAAGATTAAAAAGTAAACAACGAGAGAAGAAGAAGGAATAAGTCTCGTGGCCACGCGGCCTTGCAAGGGTTACTTCCACAGGCAGTGACGTCAGCTCCAGAGTTGCCGAGCCAGCAATTTCACTATGAAGTCGGCTTTGGTACAATATTTTCCATGAAAAAATCAATATGAAAGAGCTAGATTTTGCATTAGAAAACACTGACCTAAACAAGACTCCTGGGCCAAATGGAATCCATGGCCAAATGATATTAAACTTGGGCAAAAATGGCAAAGAAATACTTCTTGATATTTTCAATAACTCCTGGAAAATTGCCTCAAGACTGGAAAACTGCAACAATAATTC
Organism: Cordylochernes scorpioides; assembly: GCA_030710605.1. Lineage (NCBI taxonomy): Eukaryota > Metazoa > Arthropoda > Arachnida > Pseudoscorpiones > Chernetidae > Cordylochernes > Cordylochernes scorpioides. Next base: position 70,118,057 of record CP092873.1, on the reverse strand, counting down.
CTATTAAAAAACTTGACAAATCTGCTGATGACCCAAAAATCTACCGACCTATCTCCCTCACAAGTATTTGCTGCAAATTAATGGAAAAAATTATACTCAGACGACTTACCTACCACCTTGACACAAGAAATCTCTTACCAGAAGAACAATATGGATTTAGGAAAGGACATGGGACAATAGACCAACTCTTATTTTTCATACAAAAGGTAAAAGATGCACAAAACAGAAAACCAACTAACCACACAATAGCTGCTTTTTTAGACCTTACACAAGCTTTTGATAAGGGGGGGGTATGGAAAAACAAGTTAATTACAAAATTATACAAGCATTTCAAAATTGATGGAAAAGCTATCACTTGGATAAATGATTTCCTTAAAAATAGATACATCAGGGTCAAATATAATGGAACTCTATCTAAAACCTTTAAATTGTACCAAGGACTACCACAAGGATCAGTCCTTAGCCCAACTCTCTTCACCCTATTTATTGCAGGCATAGAAGAAAAAATTTCACATCAAACCAATATTGGACTTTTCGCTGATGACATTATTCTATGGAGCAGTAACACTAACTGGAAAAAAGCTGAAAGGGATTTGAACAAGACTCTTCTCCACTATAAAAATTTGATAATAAACATAAATTAGAATTTAACCCCCAAAAATCTGAAACCTGTCTTTTTACTACAGATAAGAAACTATACAAAATAAGGCCAAAAATTATTCTGAAAGAACAACAATTACAATATAATAAACATCCTAAATATCTCGGCTACACCCTGTATCCAGAAATTAACTCCAGTAAACATAGTGAAGAAGTTATTAGGAAAGGAAAAGACCGACTAAAAATCCTGAAATATATTTCAGGAAGAGAGTGGGGAGCCGATGCAACCACACTAAAATTAACTTACACATCTCTAATTAGATCTATCCTGGAATATGGATATCAAATCTATGGTACAGCATCTGAAACAAATCTAAAATCACTGGAAAGGATACAACTAAGTGCGGCTAGAATTATTACAGGTCTTCGAAATACCTGCCCTAATGATATTGTACTTTACGAGGCAGACATTATGCCCTTAAAGGATAGAAGAAGCTACAATCTGCCAAAATATATAAACAAAATCAAGAGTTATGGAAACAAACACAGAACTTCCAATTACATACTTAATTGGGAATCCAATCTAAGACTCAAAAAAAGAAGGCCCTCTCCACCTGGCCAAAAGAAATGGATTTTTAAAATATAAAGTAGAAAAAAATAATTAGCAGAAAAAATTTCTCCATGCAAACCACTACAAAATGTTATTTTTAATGCCACTTTAAATGAACCCACCAACAAACAATGCCAAAATCCAGAATACTTAAAACAATTATCATTAGAAATAATTAATAACATTCCTAAAAATGCAATAACTATCTATACCGATGGTAGCAGAGACGGGCTAGGACACACTGGCAGTGGCTGTCTCATCAAAACCACAAATGGCATTGAGAAAATGAACAGAAGAAACCCAGATTTTTGCTCAGTCTTCAGATCAGAACTTATAGCCATCTATGAATTCTTAAAATCCATCGGAAATACTAATTATCAAGATATCTGGATTCTTACTGATAGTAGAAGTGCCATACAACACTTGAGTCACACAGGGGAACTTAGAGACAAAGTAAGCAGGAACATAATTGGCTATCTCCAAAAACTCTCAAAAACCTCAAAAATTCACCTTCAATGGATACCCTCACACATTGGCATTGAAGGCAATGAAGCTGCTGATGTGCTAGCGAAAAAAGGCACAAAAGAACCTTTGCCACAGAAAAATAAACTTACTTTTAAAGAAATAGAAACAGTAGCCAAAACAAAAATAAACAAGAACTGGAGGATCCCACCTAAGCACAGTTGGTACAGTGGAGTGAACCCAGGAGGAGCTCTGAACATCAGAAATAGACAGCATCAAACAACACTAACAAGATTTAGAACAGGCCATCTAAAGCCATTGAAGATAGAAAATAATAACAAAATCTACCCCACTTGCCCAAAATGTAGCTTGGCACCTTCAGCTCCAGAACACATTTTGGCTTGCATTAGATGCACTAAACAGGACCTTTGGGAGAGGCCGCTGCTCATCATAAAACAGCTCGAGGAGCATGAACTCATGGAATTTGTGTAATCTTTACACAAGGGGATAAGAAACAACATTAAAATATTTACTGGCCGAAGTGTCTTTTATTTGAAGAAAAAAAGAATCAGCTATGTACTCACCACAATTGTCTTCATCAGACCCATCAGCGCAGTCTTTCTCCCCATCACAGATGTAGGTGTGGCCGACACATTGTTTGCCATCCTTACAGGAGAACTCAGTGGGGGAGCAGGTGGCATTGACTGAACAACAACAACATCTTGTTTGAAACAACATAATGATAGCTGATACGGCACAATTTTTGGATTATAGATTATAAACAACAAGGTAATAAGACCAAATCCAAATAAATAAATAGTGTGGAATAAATTAACACAAAGCAATAACGCGCCATCTATACATATAAAATAAAAGGATTTAAAAGCACGAATGTTTCTTTTATACATAAAACGAACTTCTAAATCCTTTTATTTTATATGTATAGATGGCGCGTTATTGCTTTGTGTTAATTTATTCCTAACTGGCCTTGTCTTTATAGTTTGCTGAAGAGCATTGCTCGAAGCAAATATTTGAATGTAATTCTACTGTCCTATAAGCTTATGTCCATAGTTAACTTGAAATTCATTTCTAAGATTCCATCCTTCAGTGTAGCATATAAAAGCAGAATGATCCAATACAGTATTAGAGCTCTGAGAAGCGGTCTGGTGGATTAAATTGGCGAAACCGCTGGGAGGGTTCACCATTGATGAGCCAAGCCCTCCCAATATATTTTTTCATCGCAGTAAGGACAGTAGAAGTTCGTTTTATGTATAAAAGAAACATTCGCGCTTTTAAATCCTTTTATTTTATATAAATAAATAGCGTGTGACGTTTTGGGAACAGCATTTTTACCGAAATATCTCACACTATTTATTTATTTGGATTTGGTCTTACTAACTTGTGTTTATAATGATAGTTGCTATCAATAAACATATCTCTCATGTCAAAGTCAGACATTCAAGTAAAACAACTTTACATGGGAGTTAGGTTGATTCTGTATTCAGACAGCTAGATGGGAATTTTGCATGGAGGGGAAATTGATCATAAGAAAAATTGCCTCTTTTTAAAATGAAGTTAAATTTCAGCATACATAGATGTATCTATCACTATATTACCTGGAGAGATGTCTTTCTTCCATAACTCACACATACTTTGGTCTATTAGTGGCAGGATGCAACTATAATAATATAAATGTTTACCTATTCAACCATGAATTATATATATTTACATACATAAAATCCTATCTGGGAGTTTTATTTGGTTCCAAACAACAAAAAAATGCACTCTCAAGACAGGCTGACTCCTTAGACAAGTTGAATAAAATTGGTTACAATAAACTTGAAGCTATTCTTTCTCTTATGAATAGTCAATGATGCTCTTTATATAGGATATTCAACATACACAGATATAGACTTTGGAGGCTTCAAAGATGTAGACTTGAGAGTGCTAGACAGGGTCAGATGCCTCCAAGAAAACTAAATTAATGTAAAATAAATAGTTCCCACTAAATATTGGCTCCTAAGACAGACTTACTGTATGCTATTTCAGTAGGCAGATCAACTTCCATATAACAACACTTGGAACCTATATTTTATGTTGTTAACACACAATTGACACTTAAAACTTGTAACTTTAGGATTATAACCATGTTGCTGTTATATATACACTAGCTGAATGACCCGGGCAACGCCCGTGTTTTACCCGATTGAATGTTTTGATTCAAATATTATTTGTTACAATTATAAATTGGCGCCTTATATAAATGCATATGTTAGTTAATAACTATAGCCTATGTGCTTTATCTGTCTATGTACTGTTGGTTTCCGTAGGCGTCTCTTACTGGGAAAAAGAAAGAGAGGATTCCATTTGGTTATTAACTAATATATGCATTTATTTAAGGAGCGACCCGCTCCAACACAATAGTTACAAAAACGAAAAAGCGAGTGGGGTGGGGGGGGCAAAGGTGGCGTGATCGTAGCCAACCAATAGGAGGACGCCATTCCAAAAAAAAAAAGCAAATGGTGACAGAGATGAAAACTGATGACTGATTGATTAGGAGATGAGGAATGACGCTCGTAACTGTATATAGAATATGTTAAGCCCCCAATCTATCTCCTCAAATACTGTTGATGTAGAACCCCAGTAAACCTAAGGTAAGAGAGGTAACTACTCACCACAGGAGGCCTCATCCCTCTGGTCCAAGCAGTCAGGATGTCTGTTACAGACGGCAGACATGGGGATACATTCTCCATTCCCACAGTCAAAGAAATCTTTGTGGCAGGGCTCGCTGTGCCGGGTGACATCTACACATAGCAGGTATTGTTGTTGGTGACATCTACACATAGCAGGTATTGTTGTTGGTGACATCTACACATAGCAGGTATTGTTGTTGGTGACATCTACACATAGCAGGTATTGTTGTTGGTGACATCTACACATAGCAGGTATTGTTGTTGGTGACAGCATTCCTCTCTACAAGTCCTAGTTACAATCCTTTAGGGAGAGGTGTTCCTTAATGGAGAGTTTCAGTAACAGTATTATTACCATCATCAGACAGAAGTATTGAATGAGAAAATATATTACAGCATGTTTTTCAAATAGTTACTGTTATCACAATCTAATACAACTCCGCCTTTGCCAGTCCCAAGCCTGAATGAAAAAGGAGGAGGGGGAGCAGTAACAAGCTCACTAAAAAACCTGGGTTCAGCTGGCCCGGCTGATAGTACCCTGTAAGGACTCCTGATCCGGAATACAGGATGAGCAGCGTTTGTACTCCATGTTAGGAGCGGCTGCACATGGCGTCTGTTCCTCATGTCAGAGGCGGCCATTTATTTTGGAGCTAAGTCGGCCTGCCACTGAGTAGTGCTCCCAGTCTTAATGACAAAGGCAGACGCATTCTACTTCACCCAGTCATGATCTCAAGCTTTACAAAATTGATACCCTAATATGATTGAGTGGAGATAAGAAAGAAGACAATCTAATATATCATACTTTATAACGGTAACAATTTAAACATACTGTGATATATTTTCTCATTCGGTACTTTTGTCTTATGATGGTGACAACACTGTTACCGAAACATGCCACACCATTTATTATTATTATTTTTTTATTTGGTCTTATTACCTTTGTCTTATATAAAGTTTCTATACAGTTAATAAGTTTCTTTTTAAGCCTGATGGTTTCACCTTACCAAATTGCTCTTATAACAGACAAGGTGAAATGGTGAGTCGTCAGGGCTGATCTCTGTGATGGCATTATAGAATGATAGTGGTGTAGATTACAGATTGGTGAATATGCAGGAAACACTTTGTTATGGGAATTATTGGTGGGTCTCTTATAAACATGTGACCCTCTCACATTGCCATATGTTATTGATTAAATTTTTATATTATAGGGGTCGGTGGAAGGATGGTCTAAACCGTTGGTTTTCGTTCGCTACGACCCGGGTTCGATTCCCGCATTGGGCACTTTTTTCTGATTTAAAAAAATGCTTCAATGGCCCCCGATTCTTGCAAAAGTCCAACCCCACCTGTGAGTGCAAGTAACCAAATGGGGCTCTGGCATATTTGTAAGTGCAAAGTCTAGCTTCTTTTTACAAGTGTTGACATATGGTGCACTTACAGTAAAAGCAGTTGCCTACTTCTACCCACCACGATTAGCATGGCTTGTACCACGTGTACTAATTAAGCAAAAAAAAATTTTTTTTATATAAATGGAAACTCACTTGTACAGTTCTTCTCATCCTCAGCATCCTTGCAGTCAGGAACGCCGTTACATTTCTGTGCCAGGGTGTAGCAGTGTGTTCCCCCATCACAGGACAGGCTGGTGGCGTTACACCACAGCAGGGTGTCTGGGGAGAGAGTGGCACAGTCCACCTCATCTGAACCATCTCTGCAGTCGTCATCCTTGTCACACACATACTGCTGGGAGATACACCGGCGGTTGGCACACATGAACTGGTTGGCTTCACACTCGTGGTACACTGCAACAACACATTAGCTATTGTGAGCATGTATACTCTTCACAACAGGTAACCAAAATACTCAAACTAGGTTGTTAAGGCACACAATTTGGAATATAGATTATAAACACAAGGTAATAAGACCAAATCCAAATAAATATATAGTGTGTGACATTTCAGTAACAGCGTTGTTACCATCTTCAGACAAAAGTACTGAAGGTACTCAAAATTCAGTACTTGTCTCTGAAGATGGTAACAACGCTGTTAACAAAACGTCACACACTATTTATTTATTTGGATTTGGTCTTATTACCTTGTGTTTATAAACTAGGTTGTTGCTGTTTCTTATTCTTTATTTCGACTTAGAGCACTATGTCCCCCTAGGAACACTTGCACCTTGTTTCTTATCCCATGTGTAAAGATTACACAAATTCCATGAGTTCATGATCCTCAAGCTATTTTATGATAAGCAGCGGCCTCTCCCAAAGACTCAAAATAGATTGTATGTTTTTGTGACAACATTGCTATAGATGAGAATTTTTCAAGGAAGTTTTTGATATTTTAAAAAGAAAGATCATCCCTCTTGTCAAAATAGACACAAAAACAATGTGTCATCTATCAATTGTCTCTGCAAATTAGGAGTATCAGGTCAGTGATAAAGTCTTGCTACCAACTTTATCAAATTCTGAACACCCACCTGGAGACCATGACTTCGGGCTAATGTCAGTACAGGGAGCACTTTAATTTCATGAGATTTACAAGGGATAGATTAAATCATCACAATTTTCTAAAGAGGCAAAGTGGCAGAGAAAATTCTATGAACAAAAAATTGATGGAAAATTTGTGGAAGGGAAATTGATCTATAAAAAGAAAGCTCACCTCTCCTTACAAAAATGACTCAAAAACTTTTTTTAGAGATGAGAGAGATATCCTGTTCCTCACATGCTGTTAGATAATGTTTCCTTAACATCACTGTTACCATCTTCAGACAAGAGTATTGAACATGAAAGTTTTCATAGCATTTATTCATTTCAGTCTGAAGATGGTAACAAGGATGTTACTGAAAGGTCACATATAATTTATTTGGTCTTTTTGTTATCTCTCGTGTGTTTATAATCTATAATCCATATTCTATATACAGTTACGAGCGTCATTCCTCATCTCCTAATCAACTCTGTCACCGTTTGCTTTTTTTTTTGGAATGGCGCCCTCCTATTGGTTGGTTACGATCACGCCACCTTTGCCTCCCCCACTCGCTTTTTCGTTTTTGTAACTATTGTGTTGGAGCGGGTAGCTCCTTAAATAAATGCATATATTAGTTAATAACTAAATGGAATCCTCTCTTTCTTTTTCCCAGTAAGAGACGCCTACGGAAGCCAAACAGTACATAGACAGATAAAGCACATAGGCTATAGTTATTAACTAATATATGCATTTATTTAAGGCGCCAATTTATAATTGTAACAAATAGTATTTGAATAAAAACATTCAATCGGGTAAAACACGGGCGTTGCCCGGGTCATTCGGCTAGTAGCATCTAAGCACCACATAATCACAGAAATGTAAATAGGAGGAATATAGAGAAAGGGAATGATATATGTCATGCTGAAAATATCAGGATTCCTAAACAGCCTCACCGCAGTCCTCATGTTCATCTGAGAAATCTCCGGGACCACAGTCTGGATCAGAATCACAAGTCCAGCTCATTGGGATACATCTTCCAGTTTCTTTGCAGGTGAACTGCTTGGAGTCACATGTGGAGTCTGCCAGAAACACTCCAAGTTAGTTGAAAGTAGCAAATAATAGAAAGTAATGCGGTAGAAATAATGTTTAGATGAAATCAATATAGGTATTATGCTGATATCTCACCATAGAACATACTTTATGAGATGACACTCCTGCTAGAAGATACCTCTCTATAAAGAACAGCTTTCCTCACCAAATTACCAATCTTACTATTCAGCAATTCTCCGGTAAGGAAACACCTCTCTCTAAAGGACACTTTGACTCTGCAACTAGGCGTTGTCCTTTAGAGAACCTAACTGTATTTGCAGGTAAGGAGAAATATTTATTCGAATGAAGATGAGCTGAACACATCAATCTTGTATTGTCAGAGCTGATGCTGCAACCTATTGACTGGTTTGAGTGTGTTCTGCTCTGAGAAGATCAAAAGCTGATACATTGTTTGAATACTTGATGAGAGAGGCACAATTTGGATTGTAGATTATAAACACAAGGTAATAAGACCAAATCCAAATAAATAAATAGTGTGTGACGTTTTGGTAACAGCGTTGTTACCATCTTCAGACAAAAGTACTGAATGAAAGAATTTTACCACAGCATGCTTTCTTGATAACAGGAACTATTTAAAAGCAGGCTGTGGTAAAATTCTCTCATTCAGTACTTTTGTCTGAAGATGTAACAAGGCTGTTACCGAAACGTCACACACTATTTATTTATTTGGATTTGGTCTTATTACCTTGTGTTTATTGTTTGAATACATTTAATATATATACATTGTCACACCTTATAGATGGTCCAGGGGAACTTCTGTTTAATTAATAGGTTTTATGAATTGATTGAGAGAGAAAGCTTTAAAAGACACTGAGTTGCAGAGCCAAAGTGTCTGTGGCGACCACACTTTGCTTCAGCGAGTGCGAACTGGGACAAAGCTCCACTAAACATATGGGCAGTAGTGTGACGGCCTCGGCAACCTGACTATGCATGCGCGATGTCATCTGGGACTTTCTGGCCACACGCGTTGTAAACAACAAGGCTTGCTTCGAACGGCGGTTACTTCTTTTCTCTTAACATTTTTGGCTTTAAATAAATTATTTTATTTTATAAAATAATTATAATTTTATCAGCGGCCACAAGCCACACCAACATGCACACAACCATTCCACATGTCCTTTAGGGATAGGTGTTATCATACTGGAGAGTTGCTGATTAGTAAAAATGGTAATTTCAGTGATAGAAACTGTCCTTTGTATAGAGAGGAGTTCTCTCACAGAGGTTCTACTGTATAAAAATATATAGGTACCCAAAGTGAGAACTATAAGACCCCCCCCCCCATATTACACTTTGATGCAATTTTAGCTTGTAAAAGAACAACAGTCTTCTTCCTTATCTCCACTCAATCATATTATTGGTATCAAGTAGTGACCCTTGATTGTGTCTGTTTGAAAGCCATCATGACTGGGTGAAGTAGAATGCGTCTGCCTTTATCATTAAGACTGGGATAACAGTGTGGGCTGGAATATAAAAGGTTGATATAAAGGTATTTCAGCAGAGACAACCACCACTTACTGATGGGACATGTCCGGATGGGTTCCTCGTCACTGGCATCAGCACAGTCTCTCTCCCCGTCACACAGCCAGTGGATGGAGATACAGCGGTTGACATCGCACTTGAACTGGTCTGACCTGCAGCTGCTCATCTCTGTACATCACACCATATGGTCAAACCTTGGATTGGATTTGGCTGCTTGTGTACAGGACATGGACACACTTATGCTATCAGACTTGGGAGTTATGTATCACCTGGTGACAAGACCAAATCTAAATAACTAAACATTTTTCTGTAAAAGTGTTAGTACCATCTTCAGACAAAGGTAATAATGAATTCATTGTACCTTTCAGTACCGTAAAATCTCCATGAGAAGACACTCTCGCTTGAATACACCTCTCTACAAAGGACAGTTTTCCTCACCAAAATTGAAAATTTTAATAATTATTTGCTTTCTGTTATAAAAGTACATCTCTCTCCGAAGGACACTTTGGCTATGCACAAATGGGTATCATTTCTATTGTACCATTCGGTACCTTTATCTGAAGATGGTAACAAGGGTGTTACCAAAAAACTACACATATATTTTAGTTACTTGTAACACCTTGGGATTCTTATGTATAATCCAAATGGTAACTCATCACATGGAGTTATGTGGGTCATGATTTCATTTCATGATGACCATGATCTTTAATATTTTTCTTGCTGTGATATGTATTGGAGAATTTTCATGCACACTACACATCTCTTCAAGGTACAGTAAAACCCCGCTAATACGAACCCTGGATATAGCGAACCTTCCCTTATAACAAACCCACGGCGATTCCCAATTCCATTCCATTGAAAATACCATCGTTATAACGAACTTTGCGATTTTTTAAATAACGAACTACCCCTATAACGAACCTATTTTCGGTCCCAAAATGATAAAATCTATTAAAAATACTATGCTTATAACGAACTTAAAATTGTGATTTAAAAAAAAAAATTAAAACAACAAAATTTTGAGCATGTTTCAGCTCACAGATCGCGATTTCAAAACAAAAAATTAGCGACATTGTTTGTTTTCATTTCCATTCTAATTTTGCTGTATGTTGTATAAATTATCACCCATTATACTTTTATTTAATATAATATCTTTGCATTCGACAATTTTGAAATAGATGAAAAATACAAATGGCTTCCAAAATAAAGAAAAGAAACAAAGAATGGCTTTCTAAAAAAAAAAAAAGTGGCAGCATGCCCTTTTAGAAGCGTTCTATATCAAGTTTAACCTAGGCTAAAAAATAATTCCAAATGATTTTAAAGCCAGAAATGGTTTGAATAACAGGTTATAAAAACAAAATTTAATATACACTTCAGAAGACTATGTGGAAACTAGAATTGGAAGAAGAAGAAAAAAAAAAAAACAGTTCCCCAACCCGTGTCTTATGGGCTACAAACATATCGACTTATAAATTCTCAAAAACAACCACTACAGTTCTATTTTTAGAATGGAATTCTTGTTAGGTATATGACTCATTCAGGGTTCACGGATATTCCCACTGGCCGACCGTTTCCCTACTGATTATGTGTTTGCAAATTGGCGTTTTTTATTCGCAATTTTACCGATCGCGCTATCGTATCAACATGTTTTGCGTCCGATTTTTCTGAATGGGATACTTTTGATTCATCTTCAATTGATTCAGAATACACAGAGCTTTATTCCTTTGATGGAAATGACGATATTTTAAGACAATTCTTATTTTCAAATTTCACTTTTCACTTTCAAACAACAAGGTATTAGAGGCATTTTTAAAAATAAATTTAGTATTATATTATTTGATAAAGATGTTCTAATATACTCTTATACCTTTCAAATATATAATTAATAATGTTTTGCCTAGGGGATTTGGCATAATTTTCAAATAATACATAGGTTTATATATAAACATGTATGCTAATGATAAGAAGAACCTATTAACAAATGACTTCCTTTGATATTCAGCATTACTGTATAGAAATAGGTCAATTTAGAGAATTAAAACAAAGTGACTATTTTTAAATGGCTGCCTTTTCCTGTTTGTTTGGCTGTTTTTTTAATTATACCGTCTAAAAATTTAGAAAAGTTAAAAAAAAAAAGGCCAAACCGTGGCTATAGTGAACCAAAAGCTCTGTCCCATTGGGGTTTACTATAGAGGGGTTTTACTGTATATTTGAAAGCAAAGACTTAAATATGCACTATGGTCTTTGCCTTCTAATAAAGTCATCAGTTACATCAATGGGACCTCGTGATTCAAGGTAGATACTGGAGGGATACACCTTGGAGAATAAAGTGAGAGAGGTAGACAGACCAAGGAAGAATTGATTTGCTAATCTAATAGAATGGTCTGGAATTAGAAGATATGAAATGGTAAGAAGAGATTTACTCAGAACATGGAGAAATGGCTTATAAGGATGGAAGATTCTTACATATTGGAGCTGGCATTACATCATTCTCTTATCCTCAAAAGTTCTAGTACTGTCATATTGAAATATCAATCACAAGATGAAAATGTTTTGCAAAATATTTCCAAAGAGGTCAAAAGACAATGTACAATTCAGATATTAGAGGTATACATAAGGGGTAACAATAAATTATGGGATATTTATTCATTTGGATGTGGTCTTGTTATGTTTCTAATCTATGATCCAAATTGCAGGTTGTCAAAGAGATGAGTGATAAAAAAGTCACTAAGTAACAAGGCTAAGGAAGTAATTTAAATTTTGGGAACAGCAGTGCGCTACCATTCTGAGATGAAAGTACTTAACAAGAAAAATACCACAGCAGGTTTATTCATCTGTTAATAGCCTCACCTATTTAAAACAGGCTGCCATATCTTTGTTTTGTTATTCTTTCAACAAGAGATATGCAAATCTGTATGTGTATATGCAAATCTGTAGTGATTATCTGTATGTGTATATGCAAATCTGTAGTGAATATCTGTATGTGTATATGCAAATCTGTAGTGATTATCTGTATCTGTATATGCAAATCTGTAGTGATTATCTGTATCTGTATATGCAAATCTGTAGTGATTATCTGTATCTGTATATGCAAATCTGTAGTGATTATCTGCATCTGTATATGCAAATCTGTAGTGATTATCTGTATATGCAAATCTGTAGTGATTATCTGTATCTGTATATGCAAATCTGTAGTATAGTGATTATCTGCATCTGTATATGCAAATCTGTAGTGATTATCTGTATCTGTATATGCAAATCTGTAGTGATTATCTGCATCTGTATATGCAAATCTGTAGTGATTATCTGCATCTGTATATGCAAATCTGTAGTGATTATCTGCATCTGTATATGCAAATCTGTAGTGATTATCTGTATATGCAAATCTGTAGTGATTAGTCACCTAAAGAGTCATCATACTCACCACAAATTCCTCCAGGACTTGAATCTTCATCAGAATGGTCTCCACAATCATTGTCCCCGTCACAGAGGTAGCGGACATCGATGCAACGCAGGTTCTTGAGGCATTCAAACTCATTCTTCCTGCAGCGGGAAGGTTCGGAGTAGTTGGCCGTGGCTGGACAACACCAGTAGCTGGAGGTTACACCCAGCACATAGGTTGGAAGTATCTGCTACTCTGAATAGTTTACCTTTTTGGGTGAACACTGCCGAACATAGAATGCTAATTCATTATCACAGGTTTCGACAAATTACAAACAAGGCATTCGACATCACAACTCTTTTTTTATTAATTGTATAAAGTAGCTTTAGGGCAAGCCTTTCCTCAGCAAACTGAAACATATAAAAAGGTAATGTGGAGAGAGATTATATAGCATTTTAAAGAAATATCTATGTAAATTTAGGACATTTAAGAATTTACATAATTTACATAAGTGAAAATTGTTGAAGAACAAACTATGAAAAGGTTAATGAACTTAGTGATTAGTGAAATGAACAGATTATTGTTATAGATATGAATATCTATATATTGTGTTAGAATTATTTTTGTGTTTTGTTGTTGAAAAGAGGTGCAGTCGTGGAAAAGTAAAGATAATTATTTACCTTTCAAGTAGATATTTTTTTAATTACTTGAAGTAAAATTACACATAAAATTATTTATCACAGCAATATAGAATCTAAAGAATGAATTCTATAATCGCATGATTTTAAAAAATAGGTAGGGTTAACTATACATATTTACAACAATAATAATTAAAGTGGTAGGTTCTGAATCTATGGTCAAAAAATATATAATAGTCAATGAATGAAAACGAAATATATGTTTTTTTTTAAAACTAAAATATTTGTATTTTAGATTATATAATATATATACATATACACATCTTTAATAATTAATATTAATTATTTATTATAATAAGTATCCGGAGATGAGTTTCTTTCTATTGCCAACTCTAGCTTTCGTAGCTCTTCTACAGGAGTACAATGATATCACACCGTTAGATAACTATTATACTTATGTATATACAGTAAAACCCCGCTAAGACGAACCATGGATATAACGAACCTTCCCTTATAACGAACCCATCGAAAATCCCAATTCCATTCCATTAAAATTACCATCGTTATAACGAACTTTTCACTTTTCAAACTAGCGAACTATCACTATAACGAACCCAATTTTGGTCCCAAAATATTAAATTCTATCAAAAATACCATGCTTATAACGAACTTTTAATTTTAATTCTAAAATTCCAAAATTATAATTTTCAAAACTAATTAAAATTTTGTGTGAGCTCTAGCTCACAGATAGCAATTCAAAACAAAGAATTTAGCGACATTGGGTGTTTTTATTCACGTTCTATTTTTATACTGCGCACTTTTATAAATTTTTCATGCCTTATTGAAAACTAAATTTCTTAACTCTACATTAGGAAAATTCCTTAAAACATGATTTAAATTATTAAAACCAGTTTTAAAAGATAATGGAAGTGCCAAAGAAAAATTGCTCGTACCAAGATATCACTTGAAAAGAAATTAACCATCATAAAAGCTATTGAGAGTGGTACATCGCAAGCGGAACTTCGGAAGAAAATGAAAATGAGCAAAAGTAGCATTTCTACGATATGGGGCAAAAAAGAAGACTATAAAAAAAATGCTACAAAGAGGAATCAATCCCAACTATTGCCGCTATTGTCAGTGTCATTATCCACTTTTAGAAGCCTTGTATACGTGGTTAGTACAAGCAAGGATTCATTTTAAAAAATGAAGATTTCTTTGCTAGATATGAAACCAAATTTTTAAGGAATATGTTAAAGCAGAAAAAAATAACAGACTTCTTCAAGTAAGCCTTTGTATCCTATATTGTAATATAATATTTATTTATATAAAATATATTTTTATACTTTTTAAAATGTTATTAATAAAGTTTTTATTTAATTTTTATATATAAGGTATACTTTTCTTGGATTTTTTTGACATATGTGGGGCAGGTTGCATTTATACTAATTAAATTATCAGAGGAACTGATCAAAAAGGCAATATTTTCACATGATTTTGTTTTTATTTTAATATACAGCTTTAATATATAGAAATAGGTTAATTTTTAGGGGGAAATAAGCAGCCAATATTAAGAGGTAGCCTTTTTTTTTTTTTTTTTGCGCATGCCCTTTAATTATATCCTCAAAAAAAATTTAAATACTCAAACCGTGGCTATAGTGAACCAAAAGTCCCGTCCCAATGGGGTTCACTATAGAGGGGTTTTACTGTATATATATATATATTTTTTTTTGGCCGGATTTTTGCATATTGGCATTAATTTTATTGAGCTTATTATTATTTTCATAATACTTGTTGTTTATTATATCTTGAGTGTTTGATTATTGGTTGAATTTGACTTATTGTAATTGCAAATTTGAGTTCTATATTATTGGGGTATAATAGGTCATATGGAAGGTCTATCTTTCTGTTGATGCTGTTATTTTGTCTTGATATGAGCGCTTCCATGATTCCTCTCTGTGACTTATGTTATTATAATGTATCTGTGGTTGGTCTATTGCAAATGTGTGCCCTGTTTCTCTACAATGCTGGTATATCAAAGATCTATTGTCCTGTTTTTTGATGTTTTGTTGGTGTTCATACATGCGGTTGCCGACTCTCCTTCCAGTCTCCCCCATGTATTTAACTGCAGCTTTTGCATTTAATGGAATAAATTGCTTCTTTTTTATTAGTGGGATTTGAAGAATTGAGCTTGTTTTTAGTTAATGGGTTCCTGACTATGTTAATTATATTAGGAGAGTTGCTAAAATGTGTTTTAATTCCAACTTTTCTGATGTATCTGGCTATGACTATTGAGGCGTGCGAGTATGGGATATGGCATATTGTTCTGTAAATCTCTTATTCTTTGATGACAGGGTTATAGTTTCTTATGGGTTTGTAAAAATGTTTCAGAATAAATTCCATAGGGTAACCTGTTTCTTGTAGATTTTCAATGATATTCTGGGTTTCGGTTATTTTTGCATTCTGTTGAGAGCAGTGAGTGTATATTATATCAAAAACACAAGGTAATAACACCAAATCCAAATAAATAAATAGTGTGTGACGTTTCGGTAACAGTGTTGTTACCGAAACATCACACACTATTTATTTATTTATTTGGATTTGGTCTTATTACCTTGTGTTTATAATCTATAATCCAAATTGTGCCTTATCAATTATATCAAAAAGAAAAAAATTATGCTAAAATATTTTATTCCATATATCTATAGGTGATATGCAGATGTTTTAACAGATTCATCTTGCAATTCCCATCTACATAGAATATAAAGTTGTAGGAGGAAGATATTCAAGTTCCAAAAAAGAGTTACCTCTCCCTTTCAATGGGCATCAGAATGATGACACTATTACATCACCCTAGTATAAAAAAACTTTACTAGTGATAATAAAAGAAAATAAGACCTAATCCAAATAATTTATTAGTGTGTGACGGCAACAACATTGTCACCATCATCAGACAAAAGAATAAATGAGAAAAAAATATTACAGCAAGTTCTTATATAGTACTGTTATCACGTGTTTAAACAAGATAACAGATAAGGAAAATAGTTTTTTAAGTCAACTTGAAATATTCTTCTTAGAATTAAAAGTGGATTTTTTTATTTAATAATTTAATATTATAATAAATATATTAATAATTAAAAAAAAAAATCCACTTTTAATTCTAAGAAGAATATTTCAAGTTGACTTAAAAAAACTATTTTCCTTATCAGTTATCTTGTATAAACACTTGATAACAGTACTATATAAGAATTTACTAGCGATGATAAAGCCCTAACACCAGTTTTGGCAAATTCAGACAAAATATAAAGGTAAATATACAGGTTGTTGGCTTTTTGACTAAATTTTCCTAAACTGGTATTGTGGCTTATTCTTTGTCATCACTAGTAATGCTCCAATGGCCCCCCTAATTCTTGCAAAAGTCCAACCCCACCAGCGAGTGCAAGTAACCAAACGGGGCTCTGGCACATTTGTAAATGCAAAAGTCAAACTGCTTTTCACATATGTAGACATGTGATGCGCTTACAGTAAAAGCAGTCGCTAACTACCCACCATGATTATCATGGCTTTGAGATAAGAAAGAAGAAGACTAGTAAAGTTTTTCTTTATACTAGGGTAATGCAATAGTGCCCCATCATTCTATTGCACATTTAAAGGGAGAGGTAGCTCTTTTTGTACATAAATATATATATAGTAAAACCTCTCTGTAAAGAACACCTAGTTCCAGAGCAAAAGTGTCCTTTATAGAGAGGTGTCCTCTTACCAAAGAGTAGTTACATAGTAAAAAATTGTAATTTTGACAATGAAAACTGTAAGAGAGGTGTCCTCTAGCCGGAGTGTCCTCTCATGGAGGTTTTACTGTATGATCTAAATTGTACCTCTCAACATATTGAGATCTTAATATAAGAGAAAGTGAAGGGGAAGATCAGGGATGGATTGGTTCAATAATCTATTAGAAGGGTCAGAAATAGCTCAGGACAGAGGGAAATGGTATTCCAAGAGATGACCAACATATAAAATAATTGATGCTAAATGGAGGAAACAACTGAAGGAAGAGTGGAGAAGATGTTCTCAAGACTCACCGATGCAGTTGACCCCATCAGGGGCAAGGGTAAAGCCATCTCGGCAGCCGCACACAAAGTTGGTGAGGGTGGCGAAGCAGAACTCCTGGCAGCCTCCATTGTTCTGGGTGCACTCGTTCATTCCTGAGTAACACCACAAGGTTTCAACTGTGGGGGGTTCAAGATTAAAGAAGTACTATAGTACCGCATATACACACTCAATTCCCATCACCCATATAATACTAAAAGAAACAAAAGTAAGTTCCAAATAAAGGAAGCCCAAATTTGCCAGAGATTTGTTACAAAATAGTTAATCACCCACTAATCAACTAATTTTCCTTTCAATCAATAACATTGTTGTTACTATTACTATCCTCAATATCTGCGTAGGGGGAGATTTTTCATCCCACCTAAACAAGCTGTGACACAATTTGACTCTTAAAAATATAGAGAGATATACATGTTATGTTATATATTGGGGGGCAAAGTCTGACTGTCATGTGGTGCTCCCTGGATAGCCAACCAATGACAGCAGCTCTTTTTATCCATCATGAGGATAATTTAAAAAAAGTTATATACAGTTAAACCTGTCTATAGCGCCCCCTCTTGAGACTCGCCAAAATAGGGTGCTATAGAGAGGGGGTTGCTATAGACAGGTTACTTTTAATGTAAATCGCTTTGTACTACATATTTAAAATTAGGCACTATAGAGAGGGAGACGCTATTTAGAGAGGCGCTATAGACAGGTTTAACTGTATTATAAATTACTAAAAACTTCAACAGGGCTTTAGATGCATTTTGGGTAAAAGAAGTTGAAACCAAACAAACAATCCCATTTACATCACTAAAATTAGGTTTTATACACATAATACTGAAGCATAATAATACTAATTTTTCATTTTTTTGAGACCATATAGCTTCAAGAGATAAGTGCAGGCTGAATTACCGCTCTGTGTGGAGTTGTCAATGATCTTGATCTCAAAGAGCGGAGGGTTCTCCACGGCAAGAGTAACTGTAGAGCGGTTGTGGAGGAAGAGTTTCTGCACCAGGCCTTGCTGGAACTCTGTCCAGTAGAGGGCCTCCTCATGGAAGGCCAGTCCATAGGGATGGCCCAGTCCCTCTCCCTCAAGTATGATCTGCACATACTTCTCTGTGTAGTACAACACCTTTCTCTATAGGACAACACTTAGCATTAGAGTTCTTTGTGTCCTTTTACTGGAGAGCAGATAATTAGTAAAAATGGAAATTTCGGGGATAAAAGTGTCCTTTGTATAGGGGTGTCTTCTTACTGGAGAGCAGATAATTAGTAAAAATGGTCATTTTGGTGATAAAAAGTGTTCTTTGTATAGAGGTTTCTTCTTACTGGAGAGACCAAAGGTAAAAGCGATGAGTTTTTTTATTGAAGAGGTATAAGCTTGGTGAGCTTTCAAACAATAACATCTTTCAACAGGCTGTAAAACAAATACAAGCTTGTATTACAAATACAAGTAATACATGTAATACAAATACAAGCTTGTATTACAAATACAAGTAATACATGTAATACAAATACAAGCTTGTATTACAAATACAAGTAATACATGTAATACAAATACAAGTAATACATGTAATACAAATACAAGCTTGTATTACAAATACATGTAATACAAATACAAGCTTGTATTACAAATACAAGTAATACATGTAATACAAATACAAGCTTGTATTACAAATACAAGTAATACATGTAATACAAATACAAGCTTGTATTACAAATACAAGTAATACATGTAATACAAATACAAGTGATACATGTAATACAAATACAAGTAATACATGTAATACAAATACAAGTAATACATGTAATACAAATACAAGTAATACATGTAATACAAATACAAGTAATACATGTAATACAAATACAAGTAATACATGTAATACAAATACAAGCTTGTATTACAAATACAAGTAATACATGTAATACAAATACAAGCTTGTATTACAAATACAAGTAATACATGTAATACAAATACAAGTTTGTATTACAAATACAAGTAATACATGTAATACAAATACAAGTAATACATGTAATACAAATACAAGTAATACAAATACAAGTAATACATGTAATACAAATACAAGTAATACATGTAATACAAATACAAGTAATACATGTAATACAAATACAAGCTTGTATTACAAATACAAGTAATACATGTAATACAAATACAAGCTTGTATTACAAATACAAGTAATACATGTAATACAAATACAAGCTTGTATTACAAATACAAGTAATACATGTAATACAAATACAAGTAATACATGTAATACAAATACAAGTAATACATGTAATACAAATACAAGTAATACATGTAATACAAATACAAGCTTGTATTACAAATACAAGTAATACATGTAATACAAATACAAGCTTGTATTACAAATACAAGTAATACATGTAATACAAATACAAGCTTGTATTACAAATACAAGTAATACATGTAATACAAATACAAGCTTGTATTACAAATACAAGTAATACATGTAATACAAATACAAGCTTGTATTACAAATACAAGTAATACATGTAATACAAATACAAGCTTGTATTACAAATACAAGTAATACATGTAATACAAATACAAGCTTGTATTACAAATACAAGTAATACATGTAATACAAATACAAGCTTGTATTACAAATACATGTAATACAAATACAAGCTTGTATTACAAATACAAGTAATACATGTAATACAAATACAAGTAATACATGTAATACAAATACAAGCTTGTATTACAAATACAGGTAATACATGTAATACAAATACAAGCTTGTATTACAAATACAGGTAATACATGTAATACAAATACAAGCTTGTATTACAAATACAAGTAATACATGTAATACAAATACAAGCTTGTATTACAAATACAGGTAATACATGTAATACAAATACAAGCTTGTATTACAAATACAAGTAATACATGTAATACAAATACAAGCTTGTATTACAAATACAAGTAATACATGTAATACAAATACAAGCTTGTATTACAAATACAGGTAATACAAATACAAGCTTGTATTACAAATACAGGTAATACATGTAATACAAATACAAGCTTGTATTACAAATACAGGTAATACATGTAATACAAATACAAGCTTGTATTACAAATACAGGTAATACATGTAATACAAATACAAGCTTGTATTACAAATACAAGTAATACAAATACAAGCTTGTATTACAAATACAGGTAATACATGTAATACAAATACAAGCTTGTATTACAAATACAAGTAATACATGTAATACAAATACAAGCTTGTATTACAAATACAGGTAATACATGTAATACAAATACAAGTAATACATGTAATACAAATACAAGCTTGTATTACAAATACAAGTAATACATGTAATACAAATACAAGCTTGTATTACAAATACATGTAATACAAATACAAGCTTGTATTACAAATACAGGTAATACATGTAATACAAATACAAGTAATACATGTAATACAAATACAAGCTTGTATTACAAATACAGGTAATACATGTAATACAAATACAAGCTTGTATTACAAATACAAGTAATACAAATACAAGCTTGTATTACAAATACAGGTAATACATGTAATACAAATACAAGTAATACATGTAATACAAATACAAGCTTGTATTACAAATACAGGTAATACATGTAATACAAATACAAGTAATACATGTAATACAAATACAAGCTTGTATTACAAATACAGGTAATACATGTAATACAAATACAAGTAATACATGTAATACAAATACAAGCTTGTATTACAAATACAGGTAATACATGTAATACAAATACAAGTAATACATGTAATACAAATACAAGCTTGTATTACAAATACAGGTAATACATGTAATACAAATACAATACATGTAATACAAATACAAGCTTGTATTACAAATACAAGCTTGTATTACAAATACAAGTAATACATGTAATACAAATACAAGTAATACATGTAATACAAATACAAGCTTGTATTACAAATACAGGTAATACATGTAATACAAATACAAGCTTGTATTACAAATACAAGTAATACAAATACAAGCTTGTATAACAAATACAGGTAATACATGTAATACAAATACAAGTAATACATGTAATACAAATACAAGCTTGTATTACAAATACAGGTAATACATGTAATACAAATACAAGTAATACATGTAATACAAATACAAGCTTGTATTACAAATACAGGTAATACATGTAATACAAATACAAGCTTGTATTACAAATACAGGTAATACATGTAATACAAATACAAGCTTGTATTACAAATACAGGTAATACATGTAATACAAATACAAGCTTGTATTACAGCCTGTAGAAGGACATTATGGTCCCAAAAGCTCACCAAGCTTATACCTCTTCAGTAAAGAAACTTGTTGGTCTCTTCTTAGCAATGGTATCCTGCTAATTTCATGTTTATTAAGATGCGATTATAGTTGCCATCACTATAACAACTTGATTGATAAGGTACAATTTGGATTATTCTATATACAGTTACGAGCGTCTTTCCTAATCAATCAGCCGACTCTGTCACCGTTTGCTTTTATTGGTTGGCTACGGTCACGCCACTTTTGCCCCCCACCCCCCAGCCGGCGGCGCGCGCCCGTTGGCTGCCGGCGAGCACGTGACTTCCCTGTGCGCGCGCATGGCGGGCGGTAGGCTATAGTTATTAACTAACATATGCAATTAATTAAGGCGCAAATTTAGAATTGTAACAAATAGTATTTGAATCAAAACATTCAATCGGGTAAAACACGGGCGTTGCCCGGGTCATTCTGCTAGTAGATTATAAACACAAGGTAATAAGACCAAATCCAAATAAATAAATAGTGTGTGACGTTTCGGTAACAGCGTTGTTACCATCTTCAGACAAAAGTACTTTTACTAGATTCAGTACTTTTGTCTGAAGATGGTAACAACGCTGTTACCGAAACGTCACACACTATTTATTTATTTGGATTTGGTCTTATTACCTTGTGTTTATAACAACTTGATGTTTATATACCGAGATTGAAGTGTATATGCACATGTACTTAATATAAATACAGTAGGAACTTCATGAGAGGACACTCGCGCTAGAGAACACCTCTCTACAAAAGATGGTTTTTATCGCCAAAATAACTATTTTTACTATTTAGCAACTCTCCAGTAAGAGGACACCTTTCTCTAAAGGACACTTTGACTTTGGAATTAGGTGTCTTTTACAGAGAGGTTCTACTGTGCAAAGTTTTAAACCATTGACATTTTTGATAAGGCACAATTTGGATTATAGATTATAAACACAAGGTAATAAGACCAAATCCAAATAAATAAATAGTGTGTGACGTTTCGGTAACAGCGTTGTTACCATCTTCAGACAAAAGTAATGAATGAGGAAAAAATAAAAAACATGCTGTGGTAAAATTTCTCATTCAGTACTTTTGTCAGAAGATGGTAACAACGCTGTTACCGAAATGTCACACACTATTTATTTATTTGGATTTGGTCTTATAACCTTACATTGACATTTTCATTCACCAGATTTGTGAATAACATTAATAAGTTTTTTCACTACTTTCTGCTAAAAAGAAAAATATCCTATGACTCCCTCACCTGATGAGCAAATGCCTTTATAAAATCAAAAATGGCTTGACCCAACCACAGATGAGAGAGCAGCTCTATAAGTGTCTAAAATTGTTCCTCTCTTGGAAGGTTCTACTGTAGCAATAAAAATATTGTGTAAAAAAATAACCTAAAAGTTAGGTGAACACTCACTTCTCTTCCAGTACCGGACAAGTTGATCCTCTCAATCCGATGAAGGAAGGCATCGCACCAGTAGAGCTTCTTAGCGGCATAGTCGATGGTGATCCCATTAGGCCAGTGGAGGTTCTTGCTGACAAACACCTCTCTGTGGCTGCCATCCATGTAGGCCCGCTCGATACATCCGAAGGAGCCAGGAGAGCCAGGCTCCAAGGCCCATTGGCACCAGTAGAGTTGTCTGTACACCACAGCCAAAGCTGGGAAAAAGGCATAATAAATAGTGATAAAATTATATTGATATTCTTATTACAGATGTATTGTGGAGGTGAACAAATAGATTGAACCAGATCAGATGGTGAAAAAAAAAAGGCATCTGACTATGTAATGGTATGTTGCTGATGGCTTTGTTTGCTATCCCCTTTCAGTATAAATATCAACTCCGCCCTTGCCGGTCCCAAGCCCGGATGAAAAAGGAGGAGGGGGAGCAGTAACAAGCTCACTAAAAAACCTGGGCTCAGCTGGCCCGGCTGATAGTACCCTGTTAGGGCTCCTAATCCAGGAAAACAGGATGAGCAGCATTTGTACTCCATGTTAGGAGTGGCTGCAAATGGCGTCTGTTCCTCATGTCAGAGGCGGCCATTTCTTTTGGAGCTAAGTCGGCCTGCCATTGAGTAGTGCTCCCAGTCTTAATGACAAAGGCAGACGAATTCTACTTCACCCAGTGTGGAGATAAGAAAGAAGAAGGAGAAGAGTATAAATATCTCAATAAAAGGCAATGATTATTGTCCTTAAAGGACAACTTTAGCTCTTCAACTAGGTGTTGTCCTGTAGAGAGATGCTGTACAATAGTTGGTTCATTCAGTGACGCTGTGTGTATATCTCACCCCCGTTTAGGATCCACCACCAGGGCCCGGGGATGGGTCATGTTGCCAGAGATGAGGGTCCGGCGGATGGTGGAGTTGTCCAGCCGGGCCACTGAGATGGTCAGGAGGGCCTCATCACTCCAGTACAGATTCCGGCCCATCCAGTCCACAGCCAGGCCTTCGCAGTTGTTCAGCCCTGTACATTTATATATTGTGGCTTGACACTGTGTGATAGGGGTTTTGGTTTCATTGATATTATTTTAACTCTTTGGTCCTCTCATTAGGATTGAATAAAAGATAAATAAAATAAATTTTGGTGTAAACACAAGGTAATATGACCAAATCCAAATATAATTTGGTCTTATTACCTTGTGTTTATAATCTACTAGCCGAATGACCCGGGCAACGCCCGTGTTTTACCCGATTGAATGTTTTGATTCAAATACTATTTGTTACAATTATAATTTGACGCCTTAAATAAATGCATATGTTAGTTAATAACTATAGCCTATGTGCTTTATCTGTCTATGTACTGTTGGCTTCCATAGGCGTCTCTTACTGGGAAAAGAAAGAGAGGATTCCATTTAGTTATTAACTAATATATGCATTTATTTAAGGAGCGACCCGCTCCAACACAATAGTTACAGAAATGGGGGGGGGGGGGGCAAAGGTGGCGTGATCGTAGCCGACCAATAGGAGGGCGCCATTCCAAAAAAAAAGCAAACTATGACAGAGGCGACGAAGAATGACGCTCGTAATTGTATAATCTATAACCCAAATTGTGTGTCTTATCAAATTTTGGTGCAGTGAACCTTAATGAGGCTGAATGTTTGGCTCACTCTATAGTATCAACAATATTGGAGAAGTAGAACATACTCCAACAGAGGACACTCCCTCTAGAAGACAACTCTCTACAAAGGAAAGTTGCCATTTGCAAAATTATCATTTTTAACTAATAAGCAACTCTTCAGCAAGAAGACACCACTCCCTAAAAACACTTTAGGTCTGTAACTAAATGTTCTTTACAGAGAGGTAGTTCTACTGTATTAGGTTCATTATATGAGGGGTTTATTATATAGCTAGCTCATGTTAGAAAGGTTTTACTGTAAGAGGCAGATCTTTTAAATACAGTAAAACCCCTCTATAGTGAACCCAAATGGGACAGCTTTTGGTTCACTATAGTCACGGTTTGGCCATTTTTTTTTAACTTTTTAAATTTTTAGACCGTATAATTAAAAAAAAAAGCAATACAAACAGGAAAAGGCAGCCACTTAATAATGGTCATTTTGTTTTAATTCCCTAAATTGACCTATTTCTTTACAGTAATGCTGAATATCAAAAGAAGTCATTTGTTAATAGGTTCTTCTTATCATTAGCATACATGTTTATATATAAACATATGTATTATTTAAAAATTAAGTCAAATCCCCTAGGCAAAATATTTTTAATTATATATTTAAAAGGTATAAGAGTATTTTAGAACATCTTTCTCAAATAATATAATACTATAATTATTTGAAAAAAATGCCTCTAATACCTTGTTGTTTGAAAGTGAAAAGTGAAATTTGAAAATCAGAATTGTCTTAAATAATGGTTATTTCCATCAAAGGAATAAAGCTCTGTGTATTCTGAATCAATTGAGGATGAATCAAAAGTATCCAATTCAGAAAAATCGGACGCGAAACATGTTGATACGATAGCGCGATCGGTAAAATGGCGAATAAAAAACGCCAATTTGCAAACACAAAATCGGTGGTAAAACGGCCGGCCAGGGGGAATATCCACGAACCCTGAATGAGTCACATACCTAACAAGAATTCCATTCTAAAAATAGAACTGTAGTGGTAGTTTTTGAGAATTTATATATCGATTTGTTTGTGGCTCATGAGACTTGGGGGAACTGTTTTTTTTTTTTTCTTCTTCTTCCAATTCCAGTTACCACATATTTTTCTGAAGTGTATATCAAATTTTGTTTTTAACCTGTTATTCAAACCATTTCTGGCTTTAAAATTATTTGGAATTATGTTTTAGCCTAGGTTAAACTTGATATAGAATGCTTCTAAAAGGGCATGCTGCCATGCTTTTAGAACGCCACTCTTTGTTTCTTTTCTTTATTTTGGAAGGCATTTGTATTTTTCTTCTATTTCAAAATTGTCGAATGCAAATATATTCTATCAAATAAAGGTATAATGTGTAAAAATTTATACAACATACAGCAAAAATAGAATGGAAATGAAAACAAACAATGCCGCTAATTTTTTTGTTTTGAAATCGCGATCCGTGAGCTGAAACATGCTCAAAATTTTATTGTTTTAAAATTTTTTTAAATCACAATTTCAAGTTCGTTATAAGCATAGTATTTTTAATGGATTTTATCATTTTGGGACCGAAAATAGGTTCGTTATAGGGGTAGTTCGTTATTTTAAAAATCGCAAAGTTCGTTATAACGATGGTATTTTCAATGGAATGGAATTGGGAATCGCCGTGGGTTCGTTATAAGGGAAGGTTCGCTATATCCAGGGTTCGTATTAGCGGGGTTTTACTGTATGTATTTTTATTCCTAAAGTAGAACCTCCATAAGAGAACATTCTCGCTAGAGGACAACTCTATTACAAAGGAGACAGTTTTCCTTGCCAAAATTTCCATTTTTACTATTTAGCAACTCTCTGTTGAGCCAATTTCCTAAAAAACACTTTGGCTCTGCAACTACAGTTGTCCTACAGCATTTGTTATCGAGCTGAAGACAAAAGAATTTGGTTGAAACAATAATGTAATTTGAAAAAAAAAAATTTTTTTTTTCATTCCGGTAGGCACAAAGGTAACCATTTTTTTCCTATAGAAAAATCCATGCTTGGCAATAAACCTCTATAAGATCAACAATTAAATGATATTTATTATGACAAAAAAATCATCAGAAACTTTCATCCTCTCTTCAATTCTCTCTTTCAATCCTCTTCTGATTTTTTGGAGCTGAAAATTTCTGAAGGCTATCATCATAGCTCCAGGCAATTATATAACCCAATTGTAAAAATAGAGGCTGCCTGGCCGGCATTCATAGTTCTTCAAATTGAAGATATTTGGGTCAGTAAATGTCTTTATTATCTCAATAATTTTTAACGCCTTGGTAAATGTTTTAATAGAATCATTTTTTAACACCTTGCCAAATGTTTTCATTTATGTTTGCTCTTGATGAGGACAAAACATTTTTGTCAAAACCTCAAGATAATAAAAAGATTTACTGGCCAAAGTATCTTCAATTTTAAGAAATATATAACCCAAGATATAAATGATATTTTCTTAAAATAAACACCTTTGTCAAGGAAGAGTTCTCTGCCATAGCCATCCACTCTCTGGCGTTCTATGACAAACCGCTGGACGTCAGAGTAGTAGAGGTACTGGGTGGCAGCGTCGAAGGCCAGGGCCGTAGGGCGGTTGAGGCCGACCACGGGCACCATGACCTCCTGGGAAGGCAGGCCGAGGGAGATGCCTTTCAGGGATCCTGGCCTGCCTCGGGTGTAGGCCACAAAATGGCTCTGCTTGGCCGCTGGACACCACACAACATTGATTGCTGTTTACATGGAAGGTGTTTCTTATCCCCTTGTGTTTACACGAATTCCATGAGTTTATGATCTCATGGAATGTGGTACATAGAAGGTTGTTTGTTAATGATAAGGCACAATTTAGATTATAGATTATAAACACAAGGTAATAAGACCAAATTCAAATAAATAAATAGTGTGTGACATTTTGGTAACAGCATTGTTACCATCTTCAGACAAAAGTTGAGGAGCATGAACTCATGGAATTCATGTAAAATTTACACAAGGGGATAAGAAACAACAAACAACCTTAAACACAAGGTAAAAAGACCAAATCCAAATAAATAAATAGTGTGTGATGTTTCAGTAACAGTGTTGATACCATCTTCAGACAAAAGTACTGAATGATATATTTTGAGATTCAGTACTTTTGTCTGAAGATGGTAACAATGCTGTTACAGAAACGTCACACACTATTTATTTATTTGGATTTGGTCTTATTACCTTGTGTTTAAGGTTGCTTGTTGTTGTTGTTTTTTATCCCCTTGTGTAAATTTTACACGAATTCCACGAGTTCATGCTCCTTGAGCTGTTTTATGATAAGCAGCTGCCTCTCCCAAAGGTCCTGTTTAGTGCATCTAATGCAAGCCAAAAACAAGATGAAGGTAAGCATTAGAAGCCTGTTGTATTTACAGGGTGGCCAAAAAAATCCCCCCCTGAAAATCTTGATAGAAAATACAAATGTATGATTATATAAAGTGTAAATATTTTTATGGTCATAGCTGTAATTTGGATCATATAGAAACACAAGGCCAAATACAAATAAATAGTGTGTAACATTTGCTGTTACCGAAATGTCACACACTGTTTATATATTTGGATTTGTGGTCTTATTACCTTGTGTTTCTCTATAAGTTAGAGAATGTACAGTTAGTATAAAATAAAATATTTAATGAGCTACTTAAAAATAGCAAAATTACTAAATACTATACAAGGTATAACCTCTTTAATTCAACATACTATAATTCAACCATTTTTTTTCAGATTCTAATTAAAATATCAACTATAATTCAACACAGACTTTTGCTGTTGTTTCTTATCCCCTTGTGTAAAGATTATACGGATTCCATGAGTTCATGCTCCTCGAGCTATTTTATGATAAGCAACAGCCTCTCTCAAAGTGATTCGTGGAATGGGGTGCAGCTTTCAATGATCAGGCACCATGATCCAGGCACACTTTGGTGAAAATCTGACTTGTCTATAATTTGAGACCGTTCCTAAAATGGAAGCCTGTGCTGCCTAATCTAACATGAGTACAGACACAGCTCCTCCATATCCCTATCCATCAACCGAGTCAGTTGAACTCAGGATTTTTAAAGAGGTCTTTCTCCTCTTCTAACAATGGTGCTGTTGGTCCACAACTGCTTATTTTTCAGAGTTATTCTGCTTGTTTCACAGCTGGCCTTCATATCTGAAGGACGTTCCTCTATCCGCCACTTGGGGACATGCCTTGTAGCAGTCAGCTTTACCAAGGGACACAGACTTTTAAATACAATAAGAAGCACCTTTACCTTAGGTTGTGGAAATAAAGAAGTTTGACAGTAATAGAGTAGAACCTCTCCAAGAGAGGACACTTCCCCTAGAGGACACCACTCTTTACAAAGGACAACAAGGTAATAAGACCAAATCCAAATAAATTAATAGTGTAAGACAGTAAATGGTAACAGCGTTGTTACCGAAACGTCACACACTATTAATTTATTTGGTCTTATTACCTTGTAGCTCTAATTAATAATCCAAATTTTGTCATATCATCTACAAAAGACAGTTTTGACTGCCAAGATAACCATTTTTACCATTTAGCTGCTCTCAAGTAAGATGGTAGCTCTTCCTGTAGGACACACTGGCTCAGCAACTAGGTGTTGTTAAAGAGGTAGTCTGACTGTGGTCATGCAGCTAAGTAGCTAGGCATAGCCAAGAAATGTAACTATGCACCTACCTACGCAGTTTCCATCTCCAACCAACTTGGAGCCGGCCTTGCAGAGACAGTGGGCCACAGGGACTTTGTTCTTGTAGAAAGGAACACAGATGTGCTGGCAGAGGCCGTTATTGATGCTGCACGGGTGAGCTTCTGGAACAACAAAGTCATTTTTATATAAAACACATGTGCTATATGTAAACTACATACTATAATGAGATTATTATAAAAAAATTTGAGTGAGTAGAGAATAGTTTTAAATTTGATCTTTGTTGAGGAGAGAAGGAAATCTCTCTCTCTCTATGTTATTTGTGAGAGATAGTGTCTCTTGGTACAGAAACATTCAGTTGATTGAGTAGAATTTTATTGTTGATAAAGTGATTTGCTGATCCCACATGTGGACAACATGGTACAGTAACTATGTTTACAGCAGAATGCTGATAGCTCAGCATTGCTCAGTTGCCTAATCACCATCTTCCTCAGGGCACAACTAGAGTAACCAGGCATGTTATTCACATACTGTATAGATATCTATAGGGAAATCCTGTATAACTGAATAATAAGGTGATACTATTTTTTTTTTTACTTATCCCTAGTACACGTGGTACAGGCCATGATAATCATGGTGGGTAGTTAGCGACTGCTTTTTTACTGTAAGCGCACCACATGTCTACACATGTAATGTCT
This sequence comes from Cordylochernes scorpioides, assembly GCA_030710605.1. Lineage (NCBI taxonomy): Eukaryota > Metazoa > Arthropoda > Arachnida > Pseudoscorpiones > Chernetidae > Cordylochernes > Cordylochernes scorpioides. Next base: position 70,087,707 of record CP092873.1, on the reverse strand, counting down.
ACACATTACAAATGTGCCAGCGCCCCGTTTGATTACTTACACTCGCTGGTGGGGTTGGACTTTTGCAAGAATCGGGGGCCATTGGAGCATTTTTTTTTTTTAAAGAGAAAAAAGTGTCCAATGCGGGAATCGAACCCGGGTCGTAGTGGTCGAAAACCAAACGGTTTAACCAGCCTTCTACCGACCCCCCAGGTGATACTATGAAACTACTGAAAAGAATGAATCTGTAAACCCCTATCTCTATCATTGGCTATTTCTATTATTCAGCTAATGGCCATTTAGCTGCTAAGGTGGTTTAAGAGGCTGATGTATTCGTGGAAATACTTTCTAGGACCACATCCCTCCTCTCTTCTTTATCCCAGTTGGTTTGTAGAGGATGTTGTTGTTGTCGTTTCCAATGAAGAGCCTCAGATGTCTCCATGCATCTCTATCACAGCAGTCGCAATATCCACTATCTTGGGTGTGTAAAGCTGCTGTTCTGGGTCCATGTCAATTTTATACAAGGCTGCGGCCATTGCTGGGCATGAGAATATGTGAGTAGGTATTAGTTCCACACCAAGACAGTTGTTACATGTCCTATAGGTTCTTGTGCCATCTGAGTCTTGTTTTAGTTTTTGTAAATCTTCTCTCTGAGAGAGTCTATACATGTAAAAGCAGTTTTGTATTTAAAAGATTTCACTGATTACTAGCCTTCACTGGAGGTAGAGAGGATGTTCCATGCTGAGAGTTGAGGGTACATCAAACTTACGATCAGGGAGCGGCTGCCTCTGCCTGTGGTAGACATGGACGGTGAAGGGGCGAGTGAAGTTGAGCATGAAGCTGGAGATGTCGGACTGATTGTACTTGTGGATGGAGAGAATACTGTTGCCATGCCAGCTGGTGAGGTAGAAGTATTGCTCGAATACTGAGATGCCGTAGAGGATTTTCAACTGCACAGCACAGAACAGTTAGATATATAATGCAATATTGCTGGAGGATGGCATTGATGTAGTGAAAGAGAAGCAACTCTTCCTTTAAAAATGTATTATTTGGTATATAGAGTTATATATACAAATTAGGTTGGCCAAATATCAGGGAACAGGCTAAATCAATGTGTAGTTGATTTCTGTTTCACCAGATGGCGCTCTGCCTTCTGTAAAGCACATGTGCTCCTGGTCAGGATATGCCATTTTTAATATACAAATATATGTGAAAAAGTGAGAAAAAATAGAAAAAGGGTATATGTTGATATTAAAAATGAAAGCAATCAGGAAAGGCTCTTTTTATTTTTAATATAAAAATGAAGGTTGCCTCTCCCATAAAAATAGACGTCAAAACTTAGACACTATCTATTGAATGTTTCTTCAAACTAGCGTACTCAGGTCGGTGACAAAGTCATAATACAGATGGAATACTTACTGGAGCCCCATGTGCTACTGTGTGGCGATTCTGTCCGTTGTAGTCTACCCTCTCCACATTGTCCAGGTAGGTATCCACCCAGTAGACCATCTCTGAGGGATAGTCCAGGGTGAGTCCACAGGGGTAGACAATCTTGTGTTCTACCAGCCGGGTCCGCTCCGAGCCATCCAACCTGGCTCTCTGGATGTGTGGCGGAGTGTTGCCCCACTCGCTGAAGAACATCAGCCTGGCCCACCACAGTTACATCAGGTCAAAACTGAAGAACATCAGCCTGGCCCACCACAGATTACATAGTCAAAACTGAAGAACATCAGCCTGGCCCACCACAGATTACATAGTCAAAACTGAAGAACATCAGCCTGGCCCACCACAGATTACATAGTCAAAACTGAAGAACATCAGCCTGGCCCACCACAGATTACATCAGGTCTAAACTGAAGAACATCAGCCTGGCCCACCACAGATTACATCAGGTCAAAACTGAAGAACATCAGCCTGGCCCACCACAGATTACATCAGGTCAAAACTGAAGAACTTCAGCCTGGCCCACCACAGATTACATCAAGTCAAAACTGAAGAACTTCAGCCTGGCCCACCACAGATTAAATCAGGTCAAAACTGAAGAACTTCAGCCTGGCCCACCACAATTATATCAAGTCAAAACTGAAGAACATCAGCCTGGCCCACCACAGATTACATCAGGTCAAAACTGAAGAACATCAGCCTGGCCCACCACAGATTACATCAAGTCAAAACTGAAGAACATCAGCCTGGCCCTCCACAGATTACATCAGGTCTAAACTGAAGAACATCAGCCTGGCCCACCACAGTTACATCAGGTCAAAACTGAAGAACATCAGCCTGGCCCACCACAGTTACATTAGGTCAAAGCTGAAGAACATCAGCCTGGCCCACCACAGTTACATTAGGTCAAAACTGAAGAACATCAGCCTGGCCCACCACAGTTACATTAGGTCAAAGCTGAAGAACATCAGCCTGGCCCACCACAGTTACATTAGGTCAAAACTGGAGAACATCAGCCTGGCCCACCACAGTTACATTAGGTCAAAACTGGAGAACATCAGCCTGGCCCTCCACAGTTAAATTAGGTCTAAACTGAAGAACATCAGCCTGGCCCACCACAGATTACATCAGGTCAAAGCTGAAGAACATCAGCCTGGCCCTCCACAGTTACATCAGGTCAAAACAGAAGAACGTCATCCTTGCCCAACAGCAACAGTAGAACCTCCATAAGAGGCCCTAGCAGATACCTCTCTACAAAAAAATAGTTTTATATAATTGTCAAAATTATCTTTTTTTATACTAATTATCAACTCTCCAGTAAGAGGACACCTCTTTCTAAAGGACACTTTGGCTCTGTAACTAGGTGTCTTTTTTATAGAGTGGCTTTACTATACACTCATGGACAAAACTTGGGAAAGTGGAAAGTCTTTGATGTTACCATCATCTATTTTTTTTTAAGGAGACAGGGGCAATATTGTTCACACTTTATTATCTTGTATCTTCAATAAAGGTTACTGTATATCAAATATATTTCAGAGTTATTGTCTGAATCCCGGTATAAATACTAAAAGGTACAACTTTTTATATTTTGCCCATGAGTGTATTTCTGACAAATAATGAGAGCAATGAATTAGAAAGGTGTTGATGTAGTAAAAATATTGAAGCAAGACCTCCAATAAGCTGGCTAGAAGGGGTCAAGAAAGCTACCTAGGGAGGGGATCGGTGGAAGGATGGTCTAAACTGTTTGTTTTGACCGCTACGACCTGGGTTCGATTCCTGCATTGGGCACTTTTTTCTGATAAAAAAAAAAAAATGCTCCAATGGCCGCCGATTCTTGCAAAAGTCCAACCCCATCAGCGAGTGCAAGTAACCAAGAGGGGCTCTGTCACATTTGTAAGTACAAAGTCGAACTGCTTTTCACATGTGTAGACATGTGGTGCATTTACAGTAAGAGCAGTTGCCTACTTCTACCCACCATGATTATCATGGCCTGTACCACGTGTACTAGGGATAAGCAAAATAAAGAAAGCTACCAGAAGGTGACTAGAGAGAGAAGTGTTATCTGACCAAGGACCAGGTGAAATGGTGCCGATGGAAAGTGTCCTTTGTAGAGAGGTGTCCTCACAGAGTGCTGTAGTTGTAATAGCAGCTCACCCAGCGACGGGATCGAGGGCGATGCCCCGAGGCTTGGACAGGGCCACGTCCACAATGACCAGACACACCTCCAGAGTCTGGTTACAGAGGTAGATAATCTCCTGGGTGTCATCCAGGAAGTACCAGTTGCCGGAGATCCAGTCCAGAGCTATCTGTTTCACAGCTGTGTGCACACACACACAGGACAGTTAGCACAACTTACACCCCATTTGGAAAAATATAACAAAAGTAAACAAAACCAAACTCATATAAGTAATTTTTACAAGATATTTTTGTAACAGTATTGTTACCATCTTTAAACAAAAGCACTGAGCATTGTTACCATCTTTATACAAAAGCACTAGGTAATGTAAGAATCTTTAGATATAAGCACTGAGTATTTTTCCCATCTTTAAACAAAAGCACTAGGTAAGGTTGCTATTTTGAACAAAAGCACTGAGCATTGTTGTAATCTATAAATCACTAGGCAATGCTACCATCTTTAATCGAAAAGCACTAGGTAATGTAAGAATCTTTAGATATAAGCACTGAGTATTTTTCCCATCTTTAAACAAAAGCACTAGGTAAGGTTGCTATTTTGAACAAAAGCACTGAGCATTGTTGTAATCTATAAATCACTAGGCAATGCTACCATCTTTAATCGAAAAGCACTAGGTAATGTAAGAATCTTTAGATATAAGCACCGAGTATTTTTCCCATCTTTAAACAAAAGCACTAGGTAAGGTTGCTATTTTGAACAAAAGCACTGAGCATTTTTGTCATCTATAAATCACTAGGCAATGCTACCATCTTTAATCGAAAAGCACTAGGTAATGTAACCATCTTTAGACATAAGCAATAAGCATCATTACCATCTTTAAACAAAAGCAATAAGTAATGTTACCACCTTTAAACAAAATTACTGAACATTGTTACCATCTTCAGGATCCAGTGTCGACGATAATACTCTTCAAGAAATAGAGATAGTAGCCTAAAAACAAAAATAAGCACCACTGGTACAGTGGAGTGGACCCAGGAGGAGCTCTGAACCTCAGACAGCATCAAACAACACTAACAAGATTTAGAACAGGCCATCTCAAGCCATTGAAGATAGAAAATGACAACAAATTCTATCCCACTTGCCCAAAATGTAGCTTGGCACCTGCAGCTCCAGAACACCTTTTGGCTTGCATTAGATGCACTAAGCAGGGCCTTTGGTAGAGACTATTGCTTATCAAACAGTTTGAGGAGCCTGAACTCATGGAATTTGTGGAATAGTTACACAAGGGGATAAGAAACAACAGTATCTAGTGTAAGTTAGAGATGTTGAGACTTACTGGAGAGGGAGTAGAGGTCTGGAGATTGGAGGGTCCAAATGTTGTTCATGTTATTTACATTGGCACATTGCATGGAAGACTGACTTCCTTTGTTCTTGACCTGGGACACAACATTGGGGTAACTAGCTTACTCTTACATCTATAACTTTCCCTTTTTACATAACAACATTCCAGTAATTGAAAATTGTGCATGGTTGGGGACAGATTGAAGATAAGAATCACAGAGGTCCCAATAACCTATAAGTAACCTATAAGTAAGTCTATTGATTTGGCCTTGTTACCTCATGATTTTTCCTCTCTATATTGGAATAGACAAGTTTAATAAATTATCTATTTGCAGTTTTAGAAACCCTTTCAATATACAATATAATTTATTGATTTAGAGCCACTTTCCCTACACAATAATTAAATTTATAGATTTTGAGCCACTTTCCATATACAACAATTGAATTTATAGATTGAGATAGTCACTATCCATATACAACAATTGAATTTAGAGATTAAGATAGTCACAATCCATATACAACAATTGAATTTATAGATTGAGATAGTCACTATCCAAATACAACAATTGAATTTATAGATTGAGATAGTCACTATCCATATACAACAATTAAATTTATAGATTGAGATAGTCACTATCCATATACAACAATTGAATTTATAGATTGAGATAGTCACTATCCATATACAACAATTGAATTTATAGATTGAGATAGTCACTTTCCATATACAACAATTGAATTTATAGATTGAGATAGTCACTATCCATATACAACAATTGAATTTATAGATTGAGATAGTCACAATCCATATACAACAATTGAATTTATAGATTGAGATAGTCACTTTCCATATACAACAATTGAATTTATAGATTGAGATAGTCACTATCCATATACAACAATTGAATTTATAGATTGAGATAGTCACTTTCCATATACAACAATTGAATTTATAGATTGAGATAGTCACTATCCATATACAACAATTGAATTTAGAGATTGAGATAGTCACTATCCATATACAACAATTGAATTTATAGATTGAGATAGTCACTATCCATATACAACAATTGAATTTATAGATTGAGATAGTCACTATCCATATACAACAATTGAATTTATAGATTGAGATAGTCACTATCCATATACAACAATTGAATTTATAGATTGAGATAGTCACTATCCATATACAACAATTGAATTTATAGATTGAGAGAGTCACTTTCCATATACAACAATTAAATTTATAGATTGAGATAGTCACTATCCATATACAACAATTGAATTTATAGGTTAAGATAGTCACTTTCCATATACAACAATTGAATTTATAGGTTAAGATAGTCACTTTCCATATACAACAATTGAATTTATAGATTGAGATAGTCACTATCCATATACAACAATTGAATTTAGAGATTAAGATAGTCACAATCCATATACAACAATTGAATTTATAGATTGAGATAGTCACTATCCAAATACAACAATTGAATTTATAGATTGAGATAGTCACTATCCATATACAACAATTAAATTTATAGATTGAGATAGTCACTATCCATATACAACAATTGAATTTATAGATTGAGATAGTCACTTTCCATATACAACAATTGAATTTATAGATTGAGATAGTCACTATCCATATACAACAATTGAATTTATAGATTGAGATAGTCACAATCCATATACAACAATTGAATTTATAGATTGAGATAGTCACTTTCCATATACAACAATTGAATTTATAGATTGAGATAGTCACTATCCATATACAACAATTGAATTTATAGATTGAGATAGTCACTATCCATATACAACAATTGAATTTATAGGTTAAGATAGTCACTTTCCATATACAACAATTAAATTTAGAGATTGAGATAGTCACTATCCATATACAACAATTGAATTTAGAGATTGAGATAGTCACTATCCATATACAACAATTGAATTTATAGATTGAGATAGTCACTTTCCATATACAACAATTGAATTTATAGATTGAGATAGTCACTATCCATATACAACAATTGAATTTATAGATTGAGATAGTCACAATCCATATACAACAATTGAATTTAGAAATTGAGATAGTCACTTTCCATATACAACAATTGAATTTAGAGATTGAGATAGTCACAATCCATATACAACAATTGAATTTAGAGATTGAGATAGTCACTATCCATATACAACAATTGAATATATAGATTGAGATAGTCACTATCCAAATACAACAATTGAATTTATAGATTGAGATAGTCACAATCCATATACAACAATTGAATTTATAGATTGAGATAGTCACTATCCATATACAACAATTAAATTTATAGATTGAGATAGTCACTTTCCATATACAACAATTGAATTTATAGATTGAGATAGTCACTATCCATATACAACAATTGAATTTATAGATTGAGATAGTCACTTTCCATATACAACAATTTAATTTATAGATTGAGATAGTCACTATCCATATACAACAATTGAATTTATAGGTTAAGATAGTCACTTTCCATATACAACAATTAAATTTATAGATTGAGATAGTCACTATCCATATACAACAATTGAATTTATAGATTGAGATAGTCACTATCCATATACAACAATTGAATTTATAGATTGAGATAGTCACAATCCATATACAACAATTGAATTTATAGGTTAAGATAGTCACTTTCCATATACAACAATTAAATTTATAGATTGAGATAGTCACTATCCATATACAACAATTGAATTTATAGATTGAGATAGTCACAATCCATATACAACAATTGAATATATCGATTGAGATAGTCACTTTCCATATACAACAATTGAATTTATAGATTGAGATAGTCACAATCCATATACAACAATTGAATTTATAGATTGAGATAGTCACTTTCCATATACAACAATTGAATTTATAGATTGAGATAGTCACTATCCATATACAACAATTGAATTTAGAGATTGAGATAGTCACTATCCATATACAACAATTGAATTTATAGATTGAGATAGTCACTATCCATATACAACAATTGAATTTATAGATTGAGATAGTCACTATCCATATACAACAATTGAATTTATAGATTGAGATAGTCACTATCCATATACAACAATTGAATTTATAGATTGAGATAGTCACTATCCATATACAACAATTGAATTTATAGATTGAGAGAGTCACTTTCCATATACAACAATTAAATTTATAGATTGAGATAGTCACTATCCATATACAACAATTGAATTTATAGGTTAAGATAGTCACTTTCCATATACAACAATTGAATTTATAGGTTAAGATAGTCACTTTCCATATACAACAATTGAATTTATAGATTGAGATAGTCACTATCCATATACAACAATTGAATTTAGAGATTAAGATAGTCACAATCCATATACAACAATTGAATTTATAGATTGAGATAGTCACTATCCAAATACAACAATTGAATTTATAGATTGAGATAGTCACTATCCATATACAACAATTAAATTTATAGATTGAGATAGTCACTATCCATATACAACAATTGAATTTATAGATTGAGATAGTCACTTTCCATATACAACAATTGAATTTATAGATTGAGATAGTCACTATCCATATACAACAATTGAATTTATAGATTGAGATAGTCACAATCCATATACAACAATTGAATTTATAGATTGAGATAGTCACTTTCCATATACAACAATTGAATTTATAGATTGAGATAGTCACTATCCATATACAACAATTGAATTTATAGATTGAGATAGTCACTATCCATATACAACAATTGAATTTATAGGTTAAGATAGTCACTTTCCATATACAACAATTAAATTTAGAGATTGAGATAGTCACTATCCATATACAACAATTGAATTTAGAGATTGAGATAGTCACTATCCATATACAACAATTGAATTTATAGATTGAGATAGTCACTTTCCATATACAACAATTGAATTTATAGATTGAGATAGTCACTATCCATATACAACAATTGAATTTATAGATTGAGATAGTCACAATCCATATACAACAATTGAATTTAGAAATTGAGATAGTCACTTTCCATATACAACAATTGAATTTAGAGATTGAGATAGTCACAATCCATATACAACAATTGAATTTAGAGATTGAGATAGTCACTATCCATATACAACAATTGAATATATAGATTGAGATAGTCACTATCCAAATACAACAATTGAATTTATAGATTGAGATAGTCACAATCCATATACAACAATTGAATTTATAGATTGAGATAGTCACTATCCATATACAACAATTAAATTTATAGATTGAGATAGTCACTTTCCATATACAACAATTGAATTTATAGATTGAGATAGTCACTATCCATATACAACAATTGAATTTAGAGATTAAGATAGTCACAATCCATATACAACAATTGAATTTATAGATTGAGATAGTCACTTTCCATATACAACAATTGAATTTATAGGTTAAGATAGTCACTTTCCATATACAACAATTAAATTTATAGATTGAGATAGTCACTATCCATATACAACAATTGAATTTATAGATTGAGATAGTCACTTTCCATATACAACAATTGAATTTATAGATTGAGATAGTCACTATCCATATACAACAATTGAATTTATAGATTGAGAGAGTCACTTTCCATATACAACAATTTAATTTATAGATTGAGATAGTCACTATCCATATACAACAATTGAATTTATAGGTTAAGATAGTCACTTTCCATATACAACAATTAAATTTATAGATTGAGATAGTCACTATCCATATACAACAATTGAATTTATAGATTGAGATAGTCACTTTCCATATACAACAATTTAATTTATAGATTGAGATAGTCACTATCCATATACAACAATTGAATTTATAGGTTAAGATAGTCACTTTCCATATACAACAATTAAATTTATAGATTGAGATAGTCACTATCCATATACAACAATTGAATTTATAGATTGAGATAGTCACTTTCCATATACAACAATTGAATTTATAGATTGAGATAGTCACTATCCATATACAACAATTGAATTTATAGATTGAGAGAGTCACTTTCCATATACAACAATTTAATTTATAGATTGAGATAGTCACTATCCATATACAACAATTGAATTTATAGGTTAAGATAGTCACTTTCCATATACAACAATTAAATTTATAGATTGAGATAGTCACTATCCATATACAACAATTGAATTTATAGATTGAGATAGTCACTTTCCATATACAACAATTGAATTTATAGATTGAGATAGTCACTATCCATATACAACAATTGAATTTATAGATTGAGAGAGTCACTTTCCATATACAACAATTTAATTTATAGATTGAGATAGTCACTATCCATATACAACAATTGAATTTATAGATTGAGATAGTCACTTTCCATATACAACAATTTAATTTATAGATTGAGATAGTCACTATCCATATACAACAATTGAATTTATAGGTTAAGATAGTCACTTTCCATATACAACAATTAAATTTATAGATTGAGATAGTCACTATCCATATACAACAATTGAATTTATAGATTGAGATAGTCACTATCCATATACAACAATTGAATTTATAGATTGAGATAGTCACAATCCATATACAACAATTGAATTTATAGGTTAAGATAGTCACTTTCCATATACAACAATTAAATTTATAGATTGAGATAGTCACTATCCATATACAACAATTGAATTTATAGATTGAGATAGTCACAATCCATATACAACAATTGAATATATCGATTGAGATAGTCACTTTCCATATACAACAATTGAATTTATAGATTGAGATAGTCACAATCCATATACAACAATTGAATTTATAGATTGAGATAGTCACTTTCCATATACAACAATTGAATTTATAGATTGAGATAGTCACTATCCATATACAACAATTGAATTTAGAGATTGAGATAGTCACTATCCATATACAACAATTGAATTTATAGATTGAGATAGTCACTATCCATATACAACAATTGAATTTATAGATTGAGATAGTCACTATCCATATACAACAATTGAATTTATAGATTGAGATAGTCACTATCCATATACAACAATTGAATTTATAGATTGAGATAGTCACTATCCATATACAACAATTGAATTTATAGATTGAGAGAGTCACTTTCCATATACAACAATTAAATTTATAGATTGAGATAGTCACTATCCATATACAACAATTGAATTTATAGGTTAAGATAGTCACTTTCCATATACAACAATTGAATTTATAGGTTAAGATAGTCACTTTCCATATACAACAATTGAATTTATAGATTGAGATAGTCACTATCCATATACAACAATTGAATTTAGAGATTAAGATAGTCACAATCCATATACAACAATTGAATTTATAGATTGAGATAGTCACTATCCAAATACAACAATTGAATTTATAGATTGAGATAGTCACTATCCATATACAACAATTAAATTTATAGATTGAGATAGTCACTATCCATATACAACAATTGAATTTATAGATTGAGATAGTCACTTTCCATATACAACAATTGAATTTATAGATTGAGATAGTCACTATCCATATACAACAATTGAATTTATAGATTGAGATAGTCACAATCCATATACAACAATTGAATTTATAGATTGAGATAGTCACTTTCCATATACAACAATTGAATTTATAGATTGAGATAGTCACTATCCATATACAACAATTGAATTTATAGATTGAGATAGTCACTATCCATATACAACAATTGAATTTATAGGTTAAGATAGTCACTTTCCATATACAACAATTAAATTTAGAGATTGAGATAGTCACTATCCATATACAACAATTGAATTTAGAGATTGAGATAGTCACTATCCATATACAACAATTGAATTTATAGATTGAGATAGTCACTTTCCATATACAACAATTGAATTTATAGATTGAGATAGTCACTATCCATATACAACAATTGAATTTATAGATTGAGATAGTCACAATCCATATACAACAATTGAATTTAGAAATTGAGATAGTCACTTTCCATATACAACAATTGAATTTAGAGATTGAGATAGTCACAATCCATATACAACAATTGAATTTAGAGATTGAGATAGTCACTATCCATATACAACAATTGAATATATAGATTGAGATAGTCACTATCCAAATACAACAATTGAATTTATAGATTGAGATAGTCACAATCCATATACAACAATTGAATTTATAGATTGAGATAGTCACTATCCATATACAACAATTAAATTTATAGATTGAGATAGTCACTTTCCATATACAACAATTGAATTTATAGATTGAGATAGTCACTATCCATATACAACAATTGAATTTAGAGATTAAGATAGTCACAATCCATATACAACAATTGAATTTATAGATTGAGATAGTCACTTTCCATATACAACAATTGAATTTATAGGTTAAGATAGTCACTTTCCATATACAACAATTAAATTTATAGATTGAGATAGTCACTATCCATATACAACAATTGAATTTATAGATTGAGATAGTCACTTTCCATATACAACAATTGAATTTATAGATTGAGATAGTCACTATCCATATACAACAATTGAATTTATAGATTGAGAGAGTCACTTTCCATATACAACAATTTAATTTATAGATTGAGATAGTCACTATCCATATACAACAATTGAATTTATAGGTTAAGATAGTCACTTTCCATATACAACAATTAAATTTATAGATTGAGATAGTCACTATCCATATACAACAATTGAATTTATAGATTGAGATAGTCACTTTCCATATACAACAATTTAATTTATAGATTGAGATAGTCACTATCCATATACAACAATTGAATTTATAGGTTAAGATAGTCACTTTCCATATACAACAATTAAATTTATAGATTGAGATAGTCACTATCCATATACAACAATTGAATTTATAGATTGAGATAGTCACTTTCCATATACAACAATTGAATTTATAGATTGAGATAGTCACTATCCATATACAACAATTGAATTTATAGATTGAGAGAGTCACTTTCCATATACAACAATTTAATTTATAGATTGAGATAGTCACTATCCATATACAACAATTGAATTTATAGGTTAAGATAGTCACTTTCCATATACAACAATTAAATTTATAGATTGAGATAGTCACTATCCATATACAACAATTGAATTTATAGATTGAGATAGTCACTTTCCATATACAACAATTGAATTTATAGATTGAGATAGTCACTATCCATATACAACAATTGAATTTATAGATTGAGAGAGTCACTTTCCATATACAACAATTTAATTTATAGATTGAGATAGTCACTATCCATATACAACAATTGAATTTATAGATTGAGATAGTCACTTTCCATATACAACAATTTAATTTATAGATTGAGATAGTCACTATCCATATACAACAATTGAATTTATAGGTTAAGATAGTCACTTTCCATATACAACAATTAAATTTATAGATTGAGATAGTCACTATCCATATACAACAATTGAATTTATAGATTGAGATAGTCACTATCCATATACAACAATTGAATTTATAGATTGAGATAGTCACTATCCATATACAACAATTGAATTTATAGATTGAGAGAGTCACTTTCCATATACAACAATTTAATTTATAGATTGAGATAGTCACTATCCATATACAACAATTGAATTTATAGGTTAAGATAGTCACTTTCCATATACAACAATTAAATTTATAGATTGAGATAGTCACTATCCATATACAACAATTGAATTTATAGATTGAGATAGTCACTTTCCATATACAACAATTGAATTTATAGATTGAGATAGTCACTATCCATATACAACAATTGAATTTATAGATTGAGAGAGTCACTTTCCATATACAACAATTTAATTTATAGATTGAGATAGTCACTATCCATATACAACAATTGAATTTATAGATTGAGATAGTCACTATCCATATACAACAATTGAATTTATAGGTTAAGATAGTCACTATCCATATACAACAATTGAATTTAGAGATTGAGATAGTCACTATCCATATACAACAATTGAATTTATAGATTGAGATAGTCACTATCCATATACAACAATTGAATTTATAGATTGAGATAGTCACTATCCAAATACAACAATTGAATTTATAGATTGAGATAGTCACCTTCCATATACAACAATTGAATTTATAGATTGAGATAGTCACTTTCCATATACAACAATTGAATTTATAGATTGAGATAGTCACTTTCCATATACAACAATTGAATTTATAGATTGAGATAGTCACAATCCATATACAACAATTGAATTGATAGATTGAGATAGTCACCTTCCATATACAACAATTGAATTTATAGATTGAGATAGTCACAATCCATATACAACAATTGAATTTATAGATTGAGATAGTCACAATCCATATACAACAATTGAATTTATAGATTGAGATAGTCACTTTCCATATACAACAATTGAATTTATAGATTGAGATAGTCACCATCCATATACAACAATTGAATTTATAGGTTAAGATAGTCACTTTCCATATACAACAATTGAATTTATAGATTGAGATAGTCACCATCCATATACAACAATTGAATTGATAGATTTAGAGAGCACTTTCCATATACAACAATTGAATTTATAGATTTAGAGCTACTTTACCTATAAACAACAATAGAATTTATAGATTTAGAGTCACTTTACCTATAAACAACAATAGAATTTATAGATTTAGAGTCACTAGACAATCATAGAATTCAGAGAGTTGTTTCACCTAAAGACAAAAATTAAACAAAGAGATATTATAAGATTAAGAGAATATACTAAAGAAAGACAAACCCAGCAGGCGGAGCTGTTGCGGTGGTTGAAGTCCACTGCGTAGCTATCCTCCATCTCCACACTGCTGCGCGGGGTGACTAGAGAACCGTTGAGGTGGACATGTTGGATGTGGGTGGAACTGGAGAAGAGCAGGGTGGGTGGGGCTGACTGGGGAACTGTGGACAGAGGTTGGTTCGCTGGTCGCTGTACCTCGGCCAACACACACGTACCATTGATGCCCTTGCAGTGGTCTTCTACCATCTGGTAGCCTTTCACACAGCTGCAGCTGGTCTTGTTGTCCACTAGCTGGCAGAGTTGGTCGCAGATCCCCTCTATGTGGCACTCGTTTGTATCTACACACACACCCAGTTGGCAAACTTCATGGGCCTTCGATATAATGGCTAAATGTACCACTTCTCTTCATTCTAAGAATCTCCAGCACATACTGCGGCAGTTTGACTTAACTACAAATGAGGTGACTCCTAACAGAGAACAGATGTCTTTTATGCCAACCCTGACATGAATTTAGATGGACCTGTTGGTTGGTAGAGCTTACTTTTAGTGGTTGAACATAACTTTGTGATACACACAGTGTCCTCATTGAATTTTAATCTTTTATAGAAATCCCCACAAAAGGCTAGTCTAATGATGACTGGGACTGTTAGTCCGGGATTCACAGCTTACTACCATATCTGATTGTTACCCTATCTGCTACCTTGGGACTACTCACCTGTAAGGATTCACCTCTGGACCCAAATATAGCACCTCTTCATGTACAAGTAGAGTTGAAATATTGGGATCTTATGGTAATATCATTCTGACAAAATATGAACAACCTAATCATTATCATCATTGCTTAATTTAGTTAGAATATTTATGTTTATATAAAGGTTTAATATAATTTTTCTATGATTGTGTAAATATTCATTGAATTTATCATCATCACCTTTTTTTTGTTTACAAAAATGTTATATGAAAAATAAAGTAATGTAATTGAACGAAATGGTTGCCCTCATGTTTACTGATCCAATGTTTTAATAATCTAAGGTTTATGTTGTAAGAAAATTATACATTGAGAAGAATTATACAATCATAAATAAATTGTGTGTGGAATTTCATTGGAGGCATTAATATCCCAATCGGCAGATGGCCTGTACCACGTGTAATAGGGGTAATATCGCCATCATGTAGTACCATCACTAACTCAGAGGTTGGTCATGGAATGTCATCGCACCCTCAAGTAAGACTTGAAATGGCATTAAGGACCAGTAAAACCAAACACAGGTTTGTGATTAAAGTTTTCTCTATTAGATGAGTTGTCGACCAAGGCTATGAACACAACCCCATCTTCATTTAGCTTGAAATTAATTTTCCCTTCTCCTAGATGAACTGTTAGCTCTGACTAAGGAGCTCCATCTATCTAGGCTTTTGAATTCAAAATTTGCCGTGATAGCTTCTTTCCACTTTCCTGTCATTTTATAGGGACCATGGTGTCACACTCTTGTACTATAATTATTGTTGTTTGGCTTCAACAAATCTACACAAGTGCTAGCTTCCCCTTCCATCACAGACCTATATATAGGGATATGTTGACAAAACAAGGTCTTTTTACTTCAAAATTGTCACATCTCTGTGATCAACAACTTTTTTTTTTAATTATCCCATTGTATAATTATACAAGGTCATGGAAACTATATTCATAGATCAAATTCACAATCTTGGTAGGGTTGGAATACAGGTTCAACAACTGTGAACCATTGTTGAATGAACCATTGTATAATTATACAAGGTCATGGAGACTATATTCATAGATCAAATCCACAATCTTGGTAGTGTTGGAATACAGGTTCAACAACTGTGAACCATTGTTGAATGAACCATTGTATAATTATACAAGGTCATGGAGACTATATTCATAGATCAAATTCACAATCTTGGTAGTGTTGGAATACAGGTTCAACAACTGTGAACCATTGTTGAATGAACCATTGTATAATTATACAAGGTCATGGAGACTATATTCATAGATCAAATTCACAATCTTGGTAGTGTTGGAATACAGGTTCAACAACTGTGAGCCATTGTTGAATGAACCATTGTATAATTATACAAGGTCATGGAGACTATATTCATAGATCAAATTCACAATCTTGGTAGTGTTGGAATACAGGTTCAACAACTGTGAACCATTGTTGAATGAACCATTGTATAATTATACAAGGTCATGGAGACTATATTCATAGATCAAATTCACAATCTTGGTAGTGTTGGAATACAGGTTCAACAACTGTGAACCATTGTTGAATGAACCATTGTATAATTATACAAGGTCATGGAGACTATATTCAATATCAAATCCACAATCTTGGTAGTGTTGGAATACAGGTTCAACAACTGTGAGCCATTGTTGAATGAACCATTGTATAATTATACAAGGTCATGGAGACTATATTCATAGATCAAATTCACAATCTTGGTAGTGTTGGAATACAGGTTCAACAACTGTGAACCATTGTTGAATGAACCATTGTATAATTATACAAGGTCATGGAGACTATATTCATAGATCAAATTCACAATCTTGGTAGTGTTGGAATACAGGTTCAACAACTGTGAACCATTGTTGAATGAACCATTGTATAATTATACAAGGTCATGGAGACTATATTCATAGATCAAATTCACAATCTTGGTAGTGTTGGAATACAGGTTCAACAACTGTGAACCATTGTTGAATGAACCATTGTATAATAAAAGAAAAAAAGACCTAATCCAAATAATTTATTAGTGTGTGACGTTTCGGCAACAACATTGTCACCATCATCAGACAAAAGAATAAATGAGAAAACATGTTACAGCAAGTTCTTATATAGTCCTGTTATCAAGTGTTTAAACAAGATAACAGATAAGGAAAATAGTTTTTAAGTCAACTTGAAATATTCTTCTTAGAATTAAAAGTGGATTTTTTTTTTTTTAATATAATTAAAGGCATATCTGTAAATATCATTTATATTTCCCCTTTCTTCCATTCTATTAATTGAAGCACATGTCTTTTGGATGAAAAAGGCTTCTTTGAACTGTCTTTTGTAATAATTTTTTTCATAGTCCAGTCCACCTGGATGTCTGTCCCACAGAACATTAAAAGAAAGGATGGAAAACCATAAATATGCTCTGAAGTGGGATAGAATTCAAAATTCTGCTCTTGTAGAACACAGAAGGGACACAGGACACAATAAATTCAATTTAGAAAACCCAAGAACACTGGACTATGAAAAAAATTATTACAAAAGACAGTTCAAAGAAGCCTTTTTCATCCAAAAGACATGTGCTTCAATTAATAGAATGGAAGAAAGGGGAAATATAAATGATATTTACAGATATGCCTTTAATTATATTTTAAAAAAAAATCCACTTTTAATTCTAAGAAGAATATTTCAAGTTGACTTAAAAACTATTTTCCTTATCTGTTATCTTGTTTAAACACTTGATAACAGGACTATATAAGAACTTGCTGTAACATGTTTTCTCATTTATTCTTTTGTCTGATGATGGTGACAATGTTGTTGCCGAAACGTCACACACTAATAAATTATTTGGATTAGGTCTTTTTTTCTTTTATTATAATCTATTATCCAAATTGTGCTTTATCATTTTCGAACCATTGTATAATTATACAAGGTCATGGAGACTATATTCATAGATCAAATCCACAATCTTGGTAGGGTTGGAATACAGGTTCAACAACTGTGAGGTACTGAAGTCAGGGTCAAATGTACAGAGATACAACATGGAGGGATGCTACCAACCTATACAGTTCCCAGAACCTCCATTGGGTGGACAGAGGCAGAGGGGCCCTAACGGACTTGGAAGACATCCGTGTTTACATTCCTTGGCCTCTTGACATATGGAAGTGTTGGCTGCACAGTCCATACATGGTCAGGTGGGTAGCTGCTCTCATGACTTAACCGGACTTACTGCAGAAGGAGCCTTCGTCGGAAAAGTCCGGGCAGTCATGGGCGCCATTACAGAGGAGTGAGATCTTTCGACAGGTGAGTCCATCCTTACAGCGAAAGTGATTCTTTGGACAGGAACTGGCCTTGTGACCTGGAATGGAGGCAGTTAGTGCGTGGACTTGATGGAGAAAGGAAGGACTCACAGTGTAGCGGATCTTCATCCGAGGTGTCAGTGATATTGGGGGGAAGCACTCCGCAGTCCGCCTCCCCGTCACACAGCCATCCTCGGGGGATACACTGGTGAGTTAGGTTGCAGTGGAACTGATCTGGGAGGTCCTTGCAGCTGAATGGAGAGGCTGAAAACACACAGACACTAGCTATGTATAGATATTAGCAAACTTATTTTTTTTACTTATCCCCTCCAAGTACAATGATATAGGCCATGATAATCATGGTGGGTAGTTAGAGATTGCTTTTACTGTATGTGCCACACCACATATCTACATATGTAGAAAATTTGAACTTACAAGTGTGGCAGAGCCCTGTTTAGTTACATGCACTCACGTGGTGATGAACCTTTGCAAGAAACTGGGGCAACTGGAGTTTTCATAATAAAAAAAAGTGCCAAAAGCAGGATTCAATCCTGGGTCACAGCTCTCTAAAATGGATGGTACAGAAGTGATATTGACACATGACCAGGTGTTGCACAGAGAACAATTCCTATGCTCTAGAAGAAGAAGAAAGACTCACGACAGTCAGGTTCATCCGAACCATCCTGGCAGTCCGGAGTGTAGTCGCAGTACCACTTGAGAGGTATGCACTTTTTGTTGTCCTTGCACTGGAACTGGTCCGGCTGGCAGGGTGGATCTGTGACTGGACCACACAACATCTTATAGCAAGCTACACAGTCAGTAAGTTCAACATAGTACATGCTGGTTTATGGTAGAATACAGTTTTCTGCTAGGTATGTGATCACTACAATCATATCACTACACACACACACCTTAAACTATTTACAACTACACCTTAAACCTAAAATGCTTATATCCATTGAGGTGTTGAATTAATGAGGTTGGATTGTATTCGGGTTTATAAACCACCTAAAATTAGTCTAAAAAAAATCGGTACGATTTTTTTTTTTTTTCAATTAGTTGTTTGACCTTTTTGCCTTCATTTCAGACCTTTGATAAAAAAAAATGCCAGAGAGAGAGAAAAAAGTGGTCAGCTGTCAGTTTTAAGAGCCACTACTGAAATTACACTTTGCTATAACAACCTAATTTGGGACCAAAATTTTATGCTTTTATAACAATATTGTTGTTTAATAATGACAGTTAAAACAATTGGGACTTACAACTAAGGACTTTAGTATTACTATGTTATAACCAAGTTGTTGTTATAAAAGAGAAGCTAAGGTTCCACTACCAATCTTTAAATTCATTATATACATTTTAACCATGGTGTTTTCTAAGAGTTAATTATTATAATCATTGTGTATGTCGGACTACGGAATACGTGACCTTCACAGCCATCTTTCTCCATTATTGGGCAGCCTCCTCTTGTACTTGGTTAGAACAGCAAGATCTTTGATCCATCTTTCCTAGATCGATGTCTTTGTGTGCTTGAATTCACTTTAATACAAAGTTGAATGTCGAGTTTTTCAAGTTGAATGATCCCAAAAATCGATATTTACAGAAGGAGGAAAATGGTTCAAATTGGTTACAAATAAACTCGAATTTTGGGAAATAAAGAAAAATTGCTAAAAATCGTTTGAACAGAATTTCATTAAGTTAAATTATCCCAAAAATCGATTCTTTACATGGGGAGGAAAAAATGGTGCCAATTGGTTACAAATTAGCTCGAATTTGTGGAAATGAAGAAAAATGGCAAAAAATCGTTTGAACAGAATTTCATCGAGTTAAATGAACCCAAAAATCGATTCTTTACAAGGGGAGGAAAAGGGTTCAAATTGGTTACAAATAAACTCGAATTTTGGGAAATGAAGAAAATGGTAAAAATCGTTTGTACAGAATTTCAAGTTAAATGAACCCAAAAATCGATTATATACAGAGGGAGAGAAATGGTTCAAACTGGTTAAAAATAAACTCAAATTTGGGGAAATGAAGAAAAATGGCAAAAATCGGTTGTAGCGCGATCGGGATTTCGGCCGAAAATTCCGGACTCCTATAGCGTCTCCCAAAGTGAACATCGGCCGGGAGGGTTGGAGGAAGCAGCTCTGATTGACCAGTTAATCTCAGTATTTCCTCCCGTAACGACAAGAGGGCACGACCTCATGCCTTCAGATGAATCGCCCTCTCAAAACACGTAATTTGTGGGCAAATGGTGACGAGCTGTCCCTTCAGTAAAACTGTGAAGCACATCTCACAGTATTCTGCAGGAATACGGGAATGTATCTCTTTACGAATGAAGATTTGATGGAAACGGATGGGCGTTCTGATAGAGCTATTCTGTTTTTAGCTCACAAAGAATAATGACTCATTACAAGAACTAATGGCATCCTCAAAACACACGGTGAAGATAAAACATTTTTTTTTTAAACGTGAAGAACATAATCGAAAACCTAAGCATGGCGCATTTATTAAAGACTTGTTAATAGCAAACGAGCCAGTGATGTAGATAGGTTACATGTACTTACAGGGCAAGCATTGAAAATCCTCCAACTCTATTTAAACTACCTGTACTATTTGAACAATGCAGTTCTCTTCCCTCTACCCACCATGAGAATCACGGCATGTACAGCGTATACAAGCAGACCCACCATGAATATCATGGCCTGTGCTATCTTGGGAAGAGTAAACAAAAGTAATGATACTCTACCAGACAGACATCCCTGCTGAATGTCCTTCTAGGCCGCAGCCCAGAAAGGGCCGTTTATTTCTGCAAGCCATTAAAGGCGAGCGAGCCCATGGCTCTTCATCAAGGCTGACAATAAATTTCCCCTGTGACAGGGCACCCATTCGTCTTGTTGTATTTGTGGGGCATTGCGACACCTCGACGTCAGAATTCTGTCCGATGGTGAAAAACGATTGCATTACACATGTTCTGCTTTACTTGCTTTGTCATCTTTGATGCTGGTTGCGCAAGAGGAAGCCGTACTTAATACGAAGAGCTTTCCCAGAGATATCGTCAATATAATCCACCAGATCTAAGCTACAACTATCGTATGTTCATACTGACTATATAGCCTGTACTTGAAGGTTTATTCTTGGTGCTTTTAAACAAAGTAAGGAACTTCTGTAATTGTAGAAATTTCACAAATATTGTGTAATGGCCACTTCTTCAAGAAAATATGACTTGGATGAACAATAGAGATATATACGCGGCGCTTCGTTTATATAATATGAGCCATATAGTTTACTTTTTCTAAGTCAAATTATTTTATTGGAACTTGGACAACAACAACAAAAGAAACTTGTCTTGCATATAATCTATGTATAGAGAGACATACATATATTGTGGACTCTGGCCTCGCTATAGCCCACAGAAGATGTGGTTCAAGGAGATTCGTTTTGGAGCAATAAATAATTAGATGCTACTGGAAACGAAATGTATTCAAAGACGACTTAGGGGAGTTACATGGCGCAGTGAACAAACAGTTTCCATAGATGTAGTGACTGAGATCCTGCCAGTTCGGTAACATGTAGCTCCCAGGCCCTGGCTGTCCGACAGCTACGACACAAGACCGAATCCCACATTGGGCACTTTTTTTTTTTTTTTTCAGAAAAAAAAAATGCTTTAATGAACCCCGGCAAAAGCCCAACCCCACCAATGAGTAACCAAACCGGGATTCTGACACATTTGTAAGTGCCAAAGTCGAACTGCGCTTTCTACCTGTGTCGACATGTGGTGCACTTACAGTAAAAGCGTGGCGTTCCCGTGATGGCTTCACATCTGAGGGGATACTAGCACTCGATGAAGTACCAACAAAACTATGTACTAGTGGAAAGTGTTATTACATCTATAAGGAACTGGAGGAATGAATACCATGCAATTTGTGGCATGTATGTATGAGTAGGTTATTATATATATCCCTGGGAGTGGAATTCTTTAGAAATCAAGGCGATATCGAAACGGCCTTTCATGATTCCATTGCTTCTAGAACTCCAGAATTTCATCAAAATAGAATAAACAGCTAGTTTCCCGTTGACAAAGATGTATAGATTACAATGATTTTATTTTGATTAATAAAGTCTTGTTTGAGAAGCGAGTTATTGCATTTTAAATTACTGCCAAAAAAAAAAAAAAAACACCAATTATTTTTACACCAACTCAATACATATACAAGATTTATAGGAATGATCCCTTGAAGTAAGGTCATTCGGTTATTACATGTGGAGAGCAAATATATAAAAATAAAAATAATTTGTTTTAAAATGTAATCAATTTTTTATTTATTTTAGTCGTTATGGATTCAAAATGTAAAAACATTCATTGCACAGCACAAGAAGTACATTCAAACAAAACTCCCTGTTTTCAATATTTTTATTTTATTTTATTATTATTATTATTAATTTTTTTTTTTTGGTAAACTCCGTACAATTGGAATAAGTGTATAACGAATCAAAAGTTTTGACGAAGGAGTATCTTTTATTATATTTGTGCAAGCTTTCGAACTTTGCAGTTCTTCGACAGGCATGGATAGTACAAAAATACTACCGAAGTATAAGTACCGGAAGTATTTTTGTACTATCCATGCCTGTGGAAGAACTGCAAAGTTCGAAAGCTTGCACAAATATAATAAAAGATACTCCTTCGTCAAAACTTTTGATTCGTTATACACTTATTATTATTATTATTTTTTTTTTTGACTTCATGATTTCAACATATTTTGAGTGAAACAATACTGATCTATGAAATTTCTTGAGAATAAGAAAACGTTATTTTTCAAATGGTCTGGTTCAAATTCACATTAATAGGTACCGCTCAGTAAGAGCAACCTAGTTCATGATAATTGAAACAATGAATAATATGTGAATATTCACATATTAAACAAAACTTTAACGCGGGATTCAATCCCGGTTCATGACTGTCGGGAATCGAGCGTGTTACACTCTCATCCACCGACTTATTGTATGAAACGTTATTTTTAAAATCCTTTACCAGTTGGGTGTTTTTTTAAATAATAAAAAAAAAACGACACGTGAGGTCGCATACACTACAAATTCAACTAAATCCTCATTGTTCTTACACCCTACACTTTCGTCGTTTGCAATATCGATAAAGTACAGAGTAAGTAAGGATAAAAAGAAGAATTTTTGGTTAAAGTGACATTGTATAAAAACCTTTTTTTTTTTAAATCACTCTGGTGATTAATATAATTTAGATTTAAAAAAACTAGATTCGATTAAGAGAATTGTTCTAAATGTTGAGGATTCTCAATACAAATGCCGATGTGTAGAGGCACGACACGAAAATAGTCTACAAATGGGCAAAGGAAATCAAATATTTAAACGCCCCATATAAAAAATTACCTTAAAATTACTTTAAAATAAAAATCCTTAACTATTCGTATATTTTAAATTTAAGATGGAAAAGCCGGTAACGTGGCCTAGTGGCCAAGTGGTAAGGCGTTGGTCTTGTAAACCAAAGATCCAGGGTTCGAACCCCTGCTGGGCCTTTTTTTTTTTTCAAATTTAATTTTTATTATTTATATTTATTTATTTAAAGCCATGTCACCCATTTTTATTTTTAAAAATATATATTTTAAATATAAATTTCTAATTATTATTTTGTAAATATTTCTAACAGGTTGTAGATTACATACTGTAACAACTAAGTTCTGATTAGAATAACAATTCTCCCATATAAAAAAAAAGTATTTTATAATACTTCTTGTTTCTAATATTCTGCTACAAATAGGTTTGTGTATATTGGCAAAAATTTCTAAATAAAAAAAAAAAAACAGTTTTATTTAGTAATATGGTCGATTATTCGTTAAGAGGGCAATCATTTGAACTCGTCTTTTCTTACCCAGTTACTACCCTATCCAAACATTCCGTAGCAAACATTTCTTTCTATAGTGGGTCCGTAGCCGTTTCTCGAAGGGAAAAAAAAATTATATTTCTTTTTCAACTCTTAAAATTCTTGATAACGTTTTTTTTCCCCATACAAATTCACTAGAATACATTTATCTGTCTATTTCAACTTTTCCATTTTTCTCCGTATCTGCATATCCATTGCCCCCTCCCTCCTAAATATTAATATTTCTCCTCTTTTACTTTCAATCTAAGACTCCCGCTCGTTCACAAATCTTACAACATATGTTAGAACTAATATTCAATCTTTGGTATTATGCCATTGATAATTGTATTGGATGGGGTAGGAGTCGGCAGAGTCAAAAATTAGAATTTACAAAATTTCCAAAATTTTAAAGAGGCACAATTTTTTCTTTCTTGCCAACAATAAATAGTATTCGCATAAATAATATTTACGTATGGAACTATATAAAGAGCTTCACATCCAAAGAGCCGCATGTGGCTCGCGAGCCGCAGTTTGCCGACCCTGGGATAGGGGAAGGGGGAGAGTTACGAGTACTGTAAGTAAACCACTTTTCCTCTCTTACAATGTACTAAAGGCCCGTTTCTCTATGCAACAACGTGTGGGCGCAAGAAAGTTATTTTTATTATATCTTTAGTAAATGTAAACTTGTGAGCATATATTTGTCATAAATTTTCGCAAGCGACTTTTTTTAAACCCTTAAAATCGCGTCTCAGAACAGAGGGTACAAGAAGATGAGATTCAAAGGTTGAAATGAAAAAATTTTTTTCAAACATTCTGTACTAGAGAGTGGGAGACAGAGATGATCTTTAATAAATGTTCTTCTCTGCTTTTACACTCTGACAAATCTCAATAAGGAATCTAGTGTTTGGTTTCTTTTTACAATTCTTCATTTCTCAAACTTTCAGGCTAACATGACCTTCAACCTAGAGTATTACTTGTAGGTCTCCGTGTTGATGGGCATGTTAAGCCGAAGAGCTTGAGAACTAAAGAAACCTAGCCCTCTAGATTCCTTATTGATTGTCAAAGAGATGATCTGGTTCCATGTATGGGAGGAACCAGACAGGACTTGTACCATCGTTTAGAACTGGTGGAAGCCCTCACATGTCCAGACGGCTAACATCCACCAAGTCCTGTAAAATCTTCCAAGAAATAAACCTGCTAGGCGCCACCTCATGAATCACAGACTTGTAAACACTTGCCTTGTAAATAAAAACAAAAAAAGAATGCAAGTCTGAAGGACAACCCAGATAGTTGGCAACATCTGCACGTGGCTCGAGAAGCCTGAAGTAAAACCAAATAAGTAATGTAACTAGGTGTACGAAAAAAAAATCACGATTTTTCTCATTTTTAAACAATATTACAACACCTTTTAGGATAATGAGGGTAAATTCAAAGAACAGTGGAAAACCTATCTACAATAAATTTAAAAGAAAATATAGCGGAGGCAGTTATAGCGGACGCACTTCCCCAGAATTAAAAAGACCAATAAATATTCATAGAATGAAGCCATTTCTGCGAATAAGCTAACAAAATGTAGAAAGAGCTTGGTGTATGAGATAAAGAATTTCAAGCTATAAATAGACTAAGAAAAAACACTTTAGGATAATATGGGGAAGTTAAAAGAACAGTGGTACACCTATCTACAATAATTTTAAGAGAAAATAAGCGGAGGGAGTTATAACTAACGCACTTCCCCAGAATTAAAAAGACCAATAAATATTCATAGAATGAAGCCATTTCTGCAAATACGCTAACAAAATGTAGAAAGAGCTTGATGTACGAGATAAAGAATTCCAAGTTAAAAATAAACTAAGAAAAAACAAACGCAGCAGCAATAAAAACCGGTAGTTTAAAGAAGAAGGTTAGTAAACGACATATTGCGTCATAAGGCACCCAGTGATGTCCTGATGGACACAAATCTTGTTTGGAAAGTCTTTAGTTATTCGTCAAGTCATAAATGCGAGCGCAATTCACGAGTCTCTGTGTATCGTTGGTAATGTCAAAGACAGTGCTTCTTGAAGGCCGACGTATTGAAGAAGACCTTCCATGATGATGGCAATGGTTCTATAGGAAACACGTTGGAAGAGCTTCTCGCAAGACTAACGATTCTACGATGGGATTGACGGAAGGACGTTACTTTCTTTATCATACGTTTTCTTAAAAAAATATTGAAATAACACACACACATATATATAGACAAACCTATAAATTGCCACATAAACCAAGTTATGGCTTCTTTTTGCCAAATGCCGGGTTAGATGAAGCTCCTTAGTCAGAACTGGCAGCTCCTCTCTAAGTAAAACTGGTGTTTCAAACCAAATACAGACTTTTTATACAACAAACTCTGACAACTTTGA
>CP092873.1:70029105-70060518 GCA_030710605.1 Cordylochernes scorpioides | reverse complement strand
TCGTTTTGGCTTCTAGAAGCTCTTATACATTATCAGCTTTCATTTTACATTTCAAGTCACGTCATTGAAAGTTGTCTTAGTAAAAAAATTAAACCATTATAGCACAAGTTTTCCTTTCTTTTATTAATATGATGCATTAACGCGCTGGTATAAGAAATTGGAACTATTTTTGACAGGCGTATGGCTCTTTTAAAAACAGCGGTATGGTAGATTAAACTGGCGAAACCGCTGGGAGGGTTCACTACTGATGAGACAGGCCCTCACATTATTTGATCATTGCAGTAAAGGCAGTAGAAGTAGGGAAGTCAAAATTAGTTTAAATTTATTTTATTGCAATGAGATTGGAAGGGAGTCTTGCTCTCATTAGTGGTAAACTCTCCCAGCAGTATCGCTAGTTTAATGCCGCTATGCATACATCTAATACTGTATTGGACTGTTCTACTCATACTCTGCATTTAGGAAGAATTCTTGGTTAAGATAGTTAACAAATCTACGGACACAGACTACTGAAGAACAGTAGAAATACATAAATTGTCTAAGTTATCGTACCTGATAGTTAAATGACGTCCCATGAAGGCCGTATAAAGGATGGGGCACTAAAAGATCATGGTTGATACATAAGGTAAGAAGACAAAATCAATAAACTTTTGTTTGAAGACATGCTAACAAATGCCATAGATATAGGCACTCTCCTATATATAACACAATAGTTCACGAATTTATTAAATTGAATTTGAAGTCTCGAGATATCGTTCAACCAGCATGTATCATCCACCACACACGTGGTCAAAAAATTTTGTTTTTTAAACAGAAATAATGTAATTTATTTTTCTATCAATATATAATAAGTATTTAAAATATGTAAAAAATAATGTGTATATAAAAATAGTATTTATTATTACGTTTTTAACGTGATAATCCTGTTGAAGGACTGACAAATCCGAAAGCTTGAAAATAAAAAAAGTTGCACAAGAAACTCAACCCTGGAAGCTTCATTTATTTTATAACATGCTGATAAGGCTGTTACCGATACACCACGGTGTTTTATTGATTTTTTAATTTGGTCGTGTTACCTAATGTTTCCCTAATATCCAAATTGTACCATATATGAGGTAATAGATGTGATAATAAAAGAAGAAGAATTCTTGCGAAAACTACGAGCACGGTTTTTACGCGCCTAAAATCGATTTTTGTCCCATTATTTTAAATCACATCATTGAAAGTTGACGTTGAGGGTGAAATGAAGCTTCATAACGACTTCCGTATCGAAGATGGAAATTTATGTGATAGTAATGATTCTCACGAAACCTGCGGGTAGGATTCTACAATCGATTGTCTCATTGTTTTAATTCATAACATGGAAAGTTAATTTTGATGGTGAAACGGTGCTTCTTGAAGGCCGACGTCCATGATGATGGCAATGGTTCTATAGGAAACACGTTGGAAGAGCTCGTAAGACTAACGATTCTACGATTTGATCGAAGGAAAGACGTTACTTTCTTTATCATACGTTTTCTTAAAAAAAAAAAATAATAACTTGAAATAACACTACGTCGTCCAGATGACCTAAACGAATTCGACTTGGGTGATTTGAGTTGGCTCGACTTATAGCTCAACTTGGGAGACGAGCTGCGGTCGAAACACAGAGAGAAGATTCAATACAATCTTCCTTAAGAAGACCCTTATAAACATCTTCACCTCGGCACACTGGATTCCCTAACAAACATCTTACCCTCGACACAAAGAAAACGCTCGTTCTCATTCCATAACAAACATCTTACCCTCGACACAATGAAAATGCTTGTTCTCATTCCCTAACAAACATCTTACTCTCGGCACAATGAAAACGCTTGTTCTCATTCCCTAACAAACATCTTACCCTCGACACAATGAAAACGCTTGTTCTCATTCCCTAACAAACATCTTACCCTCGGCACAATGAAAACGCTTGTTCTCATTCCATAACAAGCATCTTACCCTCGGCACAATGAAAACGCTTTTTCTCATTCCATAACAAGCATCTTACCCTCGGCACAATGAAAACGCTTTTTCTCATTCCATAACAAACATCTTACCCTCGGCACAATGAAAACACTCGTTTTCATTCCCTAACAAACATCTTACCCTCGGCACAATGAAAACACTTGTTCTCATTTCCTAACAGACATCTTACCCTCGGCACACAATGGAAACACTCGTTCTCATTTCCTAACAGACATCTTACCCTCGGCACACAATGGAAACACTCGTTCTCATTCCCCAACAAACATCTTACCCTCGGCACAATGAAAACACTCGTTCTCATTCCCTAACAAACATCTTCACCTCGGCACAATGAAAACACTTGTTCTCATTCCCTAACAAACATCTTACCCTCGGCACAATGAAAACACTCGTTCTCATTCCCTAACAAACATCTTACCCTCGGCACAATGAAAACACTCGTTCTCATTCCCTAACAAACATCTTCACCTCGGCACAATGAAAACACTCGTTCTCATTCCCTAACAAACATCTTACCCTCGGCACAATGAAAATACTTGTTCTCATTTCCTAACAAACATCTTACCCTCGGCACAATGAAAACACTCGTTCTCATTCCCTAACAAACATCTTACCCTCGGCACAATGAAAACACTTGTTCTCATTTCCTAACAGACATCTTACCCTCGGCACACAATGGAAACACTCGTTCTCATTCCCTAACAGACATCTTACCCTCGGCACACAATGGAAACACTCGTTCTCATTCCCTAACAGACATCTTACCCTCGGCACAATGGAAACACTTGGTAACCAAATAGGGCTTAGTCACACTTGTAAGTGCAAAGGTATTTCTGAATGTAGTAATGTAGGTGTACTTGCAGTAATGTAGGTGTACTTGCAGTAATGTAGGTGTACTTGCAGTAATGTAGGTGTACTTGTAGTAATGTAGGTGTACTTGCAGTAATGTAGGTGTACTTGCAGTAATGTAGGTGTACTTGCAGTAATGTATGTAGGTGTACTTGCAGTAATGTAGGTGTACTTGCAGTAATGTAGGTGTACTTGCAGTAATGTAGGTGTACTTGCAGTAATGTAGGTGTACTTGCAGTAATGTAGTAATGTAGGTGTACTTGCAGTAAAAGTGTCGCTAACTCACAATCATGGTTATCATGGCTGCCTCTATAATGGGTACTTGGAATAAGAATAAAATATATTTCCAATAACAGCAGTCTGTAAGATGGACATCGAGATGCTGGAGTGAGGTACATATGGTACGTAGTGAAAGAACATGGCGTCACCAGCTCTCACAGAGCCTCCATTGTGACTGATGTTGCTAAATGGCGAGTCCTTCCTAATTGGCCGGCTGCCGGACCTTCCAATGTAACGGCAGATCTCTTTCTGGATACATTACGATTGCAGCTAGCTCGCTTCCTGTCGATTATGTCAATCAAGCTATTTTTAACGCGGTCTCATTTAGTTTTGTTTTTATAGGAAACTTTTTTTTTTACTGTCCTCATCGCAACAACAACAAAAATATTGGGAGAGGGCCTGGCTCATCATTTGTGAACCCTCCCCGCAGAGTTTCGCCAGTATAAGCTAACATACCACTCTAATAGTGTTCACCACTGATGGCAGGTCCCTCCAATATATTCAGCATGGCAGTAAGAACAGAACGAAGCTGTTTTATTTTAAATAGAAACCACTAGTATATTGAATCTATAAATAAATTTTCCATCTGTAAATGTCACGCCAATAACTTATAGGTATTAAAAGAGAAAGATTGAGAGAGAGATAGTAAACAAAGTAGATCTTAAAAGAATGTGATTTAAGGAGAATAACATTAGTCAACAGGGTATAGAAAAGAAATAAAAAACATTCTAATATTATCAGAACTTGGCCTTAAATATCCAATTTTTTATGATGCATCAGCGCGCCATCTGTTATCAAAATTCGAAACTATTATAGACGCGTATGATTCTTTTTAAAAATAAACAATTTCTACTGACCTTACTGCAATGGAAAAATTAATGGGAGGGCCTGGCTCATCAGTGGTCAACCCTCCCCAGCGGTTTCGCCAGTTTAATCTACCACTTTTTATTTCTCAGGAAGCCTCAGGGACCAAATATTTGTTCGTAGAGGTAGTCTTCACCACGCTGACGAGGGCCAACAGCCCGAAATGCATTCGTGGTTGACCTTTCTTGATTCATCAAGAAATTGGGTTAGCCAAATATCACGGAACAAGTTAAATAAACGTTTAGTTTATTTTTGTTCCACTAGATGGCGCTCTGCCATCTAGGGATGCTCATGTGAGCACGGTCAGAATATGCCTTTTTTATTATTATATATATATTTATAAAGGCACCTCTCCCGTCAAAATGATGCCCCTCAACTATCGACCGACTGTCTCGGTTATTTAGCAGACTCAGACCGCAACATCAACTTCAGTAAATCCAGAACGTCCATGTAATCCCATCGAAAGTCTGTAGTGCTTCAAATAAAACGCCTTGTTGACAGATCTTTAGAAATGCATAGATTTTGGGGGAGGAATGATACACGCCGTCAGTTACGATAACCACGTACCGGGATCGAATCCCGCCCGTATCGAAAACTTTTTTTTTTTCTGCTTTAATTGGTTTCCGATTTTTGCACATGTATAACCCCACCATTGCAAGCAACCAAACGGGGCTCTGTAACCTTGTAAGTAAAAAAAAACTAACTTCTTTCTATACATATGTAGACATATGGTGAAGATAGAGCAAAAGGCAGTCGCTAACAACGCACCATGATTACCATGTCCCGTACCATGAGAATTTGGGATAAAAGTAAAATAAATAAATATATAAAAACCTTCTTATGATCGTACAACTAAAAATAGTTGATCGCTTGCGCCATCTGTCGGAATAAATATATCAACTAATTGTTGCTTATTCCAGAATATTGGCCAAATACCCTTTCTTGATTAATCAAGAAAAGTCAACCTCGTCCATGTTTCAGACTGTTGGGCCTTATCCACGACAAAAAAAGCTGATTCTAAAGGTTTCAGTAAAGTCAAGGAATGGATATTTAAGGCCATAGGTGCATTGAAAATGTAAAACAATACGTGAAAAAACGTGGTCATTTGGCCAATTTGATTTTTTTTTAATCAACGATTAGTTTATATTTATTCCGACAGATGGTGCAAACCATCAGATACTTTTAATATACGATCAGAAGTTAAGAATTAATTTATCCATTTGATCCCAGTACAATTTGACAATTGTACTAATTAATATAAAGCAATAACACGCCATCTATAATATAGCAAATGAAAATATTAAAAGGCGAATGTTTCTTTCATACAAATTTATTAAAGTAACTTATAATACATTATATTATAAGGACTGCGGCGTATGATTATAAAGCAACACTTAAAGCCTCCCCGCATAAGTTTCTTTTTGTGAAAAATCAATATTAATTTCAAAGAGAAATATGTACTATTTCTAACTTTTTGGATGACGTATGAAAAGGTTGAATATATGAAGAGTAATGGTCTATATATGATTGGATGACGTATGAAAGGGTGAAAATATGAAGAGTAATGGCGAACGGAAAAATAAATTGTCACCATTGATGAGCCAAGTCCTCCCAATATTTTTTCATCGCAGTAAGGACAGTAGAGATTTATGTGTGGAAGAAAGATTCTTGTTTTCATTTGACAAACTGTTGTTTCAGAAAGAAACTTTGTTATAAGCGGATTCTATCCTGATCCGTAAACTTTGTTGTTGTTGCCTCGAGGACATCCAAGAAAACAAGGATAGGGGAGGCGATAGATGGTGTGTCGAGATTTGGGGGAAGAAGATGGAAAGGAGGGAAAGATTTTTTATGCACGAGAGCGACATTGCCATCGATCAAGATGGCGGCGGTAGCATGATGACAGCAGCAGCTCCCACCATTTATATAAACAGCCTAATGGGAATTGATGTGTTGGTGCATACTAAACTTCACTTAGCAGGTAATGTATTCATAGGTCGGTAGGAGAACATTAGCATTTATGTATCGACTTTTTTACAGGTGTTTACATTCGAGTACACATCACTGGCTATTTACACATGGCTAGTTGGTGGAGTAGAGATGGCCCCCCAGACCTTGCGGGAGAGCAAAAAATAAATAAAAGAAGTGTCTAATGCGAGATTTGATCCCGGGTCGTAGCAGTCGAAAATCGAAGTTTAATACTATTCCTCCAACAATCCCCCTAAAAAGATGATTAACCTGGGATCGAACCAGGCACCTTTATATCTTCAGTCTAACGCTCTCTTAACTGTGAGCTATTTCAGCTTGAGTGAACGCCTACGGTTCGTTCCCTATTTAAGATATTACAAAAAGTTTGAAAAGGTTCGGTCTTATAAATTCGATTAAATATTATGTCCTGTATTTAAGGAAAAGTTTTTTTTTATTCAAATTTAAAATTTCGTTTATTTTTTATTATTATTATTATTATTACTAAGCCAATATAGGTAGAAGTTGAATTATTTACGAAAGACAACTATTAAGCACGAACTTTCAAACTGTCCTTACAGCGGCGATATTGGAATATTTCATCAGCACTGAACTCTCCCAGCCCAGGTTTCTCCAGGTCAATCTACCCTACTGCTTCCTAGTGATCTACTATTGTATTCTGCTTATACATCCGACACTGTAGGGCAAATCTTGGTAAACTATAAGCTTTGAGGACTGTGAAAATACATCGCTGATGAGCCAGGCACTCCCAGAGATACCACACATTAAGACGTCTGACACATAGTTTTAGAATTAAAGATACTTCGGCCAGTAAATCTTTTTATTATCTCGACGTTTCGAACAAAAATATTTTGTCCTCGTCAGGAACAAATAAAAATTAAAGCATTTGACAAGGCGTTAGAAAAGACGTCCTGACACATAGCTGTTGAACGCTCATCTTTGGTAATTACAAAATGACTTTACTCCACTGAGGTCAACACCCGGGGCTGACTGCAACTACCGGGTTGACACTGTCGACGACCAAGATCGAATCCCGCATTCAAATATTTATACCTACTCCACTGAGGAGCGTGATAGAGAATCACTGAAACGCCTAGATTAAATAAATCATTAGTTGCTGTAGCTATATCTTTTCCAAATCAACTTCCAACCAACCAATGATATTCAAAATTACTTAAGATCCTATATAATCTAATCTGTCTGGCAGTAAGAAGGAATGGACAAGGATGTATAATCTCGACACCAGAGAGTGATAATAAGCCTCAGTACCAGAGGTTTCTATTCTGGGAAGGGTTTTAGGCGCAATCTAAGATATGGAGGCGGAGGGAGGGAGCTTTGAACTGCCGCACCAATGATACTGGTGCCGCACCAATGATACTGGGATTGATTTCTTTGTTTCTGGGATCCCGTATATCACTCCTTCCATGTCCAAGGTCGGCCTGGGTCCTTCAAACCCTGCCCTAACCTACTTAACCCTGTTGTTTATCGATCCAGTGTTAGATTATATAGACTATTATGATACATTAGCGCGCCATCTGTTATCAAAATTGGAAACTATTATAGACACGTATGATTATTTTTAAAAATAAACAATTTCTACTGTCCTTACTCCCATTAAGTTTTTCCATTGCAGTAAGGGCAGTAGAATTTTTTTATTTTTAAAAAGAATCATATGCGTCTATAATATAGATGGAAAATTTGCCGGGAGGAAATTGATCCATAGAAGCATGGGGCGCCTCTCCCGTCAAAATAAACGTCAAAAACTCTAGGTCTCTAGGTGGACGCTTCTCAGTTTGCCAAAGCTGGTGTTGTGGCTTTGTCACCGACTCGAGGCCGCTAGTTGCGGCGACGGTCAATAGATGGCGTCAGTTTTTGACGTTTATTTTGACGGGAGAGGCGCCCTATGCTTCTATGGCGTCTATAATAGTTACCAATTTTGATATATAGACTTTATTAAGAGAATGAACCGCTCGAGGAGCATGAACTCGTGTAATCTTTACACAATGGGATAAGAAACAGCAGAATGAACCATCAAACATAGGGATTCACCTTCTCCATGCAACAAGTTTCTCTATATAACATATTGATAATTGGCAAAGTTTAGAGATGAATTACTCTTCTACGCGTGTTTTTCTCCTAGCTAGCAAAACTTTATATCTTAACATTTATATTATGTTGCATTATCTGTTATCAAAATTCGAAACTATTATATACGCGTATGATTCTTTTTGAAAATAAACAATTTCTACTGCCCTTACTGCAATGGAAAAAGCCAGGCCCTCCCATTAATTTTTACATTGCAGTAAGGGCAGTAGAAATTGTTTATTTTCAAAAAGAATCATACGTGTCTATAATAGTTTCGAATTTTCGTAACAGATGGCGCGCTAATGCCTATGTGTATTCAGTTTATATAGCTTCCAAATTCTCAACGTCGCCATTTGCGAAATCATCTATTGTAACATATTCTAAAAAAGTATTTAGCATTATCTTTCTAGAACGTAGGGTTTGATTCATCCGTTAAATAAATGTGTATAGCAGTAACTACGCGGGGGAAAATCGACTAAAATGAATATAAAAAGAGGAACTAAATATTTGATGTTGCCCCGAATAAAGTTTCGATTAATGGGAGCCTGGGTTACCTATATGTTAAGGTTTCCATTTTTGAAGAAATAGATGTCTTCTTTTTCCTTTTAACCATTGGCCGATACATTAGGTAGCTTTTTCATCTAGACTGAGGCCCGATTTCTAAAAATGCCTAATAAAATGACGGCAGGTTAAGAAGGAATTAGGCATAGAGAAAGAAGGATTTGCTGAAATTGAAAAGCGACAATCAAGAAAAAGTCGTACAAGTTTAATTAATATGAACGATTAGCAAAGAGGGATATAAAATAAACGTGCCCACAGAAACAATTCCCTCATGATATTGAACATCTTCAAGAAATGTGGATCATTGAGAAAAGTCGAGTGTAGCACTCAGTAAGCCGTCTCCTTGAAATCAAATATGCAGAGAGCAATCCTAACGGAAGGCAGTTAGCCGCCTCTGAAAGGAATGTCGTTGAGAATATGAAGAACGCTTCACGATTTTGCGTTGCATCCTTGGCAAGGGCCATGCTAATCTTCTCTATATCCTTCCAATCGTAGTAGTTGTACCGTCGAACAAGTGTGTAGGATATGGAGAAACAATGTCGCGTGTAGCCTTCTTTCTCTAGTCGGTCTCCGCAAAATGAAAAAATATCAAGAAAACGATACCAACTAAATTTCTGTAGTGCCTTATTTCAGTAGATGGTCTCCTCGAAATGACAAATATCAAGAAAACGATACCAACTAAATTTCTGTAGTGCCTTCTTTCTCTAGTCGGTCTCGGCAAAATGAAAAATATCAATAAAACGATACCAACTAAATTTCTGTAGTGCCTTATTTCAGTAGGTGGTCTCCTCGAAATGACAAATATCAAGAAAACGATACCAACTAAATTTCTGTAGTGCCTTATTTCAGTAGATGGTCTCCGCAAAATGACAAATATCAAGAAAACGATACCAACTAAATTTCTGCAGTGCCTTATTTCAGTAGGTGGTCTCCTCGAAATGACAAATATCAATAAAACGATACCAACTAAATTTCTGTAGTGCCTTATTTCAGTAGGTGGTCTCCGCAAAATGACAAATATCAAGAAAACGATACCAACTAAATTTCTGTAGTGCCTTATTTCAGTAGGTGGTCTCCTCGAAATGACAAATATCAAGAAAACGATACCAACTAAATTTCTGTAGTGCCTTATTTCAGTAGATGGTCTCCTCGAAATGACAAATATCAAGAAAACGATACCAACTAAATTTCTGTAGTGCCTTATTTCAGTAGGTGGTCTCCTCGAAATGACAAATATCAAGAAAACGATACCAACTAAATTTCTGTAGTGCCTTATTTCAGTAGGTGGTCTCCGCAAAATGACAAATATCAAGAAAACGATACCAACTAAATTTCTGTAGTGCCTTATTTCAGTAGATGGTCTCCGCAAAATGACAAATATCAAGAAAACGATACCAACTAAATTTCTGTAGTGCCTTATTTCAGTAGATGGTCTCCTCGAAATGACAAATATCAAGAAAACGATACCAACTAAATTTCTGTAGTGCCTTATTTCAGTAGGTGGTCTCCTCGAAATGACAAATATCAAGAAAACGATACCAACTAAATTTCTGTAGTGCCTTCTTTCTCTAGTCGGTCTCGGCAAAATGAAAAATATCAATAAAACGATACCAACTAAATTTCTGTAGTGCCTTATTTCAGTAGGTGGTCTCCTCGAAATGACAAATATCAAGAAAACGATACCAACTAAATTTCTGTAGTGCCTTATTTCAGTAGATGGTCTCCGCAAAATGACAAATATCAAGAAAACGATACCAACTAAATTTCTGTAGTGCCTTATTTCAGTAGGTGGTCTCCGCAAAATGACAAATATCAAGAAAACGATACCAACTAAATTTCTGTAGTGCCTTATTTCAGTAGGTGGTCTCCTCGAAATGACAAATATCAAGAAAACGATACCAACTAAATTTCTGTAGTGCCTTATTTCAGTAGGTGGTCTCCGCAAAAAGACAAATATCAAGAAAACGATACCAACTAAATTTCTGTAGTGCCTTATTTCAGTAGGTGGTCTCCTCGAAATGACAAATATCAAGAAAACGATACCAACTAAATTTCTGTAGTGCCTTATTTCAGTAGGTGGTCTCCGCAAAATGACAAATATCAAGAAAACCATACCAACTAAATTTCTGTAGTGCCTTATTTCAGTAGGTGGTCTCCTCGAAATGACAAATATCAAGAAAACGATACCAACTAAATTTCTGTAGTGCCTTATTTCAGTAGGTGGTCTCCTCGAAATGACAAATATCAAGAAAACCATACCAACTAAATTTCTGTAGTGCCTTATTTCAGTAGATGGTCTCCGCAAAATGACAAATATCAAGAAAACGATACCAACTAAATTTCTGTAGTGCCTTATTTCAGTAGGTGGTCTCCTCGAAATGACAAATATCAAGAAAACGATACCAACTAAATTTCTGTAGTGCCTTATTTCAGTAGGTGGTCTCCGCAAAATGACAAATATCAAGAAAACGATACCAACTAAATTTCTGTAGTGCCTTATTTCAGTAGGTGGTCTCCTCGAAATGACAAATATCAAGAAAACGATACCAACTAAATTTCTGTAGTGCCTTATTTCAGTAGGTGGTCTCCGCAAAATGACAAATATCAAGAAAACGATACCAACTAAATTTCTGTAGTGCCTTATTTCAGTAGGTGGTCTCCGCAAAATGACAAATATCAAGAAAACGATACCAACTAAATTTCTGTAGTGCCTTATTTCAGTAGGTGGTCTCCTCGAAATGACAAATATCAAGAAAACGATACCAACTAAATTTCTGTAGTGCCTTATTTCAGTAGGTGGTCTCCTCGAAATGACAAATATCAAGAAAACGATACCAACTAAATTTCTGTAGTGCCTTATTTCAGTAGATGGTCTCCTCGAAATGACAAATATCAAGAAAACGATACCAACTAAATTTCTGTAGTGCCTTATTTCAGTAGGTGGTCTCCTCGAAATGACAAATATCAAGAAAACGATACCAACTAAATTTCTGTAGTGCCTTATTTCAGTAGATGGTCTCCGCAAAATGACAAATATCAAGAAAACGATACCAACTAAATTTCTGTAGTGCCTTATTTCAGTAGGTGGTCTCCTCGAAATGACAAATATCAAGAAAACGATACCAACTAAATTTCTGTAGTGCCTTATTTCAATAGGTGGTCTCCTCGAAATGACAAATATCAAGAAAACGATATCAAAGAAAGGAAGACTTATTTCTTTAAGCGGTCTCCTCGAAATAAAAAACAAAAAAACAAAAAGCAATCATCCCAGCGAAACATTGCCCTCAGAAATGGCGGCTATTAAGGAAATGGAAAAGCCATTAAGGAATATCGAGTGAAGTTATGTAGGCGGCTCTCCAAATCAATTCAGATCAAGGTAAGCAATTTTTAGAAGATTTGTAAATATATGCAGCAGCACACAATATAAATTACTATAAGAGAGGTATACAATAAAAGATTAATTTAAAAACTTAATTATAAATTTATTATCATTTATTTGATTAACCTAGGTTCTCCTGGAGCGTAAAAACTTAATTAAGAATATATTAGTAGAAGAATTTAAAAAAAAAGTAAATACAGTTAAACCTGTCTATAGTGCCCCCTCTTGGGACTCACCAAAATAGTGTGCTATAGAGAGGGGATGCTATAGATGTTTACATTTTAATGTTTAAAATCGGGCGCTATAGAGAGGAGGGTGCTATTTAGAGGGAGTGCTATAGACAGGTTTAACTGTATATACTTTAATATTTAATTGTTTTGAATGCACGAGGCCCACATTT
Organism: Cordylochernes scorpioides; assembly: GCA_030710605.1. Lineage (NCBI taxonomy): Eukaryota > Metazoa > Arthropoda > Arachnida > Pseudoscorpiones > Chernetidae > Cordylochernes > Cordylochernes scorpioides. The sequence goes on along the minus strand of CP092873.1, from coordinate 70,048,114 downwards.
TTCACCTATATGAAACCTTTCATTTCGAAATTTCGACGAGCAAATACCCCGGTCTTTATTAAACTCGACTGTGTCATATATAGGGAGAGATACGAGCCTCATTTATTAAAAGTGTTCTTCTCTCCAAGTATTGGGATATATTTTCGGAAAACATCTTGTTATATAATATATACTATGATAAACTCTATAATATCAAAAAAATCGATGCGTCAAGAAGGAGTTGTCTGATTGAGACAGAAATTGGTGTATGTGAAGATCATATATGGGGGGATTAAAATTTCAGATCTATTAATTGTTTTATTCCAGAGTTTTATCGTCACAAATTGAGGAAGTCAATATGTCGTTAGACTGGCCTGGATACAGGCTGCCACCCGGCGTGTCATGGACTGATAGAGATTCCGTGTGCTGAGGGATTTCATGTCAAATTGTCTCCAACTCTCGGGCTAAATAGTCAACATTTCGGGATGGTTGCAATCGCCTTCCCATCACGTCCCAGATGTGCTCTATGGGCGAGAGATCAGGCGACCTTGCTGGCCACGGAAGAGTTCGGCAAGATTGAAGACAATCCATAGTAACATGTGCCGTGTAGCCGGGCATTATCTTGTTGAAAAGTAGGGTGATGTGAGAAGAACGGCAACAAAACAGGCTGAAGAATGCCATCTACGTACCGTTGTGCTGTCAAGGTGCTAGAAATGACTACCAATGAGGTCCTGATATCAAATGAAATGACACCCCAGACTAAAACGCCCGGTTGTGAACCTGTGTGGTGTTCGAAAGTAAGGCCAGGATCCACATGCTATTCAGACGTCTCCAGACACGTTTGCGACGGTCGGTCAGGACACATTAAGAAACGGAACTCGTCATTAAAGACTAGATATCCGCAATCAGCGCAGTTCAAAGTTGATCGCTCTCCACACCACTGTAGTCGGACTTGTATAGGTGTGACGAGTAGGCATCGTAACGGTCGGCGAGCTCTAGATTCAGCTCTCTCAGTCGTCTGTTGATGGTGATTTTGGACACTTGTGTACTGGTGTGATAGTAGATAATGTCGAATCTGATGCTGAGACAGCCATTCTGATGTTTTATGTGAAGAAATGTTTAACAAAGAATCTTTGATTGCTGCATGTATGTTGTCGAATGTCAATTTATAAAATAATAATAATAATAATAATAATAAATAAATAAAAAAACACTTTACTAAGTATTAAAAAGAGAGAGATATAAAACAACTCTACAGAGATATAATAAAATTATATATTTTTTTCTAATTCCTTAAATTGAAAGGAATTAATTTTTTTTTTTTTTTAATATCGTACAAAAATGTTACCATTATTAAATTTTAAAATAAATTTTTAAATGCAGGCACGTTAAAAAAAATCTCGGAGGATCGGTCAAAATTCCCACCACGCGGCGTGTGTCCGCGGCAGATGAGAATCACTGATCTATTGCAATCTCCATAGAGGTAATATGAACATGGTGCATTATTAGGTCTGTTATTGGAAATTTGAACTGACAGCCCCCAATACAATATTAGAGCTATATGATATATTAAACTGGGGGAAACGGTTGGGAAGGTTTATAACCGATGAGACAGGCCCTGCCAATATTTTTTATTATTGCAGTAAGGGCAGAATGAAATTGTTTTATTTAAAAAAAGAAAGAAAGAAACAGACGCGTCAAAATAGTTTGAATACCGTAGACGTAATCAAGGGACGTTGTCCCCATACTAGAAGGATGGGGACCGTCAGCCGATGATCGACTTTAAAATCGACATTTGACGATGGTCAAAATAAACAAAACACAGAAACGAATTGAATTCAAGAACAGGAATAACCCCACAGCTAGCAGGTAGTTCTTAAATGGATCGTTTCTAGAAGTGCAACGGGAAGATGACAAGATTTACTTTATATCAAAACGAGCGAGCGATCGAGATTTTGAAGAGTTTTCTATTTAAAAGGAAGTTGACATTTCAGTGTTAATGATCTGTGCTATCATTTCGAGGAGGGGGAGTGATGAGGGGGCGTTCCTGAATGTGGGTGGTCTCAGAGACAAAGTGAGGCCGCGGTGGTCATTTCGATCCAAATGGCGGGGAGCTTTCGCCACGTCGTCTTACGTAATACCCACCCGGGGGGCAGGCAAGATGATACCATTTTATATAATCCTTATATTTACGTGTATATCTCCGTACCACGTTAGAAACATTGTAAAGGATTCTAAAAGAGCCATCGACAAAATGGTATCTATCCAGAGAGCCAACTCCCACAGTATTTACAGTTCACCAGTCTAAGGATATGGAGCTCTCCCAGTTTGAAGAATGAAGGGTTTACAATCTCTCATTGATTCTCTTAGCCATTAGAAAGATTATACGTTTTTAAACGTGGGATAGTCTCTTATGATAATTAAAATGGTTTGTTTCAGAATGAAGAAGAGCAAGTTTGGGAGAATATTTAGTTTTAACAGAATTCCTCCATCGTGCTGACACATAGAGAGAATCTACAGCGTGTATCAGGTAAATTGGGAATTAACTTTGGCAGTTCATAAGACAAAATATTACTTTAGATATTTTTTATTATTTGTCTTTTTCTTCATTCCTAGCCATATCCATGTAAAATGTAATAGTACATGTGTATGTACAGTGTAGTTATGAACAATAATCGAGAATTCAAGAATCAAGCAGCCATCATCGTTGCACTGCGCGCCAGAAGGAGCCTCAAAGAGATAGTGGACTTTCATAAGTTGCCCAAAACCACTGTTTATTGTGTCAAGAAGCAGTTTGATGAGGCTGACCTTAACAAGGAGGAAATGGCTGCAAGGAAAAAAACACTTGTGTCGACCGGAGAGGGTAGGAGGCAAAGAATTTGTCAAAAATGTCAAGGAGAAGATTGATGGAAACCCTGGGAAGAGCATGAGGGCCATAGCCATGGAAATGGGCGTTGGCTCTATAACAATTGTCAGAACTATCCATGAGGACCTTAGTCTCAAATCCTATGTCCTTCGGAAAAGAATAGATATATCTTATTTACGGGGCTGCTAACCGGAATGGAGGGTTTTTGAGCCCCAGAGCGTTGGTTCGGAAATTCCATTTGTTGCCGACTGAGTATATGAAGGCTTGATATTCTTTGTGTGTGTTGTTTCTAAATACCACATTTAATATACAGCAAAAAGAACTTGTACCATCATGCTCCTAATGTGGTGAGAATAACGCAGTGTACAAAACACGTAATTTTTAAAGATCATAATTAACTTAGCGAACTCTATTGGTGAATATTATAAATATCGATATTTTCTCTCTTTTAAATATATATCATAATTTAAAACTCTTATATCTACATCCCTTAGACTGCAATGGATGAAAGCATAGTTCAACCCTCCCAGCGGATGTAAATATGTAAATTTGTTTGTTTGTTCTCTAAGCTAGGCTAAATTGAATTTTTTTTTTAATACACCTATCCCCCGATTTACACGGTAGATACGGTCCTGAGAAAAACGTGTAAATCGGGGGATAGGTGTACACAGAAATAAAAATAAAATGCATTGACAGGTTAAAATATGTAGTCAGCACATAAGCTCGGGATTCCTCGTGAGATGTGTACACAGCGCATGTGTTCAATCACAGTAGCATTTAGTATAGTGCGATAAAAACAAAAACAAAAAAAAAAAAAACTTATTTGGAAAACCGTGTAAAAGCGAAAACGTGTAAAACAAGTACCGTGTAAATCGGGGGATAGGTGTATATGTAAATATAGAAATTAGTGATTTGCATAAAAAAAGAAAAGGAATAACATCTCTCACGAGGCAATTATAAGGTTGTCCTAAAAGTTGGTGTTTTTCTTGAAACGTTGTTTTTTTCTTATTACTTGGCGAATAATATTATTATGACGAATAAAATAATAATACACTTACTTTATGTGAGCAATAGTTACCCAGAAATTATTTGAACGAGGAAAAATAAATATCAGGTAAAAAGTTTTAATTTTGAATTTGCAAGCTTTCAAGCAAATATACTGCTCTTTAAAACAACAATTATTATTGTTTTAATGATCGTGATTTTAAGAGTTTAATTTCCACAATACTGCTCTTTACCGGGCTGATACTCTATGTACAATCTCTAAATAATCTTTATACAAAATAATTGAAAAACTTTTGTTATTGGCATGTGTTCTGGGTTGGGTTATATTGGGTTGGGAGGTCAATTTTTCTATTGATGCTATTTATTTTTGATGATACCAGTGCTTCCAGGAATTATCGTTGTTGCTTGCTTTTTATGTTCTGGTAATGGGCTATTGCTTGATTGGGATTGAATGTGTGTCCAGTGGTGCTGGTGTGTTGATGGATCTATTGTCCGGGTCTCTATTGTCCTACTGGTTTCTCCTACATATGTGGCATTGCATTGGTTACATTTGACAGAATATATTGCATTTGACTTAGAGGATTGGAAGTTTTATTTTTGGTAATCGGGTTTCTCAGCAAAGAACCGAGATTGGCATGGGTGCTAAAATAAGTGGCTATAGCATATTTATTTAACTTATGAGCTCATGAGGACAACCCTGTATTTCCCTCGCGCTGACAAACCTCAACGACATGTAGATTGGGTGAGTTCCCATTAAACCACATATCCCCCGTCCCCACGCTAAATACCTTCGCTATTGGAGCAGAATATACTATTATTAATATATCGGGGAAATATATATATTTAAAGCGTGTTTGTCAGCGATAAAAAGGGTGGAAACCACTGTTTAACAGAGTCTAAAACAATTTTGATAGGCTAGACGGTAGCGGGGGAAAAAGATTATACATTAAGCTAGTCAAAATAGACTATTTTTGAATATACCAAGCCACACATATACAGTTAAACCTGTCTATAGTGTCCCCTCTTGGGGCTCACCAGGGTGCTATAGACAAGTCACTTTTAATGTAAATCGCATTGTACTACGTATTTAAAATCGGGCGCTATAGAGATGGAGGCGCTATTTAGTGGGGGCGCTATAGACAAGTTTAAATGTATTTATAAAATAAATAAATTAAATATAAAAACTTACTAAGTACTTAAAGTTTCATCTCCCACGTGGTCTAGTGGCTAGGATACCTGGCTCTCACCCAGGAGGTCCGGGTTCGATTCCCGGCGTGGGAACTTTTTTTTAATTATCGTTTTAAAATTTAAAATATAGCTAACCTTTTAAAATTTTTTTATGCTTAAGTATGGAATTGACACATGATATCAATTTTTGATGTATAGGTCATTTTATTTTCCTATTTGTGGAGTTTTATTTTGTTATAAAACTCATCAGCTTTTGATATTGATATATATATATATATTTTTGTATAATATGTTTATAACTATTTCTGTTTTAAAAAAATGTAAATCGACGCAATTATCCCTAACCGGCATATCGCGTTTGTGTGTTGAAATAAATAAATATTGAGAGAAAAATTGACAATTTTAAATGTAATTTTTCAGGCCCACACACTGTATTGGGTGGCCACCCATTAAACCATATACTCCACGTCCTCACGCTAAATACCTTCGCTATTGGAGCAATTGGGACGTACAACTGGAGAGGAAACACTTAACACAACGTCCTTGGCATTCCGAAACATCATCCGAGATTTTTTTATTTCCTTTCGAATCCATACATCAACACTCGAACATCGTAGCCGATTTAGAACAGGATAGAAAATTGTCTCTAGTTCCTTTTTTCATATATAATAGAACCTCCATGAGAGGACACTCACGCTAGAGGACACCTCTCTATAAAGGACAGTTTTCATTTGCAAAATTGAGGTTCTTTTCTGATGAAAATAACTTTGACATGGACCAAAAGGTAAATCCCAGGAATGATCGCTAGATATGTAAAGACCCTTCAGAGCTACCTGCCGTGATGTACACGAAATTTCCTGCCTCCATGATGGTCCTTGGTGTTATCAGCAGTGTGAAGGTGAAGTCATATCCACCATTTCTTTGAGAAGGGCCTTAGAATGAACGCTGACACCTATATCAATGTCCTGGAGACTGTTGTGAAGCCTTGGATGGACATGGTGGCCGCAGAAAGGAAATATATATTCCAACAGGACTCAACTACAGCCCACAAGGCAAAAAGACACAATTGTGTCCGACATTTAACGTCCCCAGTTATTGGAGTCTTGATATTTGGCCTTTTAATCTACAGAATGCAATCCCCCCCGACTACTATGTATGGGGATTGAGAGAGATGTCAACAAATATCCCCACAGCAACATCCAGTCTGTCAAGAAAGTGGTTCACATGGTGATGACCCAAATGGACAAGGTCATCGTCGCCAAGGTCTGTGCTTCCTTCCGCTCTCGCCTTGAGACTGTTGTATCTAATAATGGAAACTACATTGTGAATAAATCATAACTATATCCTTTTATTGTTTCAAATTTCATTTTTATTTTTACTTCAATAAATTTCAGCTAAAATTCTATTGTGGTTATTCCCAATTTAAATGATACACCCTGATACGCAAGAGAGAGGACCGACGGAAATAGCTTCAAGTAAGGATACAATTTCGTGTATATATTCAAAGGTATAGAAAAACAAAAAACATAAAAAGACCAAACTTACGATTGATAGCGCAATGCGTAAAACGTGTCCTAGGAATATCCCAGCAAGACGTTGGAGAATCGGGGAGAGATAAATCAAGCAAGAACCGCAAACCTCTTGGGTTTGCTAAGACCTGTTATCAACATATTTAAAGAAAAGCCTCTGTATGCCTTAAAATGTCTTATTTACCTTTCTCAAAAAGGCTAATAGTTATTATTATTTGCCCCTAGTACACATGGTATAGGACATAATAATCATGGTGGGTAGTATTGAGCGCCGTTTTTCACTACAAGAGCACTAAAGGTCCACACATGAAGAAAGCGGTTATACTTTTGCACTTACAAAGTGTCTGCCAGAATTACCATTTGGTTACTTGCACTCACTGGTGGGGTTGGACTTTTTACAAAGAAATGGAAGTCATTGAAGCAATTTTTCTTCAGAAAAAAAAAAAAAGAACCCAATGCAGGATTCGATCCTGGGTAGTGGGTATCGGCAGTTAACACCTATGAAAGTAAAGGAAGGGAAATCGAGAGGTTAGACGGCGTGACGGAAGTACGACGATGCCGACATGTTTAGTCCAGCGCAACCCGAGCCGCGACATCCTACACCAAGTACGCGCTTTATCTTCCTTATCCCACGATAAGCTGGGCAGAAAATCAACAACCTTAATCCGGATTAGCTGAGCGGGTAAACCAAAGAGGTGTAGCTGGTAGAAATGTCCATTTGCTGCCGAGAAATGTGATTTTGGCACGCTAGAAGGATCTCCAAGCAGATAGGGTGACGAGCGGAGAAGTTGGGAGACAATACAGCCTTCTAAATAAAATAATCAGAAGGAAGTTTTCAGGACATGTATACCGAGGTTTGATCCTGCTGGAGGGATCCACCTTAAAGAATAAAGGGAGAAGTAGACAAAGGAAGGAGAATGGTGCTTTTTTTTTTTTTTCGTTTTAAATATAGGACCAATATAAAAATAAAATTCATTTAGGGGCGTTAAAAGCCAGGTATTGAAGTCCTTTAAATACATTGGGTCAAATTTCCGAAAAATAGTTGTGTATTTAGGTATCGGGATCAGACATTTGCGGTGTGTGTCGCAAATCAACAGTGTTTCCTGCTCCGAGCACAGTTCTTTACTTTAAATAACGATAAAAACAAACCCCACAGAGCTTATTTTAAGGTTACATGTGATGGCCATTTGTATAATGTATAAATCAGTTTGTGCCATATATTAGTATATAGCTCTTAACCGAACGTGTGGATCAGGTAAAATGTGTGCATCGCAATCATCATACATACACATACATCACAAGAGCCAGAGCATCTAGACATTAGAAAGGCGGGACTATCCTTGGCAACCTTATCTAGACAAGTCTGGCTATCTAGACGACATGTGGAAAAGATAGATGTTGATGAGACAGATGACCCCTCTAATCACTTCCACCACCAGACAAGAGAGTCTAGACCATCTAGAGACTATAAATAAAGCTGCCCAAGCCCTAACTCCACAAGCCTAGACACAATAAGACATGTGAAAGATCGATATATATATATTGATTATATAGGTTATCCTTCAATCATTTCCATCACCAGACAAAGAAGTCTAAACCAATTGGAAAGTCTGAATAAAGCTGCATTAGCCCAGAAACCCTAACTCCATAGGCTTAGACAGAACGACACATAAAGACGAGATAGAAAAATTAACGAAAAAGATTACCTTTCTAAGCACTAGACAAACGAACCGCAATAATCTGGAAATAAATTTTAAAGATGATTTTATATTCTCACCAAGATGAAGAGTATGATATATGGTGACCATAAAAGCTCTTACTGAATTCCTCCCATGAACTATACTACCGTATATGTAAAGATACAACCCTACATCTTTGACCTGGTTTATCACTGATTCTCCATCAATGAGTGACCCTTGTACACCTTTGAGGGTCTAAATAAATTATCAATTTAAAATAGCGGGGTAAAGAAACTTTGTACAAAAAAAAAAAAATAATAACACATACATCAACCGTTCTTGAGTTTTTTCTCTTTTTTTTTCGCGACGTTTTGGCCACTCACTTCCTCAGGGAAATGCGAGTTCTTGAATTCTTTATTCTAATTCTATACACCATTTTATGAAAGGCATAAAAGCGTCAACTAGTTGTATTTATCGAGTAAAATTAGAATAAAAGATATTAAAAATAAAGAGTTACTTTGTGAAACTCTCTAAAAGGAAATATACACAATATAATAACATTAAAGTCAAAATGTCCAGATATGAAGGGTTATATTTTTGGAAACTATACGTAGCGAAAATGCAAGTTTGGTGGTGAAATTAAATAACTTCTCCTTTGCGATCACCTCTTTGCGAAACAGGCTAGGTTACCTAAGTTTAGGCCTCCAAATTGACCAGAACTTCCCTACAGCTTACTCTTGTCTGTGATAAAAACAGCACAGATCTTTCTCGGCCTCACACAAGCCTTTCCAGACTTTTCCATAATCAGGAATCTCTTCCTGAGTGGGTGTGAATGTACATTACAACAATTCAACTGCTACGTGTGGGGATTTATCGCCTAGTCAGCAAGTCATGGACCAACAAGGGTGTGGTAGTTGCATTCTATAAAATCGCATGTAAATATAGGGAAGATGATGTGACATGGTTAGCTTTGGTGGCTTCAAACAAAAAGCCTGGCCTCAGTTAGAACACTGACAGTTCATCTAGGAGAAGGACTTCTAACCTAGGACAGTCCATAGCTTCCTCGTTGGGCAACTCATCGAAAAGAAACAAGTTTGATCTTAAACCTGTATTTGTTTCTAGTCGCTCCTAAACAGTATCAGTCCCCATCATGGAAAGTTGTCTTACTTGAGGGTGATGTTCCATGATGGCCGACCTCTGTATCAGAGATGGTATTCGGTGATGAAAACCAATAACGGAAGATTGGCAACGTCAACAGGAGTTCGAAGTCACGTAACGAGACGATGTAAGCACCTGTGGAAAATGTCTTAAGGGAGCGATAAACAAAGCCATTTGATAGCGAGTGACTAAAGCCGTCATCCCACTGTCATAACACCGAGAATAACCCCTGGACCCTCTGCCCGCCCACTTCCGGCCTAGCGTCCTCTCAAGTCCTTCGCTCAGATGTCTCAACATCCTATTTATCTCTCGACCAGGACAATAAAGTTGACCGGACTAAGACAGTAAACCATAGGACCACCCTAAACCGACAATCCTATATTCTATGCCGACGTGTAATTCCATTAAGAGAAATTGGTTTCTCTTGAAAGGTTTATTTTGGGGGCAAACCAACGCTAGCGTTCGTAGAGAGGTGGATAGTTTAAAAAGAGATCCTGAAACGAAACCTAACCTGGACTACGTGATCTCGTAGCTAGCTAGCACTTTTGTGAGACAACCTGGGGAGGAGGAGTTTCTTTAATGCGATCATGTTTCTCTTGCAACTTCTCGTCTAATCCCATTAAGAGGATTAAAGTATTCTCAAACATGGATTACCAGGCCATTTTGTCCCGAGTGGTTACTTAAGAAAGGTTTGACTGCATTGCATCACTGAGTACTGCCCTAAAAGCCTTTTAACAGATGAACGTGAGAGTAACAGTTCAACTTGGGCCTTCCGACTCTATTCTCGCCTGAATCATCATGTAATTGATATATCCGATACGGAGTTCGGCCATCATGAAACATCATTACACCTAGTTCTGCCTCTTCACCCCTCTTTGCTTCCTTTAATTTCAGACCATTCTCTATTACATTAGTGAACCAATCCCTCCTTAGTCTATCTCTCTCTCTTCATTCAAGGTGGGCCTCTTCAGTATGATCCTCGGAAAACCTGTCCCGCAAATGTTCACATTTTCCTATTGATTACTATTATATTTATAAGGTTGTGCTCTCTATTAAATTTTCTAAAAACTTCTTCACTTGTCACCCTCTATCTATCCATTTGATATTCTAGCGCACGAGATGTCAAAAGAGTTCATTTTTACTCTAAACTGAGTGTAGCAAGTAAATCAATACTAATTTTGGCAGCCCATAAAACATTTTATATGTTGATATTTTCATTCTGTCCGTAGCCATATTCAGGTAAAATGTAAGATAAAACGTGTGTACAATGTAGCGATGAATTGGGAATACACAAAAAGCGAGCAGACATCATCGCTTGCTGCGCGCTGGAAGGAGCCCGAAAGAGATCGCGGACTTTCTTACGCTGCCACTGTGGATCGTGACAAGAGGCAGTGCGATGAAGCTGACAGTAACAAAGACGAAATTCCTGAAAGTAAAAAAGCACTCGTGTCAATCCGACAGGGCAATAGACGAATAATTTGTCAAAAATATCAATGAGAAGATTAACGGAGACCCTGGAAAGAGCATGAAGGCCAAGGGGATAGGGGTATGAAACCTATGACAATTCTCGGAACTGTCTATGAGGACCTTGGTGCCAAGTCCTATGACCTTCGGAAAGGCCAGTTTCTGATTGAGGCTATGTCATAAAAATGAAAGGAAGGCTGCTTGCCCTCCTCAACAAGCAGAAACATGACTCTTGTGGAATTCTCTGAAGAACTTTGACCAGGACCAAAAGGTGAAACCCATGAATGACCTTTGTAACTGTAAAGACCCCTCATAGATACCTGTTGCAATGCACACGAGACTTCCTTCCTCCGTGATAGCCCTTGGCGTCATCAGCATTGAAGGTGATGGCATGCCTTCCTACTCCTCTAAGCAGGGCCTCAGCAAGAAAGCTGACACCTACATCAATGTCCTGGAGACCGTCATGAAACCGTGTACAGACATTGTGGCCGAAAGATGGAATTGTGTCTCAGGACTCAACTCCAGACCACAAGGCTAAGGAAACAAAGTCATGGCTGACATTTAACGTCTCTAACTACTGGATTCCCGATGGAGTCCCCGCTATGAATGATACGTTGTTGAGAGAGATGTCAATAAACTCCCCACAAAACCATCCAGTCTGTAAAGAAAGTGGTTCACACAGTGATGGCTCAAATGGAATAGGGGGCCCATCGTCACCAAGGCCTGTGCTTCGTTCCTCGCTCACCCCTGTCCATTGAAACAACAACAACAATATCATTTTACTCCTACTATGTGCTAATTTTAACTTCAATATTTTAATGTTTTACTTGCCATACAAATTCGTTATAGAAAAATTCCATTATAATTTTACCCAATTTACCAACTTCACAAAGTCTGTAGTTATTTGGTCATCATTGTCCAAGCTTCACATCCCTACTGGAAAACTGACCAAACAAATCATCATAAGTTCTATATAAAAAAGCATCTCTTGCCGTTTCAATTCTGACCCCGACTTTTTTAAACTTACATCCTCTCTCACCAATAGGGCTTCCTAAGTAGGGTATTTTACTTGTTCAATTCCCATGCCATCAATATTTATCTTGTTTAGCCTGTATTTAGCCTTGACTTCCGGGACAGAAACTCTGACTTCTTTCCGACCTAACCTCACTATATCGCGGCAAAGTTACATCTAAAAGTAGAAACGCAAATAATTGAGGGAACTGTACCGGAACATATACACAAACATTTAATCATTATTATTTAAAAGCTTGGATAAGACTTAAAGAATTTATACATTTTAGCATGTATATCGGGAGATTCAGAAAATAACTCTGAAAAATTAAGACACACGAGATAACCAAGTGTGAACAAAATTTCCTGTCTTTAAAAAAAAACAGACGACCACCAATCAAAGACTATCCGCTTCCTTTCCCGCTGTTTCAAAAAAAAAAAAAACTTAACCGTTTTCTTTCTTGTTTTAAAAAGATATTTCAAACAATACCTATAAGACCTCTAGTCCTGTATACAGATCCTCCTGAAATACAGAAAAGGAGTTTAAAAAAAAAAAAAAAAAAGAGGAATAAATAAATTGGAATTTACTAAGTTATGGGAAATATGTAAATATAGAGCTATAATTATTTTGATATAATATTATATATACATAGGTCTGATCTCCTTTTTATATACGGGGATTCCCGTAGGAGAAAAGTTGCATAGAGAGTTTAGCATTTCGATTGTCAAAGTCTTAAATGTCTACGTCACACAAGGAAGACAGATTTATGTTCAGGTTTAACTTTAGCTCCTTATAATACAATATAATGCGGCTTATGATTGTAGAACGACATTTGAAATTTATCCCGCATGTGTTTCTTTTAAACGAAAAATCGAAATTTATTTCAAGGAGAAATAACCTAGTGGACATGGCATTATTTTAAGGAGAAATAGCCTAGTGGACATGGCATCTGCCCGGTAAGCGGAACACTGTGGGTTCGATTCCCATCCCTGGGCACTTTTATTTTTCCGTTTATCATTACTCTTCACAATTCATTCTTTCATACTTCATCCCTAAGGTTAGAAATAATCGTTATTTCTCCTTAAAATTAGCTCCTTATATACATGGGATAAGGAGATTGGAGGCTGTGTGCCTTAACCGAGGTACTACATTTGTATTAAGAAAGTGTCCACTTTAACAGAAACTATAATTCAAAATTTTAAAAAAATCTATAAAAATAAAGAAACATATTTGATGGTGTAACTGAAAATTGCTGATGGCTTACACCATATATCGGAATAAATATAAACTACAGCAGAATCTCCAATGAAAGACGATAGCCAACCCGGTTTCTCTCTCCTAGAGTTGGCTAAGACAAGAGGAGTCTTTCAAACGAACCAAGAGTCTCTGATAATAATCCTCCAGGAGAGACCTAGCGTAGCCATGGCACTATGGTCTCTCATCGTAGAGTTAATCGTTAATTTTATTACTATTTCTGAATAATGGATAAATACTGTTTGTTTGATAAATCAACAAAATCCAATAACAACGTGTAAGCGGCTTTAAGATCCAGTAGATGTTTTACCCCTTAATTTAACTACCTAATCCCATAAATATTTTCCCTTTTAACTTTTTTTTTTGTTTTAATCTTAGAAAGATTCAGATTTCGTGGGAGTTTCAACTATCGAATCTATATTCAGAAGCTAAGGTAGCTTGGTTGTTCAGCCGTTTTCTTAACTTTTTTTTTTTTGTTTTAATCTTAGAAAGATTCAGATTTCGTGGGAGTTTCAACTATCGAATCTATATTCAGAAGCTAAGGTAGCTTGGTTGTTCAGCCGTTTTCTTAACTTTTTTTTTTGTTTTAATCTTAGAAAAAAAATCGTCTAAGAAAACGGCTGAACAACCAAGCTACCTTAGCTTCTGAATATAGATTCGATAGTTGAAACTCCCACGAAATCTGAATCTTTCCCATGACTCGGTGTCTAAAACGGCGCGTCCACAATGAACTCTTAAAAAAAAAAAGCAGCAATTGTCTTCTCAGAAAAAATAAAGTGGCGACAAAATTAAAGAGCATTCGTAGAGTGTATATTTTTATAAGACGCCTGGATTATAATAAAAGAACAATATTCGGTACCTAGAAGTCTTTCTGAAACAACATTTTTAACCTTCTAAAAAAAACATATCGAAAACAGAATCCATTTGGCAAAGACATCGACTAACTTCAATGTTCATTCGGAAAAGGAAATTATATCTTTATTGCATAAGAATAATTTATACTTGAATCCAACCACCATCTATTTCTATAACACAGCACCTACAAAAATTGCAAAAGGATTAGAAAAGCATTCGGGAACAAATTCATCAGAAAAGCACGTTTTTTTGGAAACACCAGAGTCGCAATCTTATCTCAAGATATCAAACACTAAATATATTAAAACCAGACGAGTGGCAATGCCCAGGTTTTCCCAGGTGTAATTTCCCCCAAGTGAGCTCTATATATTTTGGTTTTCCAAAAAGGTTTTGAAATTTGAGTTCTATATCAATTTAGCATTATAATCATTATTGTCGGTGTGCGCAGGAGTTTTTGCCCCATATAAACAACCAACCGGACAGAATTTTACTTATATAAAGGTCTTTTCTCCCGTCAAAATAGACGCCTAATCTAGGCTAACTAGCGGACTCGAGTCTGTGACAAAGCCACAACACCAGCTTTGGCAAACTGAGACACGTTCATCTGGAGACCATGGTTTCGGGCCAATTGTCCTCCTCATTCCAAAGCGGACTTTGATTTCATGAAATCCACAAGGGATCACATAAAATATTCACAATGTGCCAGAGAGGGGTTTACTGGTAGAGTGACTAGGCCATTTCTTTGGCCAAAATATAGATGGAAAATTTGCCGGGAGGATAATGATATATTAAAATATTATTTTTTTACAAGAGAGGCGACCATATATATATTTTTGTAACAATTATTTTTTTGGCAATGTGTTTCTTTTCACATATATTATCAAATAATATCTCTACTTTTTAATTATTTGATGATATATGTTAAAAGAAACACATTACCAAAAAATTATTGTTAAAAATGTTATCGATAGATGGAAATTATTTTTATATATACATAATATACACTAAAAGTGGCAACTCTCCCTTTTTAAAAAAATTTCCGTACTATGAACGGGTCTAGAAACTCCAAGCGAACGAAGTTTTACTTTAGTAATGATTTTTCTAATCATCAGTTTCATTTTTATTCAAATTGGCGGACAGACATCTATAATAGAACATTCATTCAACTTTTGTGGCAAATCAGAAAAAAAGTTAAAACACTACCTTCAAGAAAGCCTGTAACTACAAATACGTGACACAGGGGGGCAAATATATTTACGAGTTGCTCTTTATGACAATAACCAAACTTCAATCTGTGCAAAAGAATTCATAGATATCGAAATAAAATCAACATTGTATAAAACCAAATCAATGCGGCCTAGAGATAGTAAAACGAAACGAAACGAGCTAACCCACACACAAACATGGGAGAGATTTAAAAAAAAAAAAGACAAAAGCTGACGTCCGTTGAAGAACACAAAGCCATCCAACTATTCCTTTTGTTCCATCACTCACGCAAACAAACACACAAAGTATTTTTTGCCAATAGTCCTCGATCCCCAGTGGCGCAATTGGTTAGCGCACGGTACTTATAAGCAGTACTTGTGAGTGATGCCGGGGTTGTGAGTTCGAGCCTCACCTGGGGAACTTTTTTTTTTATATTTAAAAAAAAAAGTACAAGTATTATCCCATTTTAATTTATTGTCGTGTCGTTAAAAATATATAATCGCGCGCGCATTGAAAAAAAAAAAAAAAAAACATTTCTTGGAAATTATAGTCGACTGTGTATTATACTCATATAAATGTTTGGTCTTATTGAACTCTGTATTTTTACAATATCTCGGATACATTTCCCTATAGTTATGCACGGAGGTGCAAAAATATGGGTTACATTTTTTTTTTTGTATTAAGACATATATCCCATCAATTGCCGTGTCATTCTGAAGTTTGTCTTTCCTAATTTTATACGTGACAATATGTAGATTGGACCAAGGTGAGCTCAAAAGACACCAGTTGACACAGGCCGGAACTATCCAGCACGGTTGGCCGAAGTGGTGTGAAAGAGAGAATTTGGTTTTACGGGCTACTAACTAAAGCAAGCATGTCAAACTCAAATCCTAACACGGGCCAAATAAAAAAGTAATAAGATTATGTGGGCCGCGAAAAAAGAAAACAAGTAATTAAATTTTTATAGTAACATTTATGTAGGTTTATTTTTTAAAATATTAAAAAATTTAAAAATTAGGCTACAAATTTTTATTAATTTTTTTTTTATTTATAACATTTTTTAAATTAAAATATATTGTCTGGTGGGCCGCATGAGGCCCGCGGGCCGCGAGTTTGACATGCTTGAACTAAAGTATATGATTATTGAGTCCAGAAGTGGTGTGTAGATAGCCAGTGGTTGTAGTTACTGTAATAAATAGAGTTGAGTTGCATATTGTAGGTTGCCGAAAAGAGCACGACCAAAATCAACAGAAGAGGATAATTTACTTTTGAATAAATATACTTTTGGAAAAATATAGTACAAAAAGGAAATTGTAATGGAATCAAGTTGATAGATGATTAATAGTAAGTCATCAGCAGCCTGAAACGCGTGCGTCGTCTTAGCTTATTTTTGATTCATCAAGAATGGGTATTTGGCGAATTCTGGAATAATTTTAAATCAAAGATTAGTTGATATTTATTCCGACAGATGGCACAAGACATCAGCAACTTTTAGTTTCACGATCAGAAGATGCCTTTTATCTTAAATATACTTTTATCAAAGAGAAACAAAATCTACCCAAAGTGAAGTATTCCGCCCGAATCATTCATGGTATTGGGAGTACAAATAACTACATGTTGTTGTTAAAGATGGCGCTACTAGATTATTATATCATTGTTTCATCTGGCAACACCATTATTTTGAAGTGTCATCATAAGGCTTCCTTTTTCAATAACCGTTATTTCTTTGAAAGGTAAACAACCTAATTACTTATAATCCCAATATATATACAGTTAAACCTGTCTATAGCGCCCCTCTTGGGACTCACCAAAATAGGATGCTATAGACAGGTCACTTTTAATGAAAATCGCATCGTACTACGTATTTAAAATCGGGCGCTATAGAGAGGGAGGCGCTATTTAGAGGGGGCGCTATAGACAGGTTTAACTGTAGATAGAAACATTTCTCGGCCGATCACTGAAGTTAAGCAATGCCGGTCAGTACTTGGGAATACTGAATACTCTTCCTATTTGTGGCGAGTAAAGTTCGCATAGAGCGAATGGTGCGGCGGAAGGAATATATTGTTGAAGAGAGATATATAACCCAGGTCCCTGGAGTGCAGAGCTCCAACTACCCGGAAGATATACAAGGTATGGTCAGAAAGTTCGGCGAATCAGTCAAAAAAAAAAAAATCTGAAAGAGTTTTCGAAAAATAAAAGTCAACATAATCACCAGACCTGGTTCAAATTAACATAAATAGGTACCGCTCAGCAAGAGCAACCTAGTTCATGATAATTGAACAATGAATAATATGTGAAGGTTATTCACATATTAAACAATTTTTAACGCGGGATTCAATCCCGGTTCATGACTGTTGGGAATCGAGGGATATTTTGTGATGTAGTCGTGATCATCCTGGGCGAGACATTTATAGATTACCAACAGTTTATACAGTCATCATGATGTATGTATCATGCCACGTTTCCCACCTAGATGTCCCAGAATGTCATCTCTGGTCAGATGGTGACAGTGAGAAGGCTAGCGCCTTTACCAGCCTTCCATCACTGCACAAAAAAATATGGAACGCTTCACGATTTTGCGTGTCATCCACCAGACCTCGTTCTCGCTCTCTCTCTCTCTCTACTAGAAAATATTTATATCTTTTCGATATCTCAATTAATAAGAATTTTATAGGCATTTTTTATAGAAACAAAGGCGCGGCGTTTTTTTTTTTTTTTTTACAATGGATCTTAAAAGTGAACAAAGGGTATGCATAAAATTTTGTCAAAAATTATTAAAAACGGCGTCAGAAACGTTTAAAATGTTGAAATTGGCGTTCAGGGAGGCAGCCTTATCACAATCAAAAACGTTTAAGTGGTTTGCCCGTTTTAAATCTGGTAGAGAATCAACCCAATATGACGCACGCCAAGGAAGACCTCCTTTAGAAAATCGTGAAGAACTGACCCAAAAAATTGGTGCTTTAATAAGGGAAAACACTAGGACAGCGATATTATAACTTGTGTTGTTGTAATAGAGGATCATTGGGTCTCTAAAGACTCAAAACCTAATGACTGAAAATCAAAGAGGTAGAGAAAGACGAGAGAAGAAGAAGAAAAAAGGGTTGAGAGTTTATCCGCGACCACCGGCACAGCCTGTAGCAACCGACAGAGTAAACTTGATAAGATGGGAGTAGAGGGGAAAGAGATACCGGGATGATACGCTCAAGTTGTCCCACTCCTGGCCGGCACAAACTGATTGATCTTTCTTCCCTCGATAAATCCAAGATCACCAACCATCCTATCAGTGGGTGACTAAGCTCAACTCGTACAAATTGCGAAAGTTCATCCACTGCTACGATTCCAGAGACGGCTACATTCTCCCTTTCAGACAGGTCCTCGAAAGAATAAATATAAGACCATTGATCACAACCATGACAAGGATCAAAAAGGTGCAACCTATACACATTATGATAAGAACAGACCGCAGCCTATAATTCATCTATAACGACTCCAGACGAATACACTACACACCTCAGACAAATTCTTCCAATAACATATCCAGGAGCATCAACCATCCACGAAAACATTCAACCAGACCTGGCAAAGACCAAACAAGTCTAACCAGTTCACATTGTGAAGAAGACACCGTGGATCACCTCTAAAAACTTCCTCAGTATTGAATCTACAGCGATTACGAATATCTACACTCGCTGGACTGTCCTTTTTTTCACAAAAGCATTGCTTTGTTGAATCTCCCAAGAGTGTTTCTGTAGACCATAATAAGATGGACCATTAAACCGTAGGACAAATCGAGTACCATGGATGATCTATGGGT